>OU343221.1:278444893-278487393 GCA_910596185.1 Chrysanthemum makinoi
TCAAAGTTGTCAAACAAACCCTTCAAAAGTTTTAAAATTGCATATTTACAACTTTTGGTCCCCTAAGTTTCAAAATGTCAAATATAGTCCTTGGATTTATAAAAATGGAATTTTATGCAATATTGGTCCTTGTACTAACCATTAATTGAAGGTTTAGTCCTTGTGTTAACTGGAATATTGGCATTTTGGTCCTCAAAATCGAAATACAAGATTGGTCCTTGTGTTTATAAGCTACAACAAACGGACCCTTTTAATTATTAAAACCAAACCCAAAACACAACCAAAACCCAGCTGGCCCATTAATAAACCCAACCCACGTTTTTAAATAAAATACCGCCACCACTGTTCATCTTCCTCACCAATGGCTGCAATCCAAAACCAGGTGGTTTCACCACCTCACCACCACTTTCCACCTCACCTAGCTATCTCCACAGCTGTATACCAACCCCCCTCCACCTTCACAATATCCCAAACTTCATTAAATGCAAAAACCTGCTCAAAAGATATTTGGCGCCAAAATTCCACATGGACGATTAAGATGATATCAAGCCTATCCAATGGTGGGATTTAATCAGCATCGACAAGGATTCTTTTTGGATGTCTATTAAAAAGGAAAGAAGAGAATTAGGTGTCGCATGTTTTTAGACCACTTTGTAGTGTAAAACTTCTTTAAAGTCTGTTTTAGTTTAAATTAAAGTTTTTAATTAATAATATCAAGTTTATTTCAAGTTAAAAATCACTTTTGTATTGTAATTATTCCAAGTTAATAAGATTTTAAGTTTTTATGTTTCTTGTTAATTCGTACTAAGTCATTTATACTTATTAGAAGTTACAAAAGCTCTTTTACCCTTCATACAAGTTCAGACAAGCTTATTATAGCTTTTCATGAGCTTGTATTAGACTCTAGTGTTTTAATTTAGAAAAAACCATAAAAGTCAACAAAACTCAACTGCTCATTAAGGAAGACGAATTTGGTAAATTGATGGTGTTAGATCTGGATTTGGGTTGATTTTGTAATACCATAGTGGTACTCTCATCTCAGTTTGCATACCATAGTGGCTAGACCTCATGTGAGTATTTTTTCAATTTAAGCTTAAAACTATTATGCTGCACTTTTTGTTTTACTCTGTGTTGTAGGCATTTGTTAGGTTATTATTGCTGTTAGATTATAGATTTCATCATTTCGGGGTTTAGGATTTAAGATAGAGTAAGTTGCATATCAGTTTCATAAACTAGTGTTTGGTTCAGTTGGTGTAGCTAAATTATAGGATAGTATTGTGGTTAAAAGTTTCATATATAGTCTCGCAAGTGCATTAGAATCTTAGAAGCCATTTAATTTCACCTTAGATCGGTGATTAAAATTGCATGTTATATGCTTCAATTTGATTTTAGTTGGATTAGTTGGTAAAACTTAGCATATAGGTATAGAACCTTATAACTTAGCTTGCATCAGTGTTATTTCATCATATAATATCAATTTCATTCAATAAAGTTGAATCAAAACTCATTTTAGTCAAAGTTTCATTTACGTCTTTAAAAGTCAAAATAGAAAAGTCAGTTTTTGCAAAACTTTGTTGATGTCTCATGTACTCAATTCTAAATTCAGTGAGACTTTGGAATTTCCTAGTTGATTGGTCTTAAAAGCGTCGATTTTTGTTGAATTTTCTCAAGCCTTTATAAGCTCTTAATGCTCTCCTTTAGAAATTTGATTTATATTCATCACTAGCTAATCTGAGTGTGAATCTGACAACAACGACCTTTACACAGGATTCAAATAAGCTCATTAGGAGCTGAGTTTTGGTTCTTGTGTAGCCTGATAGGTGATCTCTAGGTCCCACTTCTGTTTTTCCATTTAGCTTATTAGGATAGCTTATTCATTAGCTTAAGTAGCCCCTTATAAACTGTTTTGCTTAATTAATCCCATAAGCTCAAATCTAGTTTAAGCTTATTTAGTGATCTAGAGTACTGTTAATTAGTTAAGTTAGACTTATTTTAGCATAATCCAGCTTATTTGATCATTTGGTTTATTCCTGTAGCTTATAGCTTATTTTAATAGCTTATTTTGAACGCTTATCACTACTGACTTCATATTCTTCCATATAAGCCATAGTTTTTATATTTTTAATAAAATTAGAATAATATTTTAGACTTTTACTGAATTTTTCATAATTTTTCATTACTTTTTGCTATTTTTCTTATTTTAAATCAGTTTTAAGGCTTTTAATCTTTTTAATACAATAAATCAGAAAAGCTCCAGAAAAATAATTTTTCAATTTTAATAGCTTAAGATAAATATAAAAAGCAAAAAAAAAAATAATTTTTCAAAATTTTCTTAACTTAAATAGTATTTTCTAGCATTTTAATTAGTTCTAAATAGTTTTAAATTTATAATAAATACATAAAAAACATAAAAAATATCTTTTCAGTTTTAAAATTAGTTTTATAATATTTTATATTTTTATAAGTTACAATTTCATTTTTCTAGGTTAATTTTATATTTTCTTGTATTTTAGTGCATTTTAAATAATTAACAAATAGTTTTTAATTAATAATAATTAGATAAATATTTTTCAAAATAATTTTCTTTTTCCAATAATTTTCTAGTATAATTAGGATTGTAAAAATGTATTTTTTCATATCCGTAGGTATTTTCCTTCTTTATTTTCACGTTTTATTTTGTACGTTTACGTAGTTTTTAATTAAAACGTAAGTTTTAGATTATAAGCGTTAATCAATTTAAAAATAGTGATAGAGTTTATTTAATATAATTTATCATTTTAATTTTCTTTAATTTGCATTTAAGCCCTGTAATTTACAAACTTTTTCTTTAGGTATAAATATTCCAAATCTTCAAACCCCTTTCCCATTCAATATCACTCGATTACAGATTCGTCTTATTAGGTGTTCACCTCGTTGGGACTTAACGACACGGGATACACTATACTCTCCTGGACTTAATTGCATTTTGTTCTGAGCTGTTTGACTTTTATTACGGTTGACCATTCACAAGTGGTTGACTTGTGTAATAAAACTGACGTTTGGGACGATCAAATTTTGGCTAGCGCTGATTGGTGTCTTTGCGTTACTAGAATTTGATGCATCAGATTGTTGAATATACATCCATTGTATATTTTCCATCCTTGTTCATATTTTCTTATTAGTATCATATAAAACAAAAGCGTTTCCAAATTTTAAAATCAGTTTTCAACAAACACAAAACCCAAAAGATTTTCTTTCCTATTTTTACAAAATGTTTTCAAAAATACCAAAATATCCATCTTTACCCTTTCACATCTTTTGATTCTACAATTCTTACCCTCTAAAACCATTTGATTCTTTCTATGTCTCATCCTCAACCTCTTGGTTGTCAATGGTGTGGTGGTCCTTATAATGGTGGCAATTGCCAAAGTTGTAGCATGGTGGAAGGTCGAGAAGCGGTTCTGTCTATAACCAGGGATCCCTATTCCTACCATAACACAAGCTGATTTATTCCATCGGCTACCACCTTTGTGAGACTTCGGCTGTTTTCTTGTTGTGAGTCTTGTGGTGGTTCACACTGATTCGATTGTCAATCGAAACACGCTTGTCTATGAGCGGGTTCTTGATAACAATTATGACTACAACACATATGACTCACGGCCACATCAGGTTTCTTTGTTGAGTATTGTGGAGGTCCTCACTGTAGCTCTGATTGTCAAACAAGGAATCCCTTTCCTTGTAACAATTCGACTCTTGTATCATGACCAACCTCCACAATACCAAGTGAATCGAACACCACCTACTGAGCCACTTCCTCAAAATATTCTCCTTGATCTTTTGGATTTAGTGAAAGATTTGAAGGAATGTAAACATTCCCAAGATAATCCAAATGATAAATCCATGGAAGTTTGTTGAGAGCGGTTGCTAAATTAGATTCCCATTGCCATTGAAAATTCTATTGGGAATTAATTAAAAATACAAGCACCAAATCTAGCTCGATTCGTTTCTTTCACGATGTGATGATGATGAAGATATCCTTGATATTCTACAATTTTATAACGGTTCTTCAAGTTCATCAGTTGAAATTCCTTCCATGAAAAATCCGGGAGAAAAGACTATGATGGAATTACTAGCAGAAGAACAAATGGAAAGTATAAAACATATGTACGCTAGTCCTTCTCAACTCCCTCAGTCTGTTGTTATCACACCCGATATTCCCACTCACTCTCTAAACATGGGGGTTGAGCTTCTTGACACTTGTTCCTAAAGGAATCGGCGAATTCATAAAGTCTAGTGTTGAGAACCTTGTCCAATCCACAGAATTCTTGATCATGTGTGTGATATCCCTCCTCTCTTGTCTTCCAAAATGATCATATTGAGATGTTCTCTGATGAGGACTATTCTTTATCTTGTGGAGACATAAGTTATATGGAATTACCTTACGAGCACTGCATGAAACAGGAGAAGAATGATGAAGAAATAATCCAGAGCGAAGCTCTTAGTCTTACATTATTGAATGTTAATCTTCTCATTTCTAGAATCGAGGCTTTTAATGAGAAGCCTACTTCATATCCTATCCCCTTTGAGGATAGTGAACTTTTGTTCAATGATTCTATTCGGATTTGCAAACGTTCCATTTTGATCATATAGGAGAGAAGATTAGTGGTATTACCACTTCTCATTCTCATAAGTCTCTCCCCGATTATGAATCATTCACTTTTGAGGAGTTCCCCAGTGAACTCACTCAAATCAATCTCGAATATGAATCATTCGCCTTTGAGGAGTCCTCCTGTGAACTTACTCATATCATATCTCGCCGGGAGTATGATAATTTCTACTTTGATCTAGACACACCCATAATATGTCTTGATCAAGCGAGCTTATCGATGAGATTCATGAAACTATGAATTCTCCTATTGAGGATGAAGAGTTAGTCATGATTTTTATCATGACTTTCTTTCTCTTCTTCACCTATCCCGTGGCTTCTCTTGTTCTTCACTCCTTTGGGAATGAAGACATTATTTTTGACCCCGGCATTTTCATTTATCATTTGTGAGCGGTTCTATGTATATCTCATCGGTGTGGAACTTTCACGTACTTCAATGTTTATACAAACATCTTGAATGAAAGTCCGATAGAGATTGTCTCTTCCACTTACTTCCCCATGAACAAATTAATTCGGGGTCGTGTCAAGCTAGCGACTTCGGTAATCAAAAAGTAGTTAAACATGGGTTTTCACCCGTGTGTACCACCCTAGTGTGGGGAGATGCCCCACATGTTGTATATAGATCTAAAAAATGAATGAAAATTATAAATATTAAAGAGAATAATTGTTGTGTTTCTACACTTAGCTAGTAATGTTATCTTCTTACGTTCAAGGATTGGCATAATAGCGGGACTTTGAATATTGAGGACAATATTCATTTCTAAGTGTGGGGGGGGGAGGGAATTTGATCATAAATTTACCCTTTTAGTCCCTTTTTCCCCCAAAATGGCCAAATTTTAAATTTTAGTGGAAGTACTATGTACTAAACACAACAAATGGTAATCAGTCCACCATGTCTAATAAACATAAAGATTGGCTAATCCAGGAGCAAACGGCTCTTGGTAAAGATTTATCAAATCCGTTTACGGCTTGCAATTTGCCCAAAATTGTATGGTGTTGAGCTCACCATATCTTTAATTAGTGAAGAGTTGGCTAGCCATAGAAGTTTATGGCTTGTGGTAAAGGCGGTTGGAAATCCATAATTGGTGTCGACTCACCAAAGATAATATTGATAATTTATCTAAGAGTTGGCTAGTCCGGAAGCAAGCTTACGGTAAAGACAAATCAAAACCGTTGAAAGTTGGTGATTTGCAAAATCATTTGGTTATCATTGTACCAAAGTTCTTACTTGAACTAAAACAATTGGCTACTCGAAATGGCTTTTGGTAAAGAGATGAAATCCATTAATTTTCTCAAAACATTGCTAGGGACTAGCAATATCTTAGTGTGGGGATTGATGAGTGTCTAAATACTCATCATTTTTATAGCGTTTAGAATGCCAAAAACATCTAAAAACACTCAGAAATGCATTAAAATGATGAAAATATCACAAATAATTGTTTTATGTGTTTTAAATGCAAAAATACCAAAAACAGGTGAAAAACGTATCAAGTTTGCATAATTGGCAGTTTTAGTCCCCCAAGTTTCAAAAGTTGTCAAATTTAGTCCCTGGTAAATCAAAATAAAGAAAAATATCATTTTAGGTACATGGGATTCAAAAGTTGTCAAAACAAACCCTTCAAAGTTTTAAAATTGTATATTTACAACTTTGGTCCCTAAGTTTCAAAATGTCAAATATAGTCCTTGGATTTATAAAAATGGAATTTTATGCAATATTGGTCCTTGTACTAACCATTAATTGAAGGTTTAGTCCTTGTGTTAACTTTGGAATATTGGCATTTTCAGTCCCTCAAAATCCAGAAATTACAAGATTGGTCCTTGTGTTTATAAGCTACAACAAACGGACCCTTTTAATTATTAAAACCAAACCCAAAACACAACCCAAACCCAGCTGGCCCATTAATAAACCCAACCCACGTTTTTAAATAAAATACCGCCACCACTGTTCATCTTCCTCACCAATGGCTGCAATCCAAAACCAGGTGGTTTCACCACCTCACCACCACTTCCACTCCTTTCGCTATCTCCACAGTGTGTACCAACCCCCTCCACCTTCACAATATCCCAAACTTCATTAAATGCAAAAACACGCTAAAAGATATTTGGCAAAAATTCCACATGGGCGATTAAGATGATATCAAGCTATCAATGGTGGGATTTAATCAGAGGTCGACAAGGATTCTTTTGGATGTCTATTAAAAGGAAAGAAGAAAATTAGGTGTAGCATGTTTTTAGACCACTTTGTAGTGTAAACTTCTTTAAAATGCATTTTAGTTTAAATTAAAGTTTTTGATTAATATCAAGTTTATTTCAAGTTAAAAATCACTTTTGTATTGTAATTATTCCAAGTTAATAAGATTTTAAGTTTTTATGTTTCTTGTTAATTCCTACTAAGATTTATACTTATTGAAGTTACAAAAGCTCTTTTACCTTTCATACAAGCTCAGACAAGCTTATTATAGCTTTTCATGAGCTTTATTAGAACTAATGTTTTATTTAGAAAAAACCATAAAAGTCAACAAAACTCAACTGCCATTAAGGAGAAACGAATTTGGTAAATTGATGGTGTTAGATCTGGATTTGGGTTGATTTTGTAATACCATAGTGGGCTCTATCTCAGTTTGCATATAGTGGCTAGACCTCATGTGAGTATTTTTCAATTTAAGCTTAAAAACTATTATCTTTGCACTTTTTGTTTTACTCTGTGTTGTAGGCATTTGTTAGTTATGTGCTGTTAGATTATAGATTTCATCAATGAGGTTTAGGATTAAGTTTAAGATAGAGTAAGTTGCATATCGGTTTCATAAACTAGTGTTTGGATTCGTTGGTGTAGCTAAATTATAGGATAGTATTGAAAGTTTCATATATAGTCATACTTAAGTGCATTAGGTCTTAGAAGCCATTTAATTTCACTTAGATGGTAGTCATTAAAAATTGCATGTTATACTTCAATTTCATTTTAGTTGGAATTAGTTGGTAAAACTTAGCATATAGGTATAGAACCTTATAACTTAGCTTGCATCAGTGTTATTTCATCATATAATATCAATTTCATTCAATAAAGTTGAATCAAAACTCATTTTAGTCAAAGTTTCATTTCTGTCTTTAAAAGTAAAAAAATAGAAAAGTCAGTTTTTGCAAAACTTTGTTGATGTCTCATGTACTCAATTCTAAATTCAGTGAGACTTTGGAATTTCCTAGTTCAGTTGGTCTTAAACTGAAATCTGATTTTTGTTGAATTTTCTCAAGCCTTTATAAGCTCTTAATCAGCTCTCCTTTAGAATTTGATTTGCCCTGTTCATACTCAGCTAATAAGTGTGAATATGAGCAACTTGACCTTTGCACAGGATTCAAATAAGCTCATTAGGATTTGAGTTTTGGTTCTTGTGTGTAGCACCTTTCCGTCTCTAGGTCCCAACTTCATTTTCCCATTTAGCTTATTAGATAGCTTATTCATTAGCTTAAAGTTTATAAACTGTTTTGCTTATTAATCCCATAAGCTCAAATCTAGTTTAAGCTTATTGTGATCTAGTACATTAATTAGTTAAGTTAGACTTATTTAGCATAATCCACATTTGATCATTTGGTTTATTCACGTAGCTTATAGCATTTTAGTAGCTTATTTTGAGCTTTGCTTATCACTCTGACTTCATATTCTTCCATATAAGCCATAGTTTTTATATTTTTAATAAATTTAGAATAATATTTTAGAGTTTTCTTGAATTTTTCATAATTTTTCATTCTTGTTTGCTATTTTTCTTATTTTAAATCAATTTTAAAGCTTTTTAATCACTTTTAATACAAATAAATGAGCTCAGAAAAAATAATTTTTCAATTTTATAGCTTAAGATAAATATAAAAGCAAAAAAAATAATTTTCAGAATTTTCTTAACTAAATAGTATTTTCTAGCATTTTAATGGTTCTAAATAGTTTTAAATTTATAATAAATACATAAAAACATAAAAAATATCTTTTCAGTTTTAAAATTAGTTTTATAATATTTTAGATTTTTATAAGTTACAATTTCATTTTTCTAGGTTAATTTTATATTTTCTTGTATTTTAGTGCATTTTAAATAATTAACAAATAGTTTTAATTAATAATAATTAGATAAATATTTTTAAAAATAATTTTCTTTTTCCAATAATTTTCTAGTATAATTAGGATTGTAAAATGTATTTTTCATATCCGTAGGTATTTTCCTTCTTTATTTTCACGTTTTATTTAAATGCGTTAAGTTTTTAATTTGCGTAAGTTTTAGATTATAAACGTTAATCAATTTTAAAAATAGTGATAGCGTTTATTTAATATAATTTATCATTTTAATTTTATTTAATTTGCATTTAAGCCCCTGTAATTTACAAACTTTTTCTTTAGGTATAAATATTCCAAATCTTCAAACCCCTTTCCATTCAATATCACGATCACAGTTCGTCTTATTACGGTGTTCACACCTCGTTGGGACTTAACTTTTGGGGATACCTATACTCTCCTCGGACTTAATTGCATTTTGTTCTAGGCTTTGTTTGGACTTTATTACGGTTGACCATTCACAAGTGGTTGACTTGTGTGATAAACGACCGTTTGGACCCGATCAAATTTTGTAGGCGGCTGGTGGTGAATGTCTTCGCGTTACTACATTGAAGCATCGGTGTTGTTGAATATACATCCATTGTATATTTACCATCCTTGTTCATATTTTCTTATTATCATATAAAAACAAAAGCGTTTCAAAACATTTTAAAATCAGTTTTCAACAAACACAAAAACCCAAAAATATTTTCTTTCTTATATTTACAAAATGTTTTCAAAATACCAAAAATATCCATCTTTACCCTTTCACATCTTTTGATTCTACAATTCTTACCCTCTAAAAACCATTTGATTCTTTCTATGTCTCATCCTCAACCTCTTGGTTGTCAATGGTGTGGTGGTCCTTATAATGGTGGCAATTGCCCCAGTTATAGCATGGTGGAATCGGGGAAAGCGGTGCAGTCTATAACGGGATCCTATTCCTACCATAACACAATGATTTATTCATCGATACCACTGCTGTGAGACTTCGGAGTTTCTTGTTGTGAGAATGCTTGTGGTGGTTCACACACGATTCGATTGTCAATGGGAAGCAGCGTCTATGGCGGGTTCTGATAACAATTATGACTACAACACATATGACTCACGGCCACATCGGTTTTCTTTGTTGTAGTATTGTGGAGGTCCTCACTTTAGCTCGATTGTCAAACAAAGGAATCCATTTCCTTGTAACAATTCTGACTCTTCATATCATGACCAACCTCCACAATACCAAGTGAATCAGACACCACCTCGGCTGAGCCACTTCCTCAAAATCTTCTCCTTGATCTTTTGGATTTAGTGAAAGATTTGAAGTAATGTAAACATTCCCAAGATAATCCAAATCAAAAATCCATGGAAGTTTGTTGCCGAAGAGCGAGAACGCTAAATTAGATTCCCAGTTGCCGGTGAAAATTCTATTAGGGAATTAATTAAAATACAAAAGCGACCAAATCTAGCTCTCGATTCGTTTCATTCGATGACCATGATGATGAAGATATCCTTGATATTCTACAATTTTATAACGGTTCTTCAAGTTCATCGATTGAAATTGCTTCCATGAAAATGGGGGAGAAAGACTATGATGGAATTACTAGCGAGAAGAACAAATGGAAAGTATAAAACATATGTCGCTAGTCCTTCTCAACTCCCTCGATGCTGTTGTTATCACCGATATTCCCACTCACTCTCTAAACATGGGGATAGCTTCTTGACCTTGTTCCAAAAGGAATCGTGACGAATTCATAAAGTCTAGTGTTGAGAACCTTGTCCAAATTCCAAGAGAATCCACGAAATTCTTGATCATGTGTGTGATATCCCTCCTCCTCTTGTCTTCCAAAATGATCATATTGAGATGTTCTCTGATGAGGACTATTCTTTATCTTGTGGAGACATAAGTTATATGGAAATTACCTTCGAGCTTTGTCACCCAGGAAGAGAATGATGAAGAAATAATCCAAGGCGAAGCTCTTCGTCTTACATTATTGAATGTTAATCTTCTCATTTCTAGAATCGAGGCTTTTAATAGAAAGCCTACTTCATATCTATCCCTTTGAGGATAGTGAACTTTTTGTTCATGATTCTATTCGGATTTGCAAACGTTCCATTTTGATCATATAGGAGAGAAGATTAGTGGTATTACCACTTCTCATTCTCATAAGTCTCTCCCGATTGAATCATTCACTTTTGAGGAGTTCCCCAGTGACTCCTCCAATCAATCCCGAATATGAATCATTAAGCCTTTAGTCACTCTGTGAACTCTCATATCATATCTCGCGAGATGATAATTTCTACTTTGATCTAGACACACCCATAATATGTCTTGATCAGCGAAATACTTGATGAGATTCATGAAACTATGAATTCTCCTATTGAGGATGAAGAGTTAGTCATGATTTTTATCATGACTTTCTTTCTCTTCTTCACCTATCCCATGGCTTCTCTGCATTCTTCACTCCTTCGAATGAAGACATTATTTTTGACCCGACATTTTCATTTATCATTGTGAGCGGTTCTATGTATATCTCATCTGTGTGGAACTTTCACGTACTTCAATGTTTATACAAACATCTTGAATGAAAGTCCGATAGAGATTGTCTCTTCCACTTACTTCCCCATGAACAAATTAATTCGGGATCGAGTCAAGCTAGCGACTTCGGTAATCAAAAAGTAGTTAAACATGGGTTTTCAGGTGTGTACCACCCTAGTGTGGGGAGATGCCCCACATGTTGTATATAGATCTAAAAAATGAATGAAAATTGTAAAATATTAAAAGAGAATAATTATTTGTGTTTCTACTTAGCTAGTAATATTATCTTTTTGCGTTCAAAGTTCGGCATATGCCGAGACTTTGAATATTGGACAATATTCATTTCTAAGTGTGGAAATACGGCAAATTTGATCATAAATGTACCCTTTTGGTCCTTTTTCCCCAAAATGGCCAAATTTTAAATTTTTTTAGTGGAAGTACTATGTACTAAACACAACAAATGGTAATCAGTCCACCATGTCTAATAAACTAAAGGATTGGCTAATCCGAACAGCGGCTCTTGGTAAAGATTTATCAAATCCGTTTTACGGCTTGAATTTGCCCAAAATTGTATGGTGTTCGACTCACCATATCTTTAATTAGTGAAGAGTTGGCTAGCCCGCAAGTTTATGGCTTGTGGTAAAAGCAGTGGGAAATCCATAATTGTGTCGACTCACCAAAGATAATATGATAATTTATCTAGAGTTGGCTAGTCGAAGCAAGCGGCTTACGGTAAAGACAAATCAAAACCGTTGAAAATTTATTGATTTGCTCAAAATCATTTGGTTATCATTGTACCAAAGTTCTTACTTGAACTAAAACAATTGGCTACTCCAGAAGTAATGGCTTTTGGTAAAGAGATGGAATCCATTAATTTTTCTCAAAACATTGCTAGGGACTAGCTTATATCTTGAGTGTGGGATTGATGGTGTCTAAATACTCATCATTTTTATACGTTTAGAATGCCAAAACATGCGAAAACACTCAAATGCATTAAAATGATGAAAATATCACAATAATTGTTTTATGTGTTTTAAAGTAAAAAATACCAAAAAGCGGTGGCGTATCAAGTTTGCATAATTGGAGTTTTAGTCCCCAAAGTTTCAAAAGTTGTCAAATTTAGTCCACTGGTAAAATCAAAATAAAGAAAAAATCATTTAAGGTCCATGGGTTCAGTTGTCAAAACAAACCCTTCAAAGTTTTAAAATTGCATATTTACAACTTTGGTCCCTAAAGTTTCAAAAATGTCAAATATAGTCCTTGGATTTATAAAAATGGAATTTTATGCAATATTGGTCCTTGTACTAACCATTAATTGCAGGTTTAGTCCTTGTGTTAACTTTGGAATATTGGCATTTTCAGTCCCTCAAAATCCAGAAATTACAAGATTGGTCCTTGTGTTTATAAGCTACAACAAACGGACCCTTTTAATTATTAAAACCAAACCCAAAACACAACCCAAACCCATTTGTACATTAATAAACGCTTACGTTTTTTGAAGATAGGAATTAGAAATTCCAGGTATTAAAGAGTCGGTCACCTCAAGTATATGTAATCGTCAGAAAGCTCGTAGTCGTAGTTATTTTAAGTTAAGTAGTATTTAGTTAAGTAACACCGCGGAGGACGGACGGGTCTTTACCCACTGTATGCCTGATCCACAGCCCGATGTGTGGCGTTTTATGTAAGACTATAAATACTCTCTACCTCCCAAGGTAGAGAGTTGGAGCTCATAATAATATCTTTCACTTTCTCTCACTAAGTTCCCTAAACCTCTAACTTTCTCTCTCTAGAATTCCATCTATATTCTACCTTGTGTTAATGTTATGATGTGTATGTGAAAAGTTAATATCTAACAATTGGTATCAAGAGCCATGGTTAGATCATATCTTACACATCTTTGGATTTCTAGTGGTTTTTAGGTGGTTTTAAGTTTGAAAAAGTTTAGTGGTTTTAGCATCATTTGATTGATTTCTAGTGTTAAAGTTTCGATTTTGGTTGTACTTTTATGTTTAGAATCATCAAAAGTGTTTAGGTTTTCATTTGGTAAGCTTGAATCATCTTGGTTGGGTTGTTTTGGATTGAAAAGTGAGGTTTATATGGTTTTTCAAGCTAGCGACTTAGCTCACGGAATAGTTTCTTGGTAGCGACTTGCTTCACATTTGTGTAGCGACTTACAGTGTTGGAACTAGCGAGTTAGACCTAGCGAGTTAAAGTACAAGTAGTGGATTCTCCACTACGGTAGCGACAATGGTAGCGACTTGGTGAGTAGCGAGTTGCTCTTTAGCGACTTGTGTCTCTAGCGACTTGTGTAGCGAATTGCTGCCAAAATTTGGTTAGCGACTTGAGTGCATAGCGAGTTACTACTTAGCGACTTGTTTTTTGTTAGCGACTTGGGACTCTAGCGACTTAGGGGTGTAGCGAATTAAGGGTTAGCGACTTAGTGCATTAATTTCTAGCGACTTAGTGCACTAATTTCTAGCGACTTAGTGCATTATCTTCTAGCGATTTAGTATTTTATCATCTAGAGTCTTGAGTGATTGTTTACGGGTTTCTCTTGATTCAGAAAATCCGTGAAAGAATCCATTTCCCGGTTTAATCATAGAGCTATAAAAAATCCCGTATAATCTGTTAACATGTCTACCAACGTTCCCACATTCATCTCCTTTGTTCTGAAGATGTTCAAGCGGTGGTTGATACTAGATCGCCCACCCATGCTTGTGGCGGACTTACGACTCTTGGGCTCAACGAATTAGGCTGTATTGCCTTGGAAAGGAAAATGGTGTCAACATTCTCAAATCCATTGATGAAGGACCATATCGAGTTGAGACGACTAGAGACATACTTGATACAAATGCAGATGGTACTCACATTTACGGAATTGGATGACCTAAGATGTATGATGAGCTTGATGATAAGGATAAAAGAGATTTGATCACGATATCGGGGCTTCAAACATTGTTCTTCAAGGTCTTCCTAAAGACATCTACAAGCTGATCAATCATAACAGATGCTAAGGAGTTTGGGACAATGTTAAGATGCTTCTCTCAGGTTCCGAATTAACTATGGAAGACAGAGAATCCCAACTCTATGACGAATTTGAGCATTTCAAGATGAAACCGGATGAGAGTGTCTATGAGTACTATGTGAGATTTCATAAGTTAGTTAATGACATGAGGAACATGAGAATGACTATGCCTAACATTCAGTTGAACTCAAAATTTGTGAACAACATGAATCCCGAATAGCACAAGTTTGTTACATTGTGAAGCTCACTAAAGGATTGAAGAATACAAACTATGAGCAACTCTATGCCTTCCTCCTTGAGAATGAGAGACATGCTATGTTTGAAAATTAATTCTCAATCAGGTTCAAAACCAACCGAGTGGAGAGACAAGCTCGTCTAATGACTCTACAGCTTTCTACTCAAACATCCGAATCACAACCAAAGCATCACAAGTCATACCCTTGGGTAATGGTAATCACAAACTCATTTCTGATCCTATGTACAAACAAGGCGATCGATACTCACGTGGGTAGCTTCATTAATCAACTAGCTCTTCTCATCAGTCAAAACATGAATACTCTCCCACAAACCAACAACAACCTCAGAACTGCATCTAACCCACACAATCAAGCCACTATTAAAGATGGAAGGATCGTGGTGCAACCAGTTCAGGAAAGACAGTATGATCGGGGCGAGGTGGAGCTGGGAGAGGTTATGTTGGAAACCCGAATCGAGGAAGGAATGGTAACCAAGGTCAAACTAAGCTCATCAAATGTTATAACGTGGTGGAGAGGACACATTGCAAGAAGCTGTACATCTCCAAAGCGCCCACGGAATCGCTGATTACTCGAGAGAAGATCTTCTTTGGCTCAAGCTCGGGACAATGGTGCTACTCTGAATGAAGAGGAATTGCTATTTCTTCGAGGGCAATGCCAAGACCTATGATGCAGATGTGGATGGCGGCCTATTCAGAGATAGGTCACAATCATCGAATGCCTTTCAAGTCGTGACGTGATGCATACGACTCTGATGTGGATGATGGACCTACGGCACACACAATTTTATGGCTAGCATTTCTCCAATGGTTTCTCCCAAGGTCTCCTCTTCATCACTAGTTGGGCCATCCCATGACAAGCTCATCTCAGAGGTATTAAAACTATACGATGATCTTGATGTGCAAAAGATGCATGACAAAGTACAATCAACTGAAACTATTGAATCAAATATTGAAAATATGGGTAATATCAATATTGTCCCATATGATCAATATGTGAAACAAAGTGAAAGTGAAGTTGTACCAAGTGATGCATCTTCGCGATCAACAATGACTATGTTTTTGATGAATACACTGCATGTGCCCGATGATTCCATTATTTACGAACTAAATGCCTATAAAGAGCGTGTTGCTATTTATGAAAAACGTGCAAAATTTGAGTTGACCACTCGTGGCGAGGAAATGGATAACCAAGTAAGTACAATAATTAGAAAAAGTAAGTTTAGAGAAGAAATATTGAAACAAGAATTAAATTCCTTGCAAGAAAAACTCTCTAAAACATCTAAGCAAAAACAAGAACTTCAAGAAAATGTGAAAATGCTTAAGCAAGAATTTAATGCAAAGGAATCAAAACTCTTGAGAGATTTTTCTAATCTGAAAACTTTGAAAAACAAACTTGAGAACAAGTTGTACATACAAGGAAACACCATTCAGATTGCTCACATGGTCACTAAACATGAGAGTCTTAGCGATAAGCATAGCATTCCCCTTGTTGAGGAACCGAATCCGAGAGGTAATTAAAAAGGCTAGAAATGCTCATAAGGTGCTTTATGATGGTAATGAAATTCTTAAGCCTAGACAGAAACCTAGTTGCTTGAGTGCATGAGGAAGATAAGAAATCGGATGAAGTCACTAGGGAAAGGATGAACAAAAAACTAGATGACCCGAAATGCAAAAAGAAAAAGATTATTATCACTCCCCATGACTACAAGAAGGAAAACTGGATTTCCTTGAACATGTTTAAGCCTCAAACATTGCTGACCCCTGAACAAGTGTTCGGGAAAAAGGATATGGACTTGCAAAAGCTGAAAATCTTGTTGAAAAGAATTCCCCTTGTAGGAAATTCCCTAAAGCGACTGAGTATCCTCCAAATACACCAATGCATTTAGTTCCTAGAACTATTGCCACTAAAAGCAAGACCTTAATCATTCAATATGTTATTCTTCAACTATTTGTTGATTTTGAGAAAACTTGTAAGAAAAGGATCACACCCATTGGGATAACTGAAGGGGAAAGGGTTTTGAGCAAATGAAAGAATGTTATTTAACTGAGGTCATGCCTTTCTTTAAACAACTAAAAGATCATTTTGAGAGTCGTAAAAAGGGGACAAAATCGATATTAAAGAAATGGAAAAGGAATTTGATGCAATGGTAGTTGAAGTTAGTGATTATGGGCGTGCACTAAAATATAATGAGATTGAGAGGAAGAACTTGCATACCTTAAATGAGACTCTTATTACTGAATGTGTCGCACAAGATATCTTTTTCCTTTGCTTCAAATTGCTCTATTAATGCTTCCAAATTTCATGAACTATCTGTGGCCCTGAAAGTCTCCCATGATCGTGTCATTGAGCTTGAAAAGACTAATTCTAACTAAAGCGAGAAAATTGAACTAGATGATCACAACAATTTGGTTAAACATTTTTCTAAACTGAAGTTGAGCATTTTAATTTACAACTAAAATATCAACATCTTAAAGAAAATGTTAAAACTTCAGATATCAAGACATCGTCGGATGCTCAGAGTTTGATGCGCTTTTCAAATTAACAAGCGTGATGAACGATTCAAGCTCGGTTGCAACGCGATCGAGAAAGTTGAAAGCCCAAATCTCTCAATTAAAGGGTCAAACGAACAATAAGACAGGCTCCCAAATCCTTCCTTCTTTAGATTCTCGAGAATTCTCAAACTTTTCATCTTCAAAACTTAGTTGATGCCTTACAAAAGGAAAGCGAGAGTTTTCTAGAAGAAAATGAAAAAGTTAAACGACATTTTAAAGAGTTATATGATTCAATGAAAGTCACCCGTGACCAAAACAACGAAAAATAACGTCTTTACAAAAGGAAATTGAGAATCTAAGAAGTCGAAATGGAAAGCGCCACTTGTTTTCAATAAGAATGTTGTCTCAAAGTCACCCTTAGACTGCAAATACATCTTTGTGACAGATTAAATATATTCCTCCTCATCTTAGGAATAATGAACATGCTTTTCATGAATACCGTGCTCACCTTAAGGATAGTCTAGAATGTCTCCGTGAGATTGTCGAAGAGGATTTCATTAATAAACCTCTTGATAGTGAAATTAGGTTTTGCTTGCCTCCAGGGCCAAAGCGATCTCAAGAGTTGCTAGAATGTGTAATTGCCACATGCCCAAAATCCTTAACCTTAGGTGAAAAAGGCAAAGCTGTGATGCCTTGTTCTATGCCTAGTGCCAAGCAGGAAATCCGTTCTATGCCCGGTCTTAAGAAAGGAAACACTAATGTGCCTTCAAGTAGTTCGATTCGGATATGTTAGTGCTAAGAAAGTGAACTTTAGTGTGCCTGCAAAAAGCTCAAATCACAGTCTTAAAGTATACACTAATGTGCCTTCTAGTACTTGAGATCCTTGCACATCAAGTTCAGGAATGCAAAAATTAGATCAAACAACTAATGTTCCCATTCCCCTCGGAGTATCAGTGACTTTAAAGCGAAAGCGAGGTCAAAGTCTCAAGACAATACAAGGAATGATAGGACCTTGCAAGCTAAGAATGTGCAATGGAAGAGAGTAGAAGACCAATCTAGGAACTTTAGGCTTGAGTTGAATAAAACGAATCGTGTTGATTCTAGTATTAGCCTTAGGCATATTGTAATTAATTCAATTCGATACTATCTGCAAACCTTGTAATCTTGCATGCTTGAATTACATTTGCTAATCATGAATGTGGTGTGAATGCTTTGTCTAATCTTGTCAAATGTCCAGTTAAAATTGTTAATGCTAATAATCGTGCAAATAAGGCAAAAAGGCAAAAAGCGAAAGATGTTGGTGGCAAGGAAACCCACGGAAGAACTTTTATAAAGATAGGTTATTATTGGATACCTTTTGGCCATAAGAATAATCAGTTTGTTCTCAAACTGCTAAGATTATGCCCACTAGAAAATGGATGCCTCGTAGAACTATTCCCTTAAGAAGTAACATACTTTGAATAGGGCAAATCTGACACCGAGCATTGCATCTATTCCCAATGATTCCATTGCTTCTACTCGATATGGATGTTTCTGATTACGATGTGGGTGTTCCAAATCTTGTTACTAACCAAATGGAACCCATTCTTGCATGGGGATCCCAATTATCGATTATCCATTTTATGCGTGTTCAACCGCTAGATCGTTCAAATCGATTCTGGTACACGGACTCGGTTCCAAGCATATATGGAGAACCGTCGCGGCTCATGAACTCCGTGAGCAAGTTCATCGGGACTGTTAGATTTGGTAATGATCATTTCGGTGCTATTATGGGTTATGGAGATTATGTTGTTGGTGATAGTGTCATCTCGAGAGTCTACTATGTTGAAGGGTTGGGTCATAATCTATTTTCTGTTGGTCAATTCGTGACTCGATCTAGAAGTTGCCTTGAGAAAACATACGCTTTTGTTAGAGATCTTAATGGTAAGGAACTGTTAAAAGGAACTCGTGGGTCAAACCTTTACACCATCTCTATCGATGACATGATGAGGGCTTCTCCAATCTGCTTGTTATCAAAAGCTTCAAAACAAAGTCATGGTTATGGCACCGTCGTCTCAATCACTTGAACTTCGGCACCATCAACGATCTTTCCCGAAAGGACCTAGTTGTAGGTTTACCTAGACTAAAGTATGAAAAGGATCATCTTTGTTCACATGTCAATTGGGAAAAAGCAAGAAGTATGCCCATAAACCCAAACCTACTAACTCTGTCACAGAAGTTCTTCATATGATTCATATGGACTTATGTGGACCAATGAGGGTACAAAATATCTTTGGGAAGAAATATGTGTTAGTTGTGGTTGATGATTACTCTAGATTCACGTAGGTCAAGTTCTTAAGGACAAAGGATGAAACTCCGATATCATCATCAAACTCATCAAGCACTGCGAGTTCGACTTAACAAAACCGTCGGAATGAGCAGACAATGGGCGAGTTTGTCAACAAACAACTTAATGAATTCTATGAAAGCGTTGGAATCAGTCATCAAAGAAGTGTTTCACGAACTCCTCAACAGCACGGTGTAGTTGAAAGCGAAATCGGACTCGGTTGAAGCCGCTAGAACAATGTTGATTTACTCAAAGGTTCCAATGTTTCTCTGGCGAATGAGGCAATCGCCACTGCATGCTACACAAAATCGTTCCTAATCCACTCCGTTACATGGAAAAACTCCATATGAACTTGTCCACCACAGAAAACCTAATCTCTCTTTCCTTCGTGTGTTTGGTGCATTGTGCTATCCAACTAATTAGGGTCAAGACTTAGGAAACTAGGGCTAAAGTGACATTGGAGTATTTGTAGGATATGCACCAAACAAAAAGGGATATTGAATCTATAACAAAAGAACCCGAAATATCATGGAAACCATTCACGTTACGCTTGATGATGACCGTCAAATGGCTCTGGACAATCATTTCGGGACCCGCACTTCAAAACAGTCCCATTGGTTCATCTCTTGTTCCAAACTCTACTCAAGAAACTCCATATGTACCTCCATCCGAAGATGATGTAAAGAAATTGTTTGATCCTATGTTTGATGAACTGTATGATTCAAACACGAATGAGGTAATGATTCTGCCTTGAGAGGATGCTCATATTCCTATGAATGACGTCAATCCTTCAATCTCAATATCATTAAGTCAAGAAGCACTGCTGTGATCCTTGATCTCATCAACAAATCATCATTCTTCAAATGTACATCATGGAAATGTTTTGGCATCAATGATGAAGTTAATCCCTTTGCTACTCCCGAAGATGCTCCATTTGAAAACATATTTGCTACTCGAATCATCATCGAGAACCATCTTCTTCGGGGAGACATCGACTACGCCTACCTTCGGTTCCTCAACAACGCCACATGAACACCTTAGAAAATGGACTCACGATCATCCATTAGACAACATCATTGGAAATCCCTCTCGTCCTGTATCAACCGGAAACAACTTGCAACCGATGCCTTATGGTGTTTCTTCAACTCCGGACTTTCTAAGATCGAACCAAAAGATGTTAAAACCGCCATGAATGAAGACAACTGGTTCAATGCCATGCAAGATGAAATTCATGAGTTTGATCGACTTGATGTATGGGAGTTAGTACCTGCTCCAGATCGTGCTATGATTATAGCTCTCAAATGGATCTTCAAAGTAAAACTTGATGAGCAGGGTGATGTGTTGAAAACAAGGCTCGTTTAGTTGCTAAAGGATATCGTCAAGAGGAGGGTATAGACTTTAAAGAATCTTTTGCTCTGTTGCGAATCGAGGCAATAGAATCTTCGGCTAATTTGCTAGTAAGAACATGGTAGTGTATCGGATGGATGTAAAGGCGGCATTTCGAGCGGAGATCTTAAAGAAGTCGCCTCGTCGGTAACAACTGAAGGATTTGTGAATCAAGAGCATCCTACTCACGTTTATCGTCTGAAGAAGGCTCTCTACGGTTTAAAGCAAGCTCCACGGGCATGGTATGATACACTGTCAAAGTTTCTTCTATCATCGGATTGAGAAAGGAGCAGCTTGATCCTACATTGTTCACCAGGAAGTCGGGCAAACATTTAACTCATGTTCAAATTTATGTTGATGATATTATTTTTGCCTGGACTGACCCAATGGAATGTGATCATTTTCTAATGAAATGAGTTCTAAGTTTCAAATGTCAATGATGGGACAAATGTCCTTTTTCTTGGGATTACAAATTTCACAAAGTCCCGGAGGCATTTTCATAAATCAATCTAAATATGCAACTGAGATTTTAAAGAAATTTGGATTTGATTCAAGTGACCCTGTTGACACCCCATGATTGATCGAACCAAACTAGATGAGGACCACTCGGGGATCATGATTGACCAAACGAAATATCGTAGTATGATTGGATCGATGTACCTCACACTAGTAGACGGACATCTTGTTATTTGTTTGCATGTGTGCTAGATACCGGGCTAAGCCTACTAAAAAGCACCTTGAAAGGTTAAGCGGGTCTTTCGTATCTCCAAGGAACCATCAATATGGGAATATGGTACCCGAAGGACACCGGTATATCACTAACGGCCTATCAGATCTGCGATCATGCAGGTTGTCAAGATACACGCGAGAAGTACATCCGGAGGTGCTCGGTTTTGGGTGATAAGCTTGTGAGGTGGTCTTCAAAGAAGCAAATGAGTACTTCTATTTCCTCTACAGAGGTTGAATACATAGCCATGTCATCTTGTTGTGCTCAAATCTTATGGATGAGATCTCAATTATCTGACTATGGCTTTGAATTCAACAAAATCCCTCTATCTTGTGATAATAAAAGTGCTATTGCTCTCTCATGCAACAACGTTCAACACTCAAGAGCAAAGCATATCGACATTCGACATCATTTCATCAGGGAACAAGTGGAAAAGGTGTGGTGGAACTATATTTTGTGAGGTCTGAATATCGGTTAGCGGACATCTTCACCAAAGCTCTTCCAAGAGAACGTTTTGAGTTTATTCTTCCACGACTTGGCTTGAAAAGCCTTCAACCAGAAACACTCAAGCGTCTTCGAGGAGGAAGACGAGGAGTAAAGGTCTATCTTCATCTATCTCTTGTATATATTTATCAGAAAACAAAATACAAAAATATAAAACCAACAAAAAGAAAATAGAAAAATATAAAAAATCCATAAAAATTTGAAAAATTCGAAAAATCTTTAAAAAATATTGTCTTTTTGTCATGTTTTTTTGGTTCGAAAATATCTACGGTCTTTGTGCTGTCATTCAAAGAATGACACGGGACTTTAGATGTTGGTCAAATTCAAAAAAAAAAATCAAAAAATATTTTTTGGGAGAAAGAGAAACAATGGTTTATTGTCATTTTCGGGCAATAACCGGTTTTAAAAAGAAAGAAAGAGCCATGTTTTACCATGTTTTCAAATTCCATGCTCGATTCTATAACATTTATCTGCGAAAACTAAATGCTTTGAAAAATAACTCGGTCTCTATTTTTGATAATCATCCGGACTTATCTGTCAAAATCTCTATCGCTCAATCAACAACCTATGTCATTGATTGAGGGGAGAATGATTTCAATTAAATTAAAAAGTTATTTGGCATTAAATTGTTTTCAAAAGATGTACATGCATGTTTAACCAATGGAGATTAAAATCTCAACATCGATCCTTATCGCTTAAAACGCTTTCATAATCAAGTCACAATTCTCCTTAAAAGCTTTCAAAATCAATTTAAATCTACAGAGATCACAAATCTCAAAGAGTTTTAATAATTGTGATCGGGGGAGAAGTTGTGATTTAAATAGGATTTAAACCGATAATTCGATAAATGGTTTCTTAAGTGATTAGCATGTTTGCCTCCCAATGTGACAAAGCGATTTCAAATTTTCCATGCACACATTGAGGGGAGCATCTATCTTAAACCTATAATTTGAAGCGTGATCATTTATCTCAATGTGCAGGTTCCCTCTAGTATGTGTAAAACTCCTTTCAAACCTAGAAGCACATATTGAGGGGGAGCAAAATCATGAAAATCTCATCCTTCCCCAAAATGCTTTATCTACTTGATTCGATTTGGGAAGTGATGTTGATATCTTTTAGAAAATGGTAATCAAAGAAGTTAATTCTTTCTCTTGCCTCCGTGTGCAAAACATTTTCAAATACTTGATGCACATGTTGAGGGGTAGTTCTCGTTCTAAAAATATCAAAACAATTCAAGTACAAAATGCTTTGATAATATATCACAAGTATCTTGATTGATTTTCAAATGGTTTTCAATTGGTTCCAATGGCGGATGAACAATACCAAATAGACCGACCAACTTTACTTTATGGTGATATAAGGATGATAAGGTTAGGTATTTGTTCCCATGATCCGCTGAGAACGGAGGATCTACCGAGGACTATCCACTAGTTAGTGTAGAGTTCTTAGGTATGATGATAAAAGGAGAAAAATGAGGAATGGGAAGAGTGCTTGGTGAAGCGAGCTGAAAGTATCTGGAATAAACCCAACAAGGTTCTAGCTATGAAGTCTCGGTAAGCCTGAAAGAAGGTTGAAGAATTAAAAAGAATTGAATGAGAAAAGGGTGAAAACAAATAGCCCTCCAATAATTCAACCTTAGAAACCGGGTTCAATTCATATGCTACTGATGGTAACATCGGTATTGAATATAAGACGTCATGGACCCGGTGGCCTTGCTGCACTTCAACTTCCCAAACCACTCAAGTTCCTCTTAAAAGGACTTGTTTCATTCTCCCGAGGAACCGACATTATCTATCGACTTTCTCTTAGAGATTGTTGATATTGAAGAAGGAGACCCTCTCCCTAGTCTCCGACATAGGATCCAAATATGCACAAATTGAGTCTAGAGCCACGAGATCATCAATAAATCTCATTAGGACACTTTCAATGAAGACTCTCTGTTTCACACAATGTGGAAGAGAGATTATATCTTGAGTCCTACGCATTATCCTTGTGGTATTGCGGAACATCCGAGTGATGTGTTTACATATTCACCGTGAAGATGGAAAGCCTTACGAGCCAACATCTAACAAGCTCTGGTAGGTGGCATGTGAGATCTATTATACGAGATCAACCATGTGACAAGCGAAGCGAGAAACAATGGGGCGATTCAATCTTTTGAATCAATCAGTTCAGTTATGGATTGACGGATACCTTTGAAAAACCGGTCTTTGTGCTTTAAAACTCTTTTCATTAGCACGTCGACCGTGTACTAATTTTCAAATCAAAAGGTGTTTTATGATTGATAATTGATTTTCATTAAAACCTTCCTTGTATTGCAAAAACAATTTCTATTGAGCAATACTCGATTGTTTTTCAAATATCTTTTCATCAATCGGTGGACTCAAATTATTTGGTTCACTCACTCCGTGTTGTCTTCTTTGAGATGTTCGGTTTGAGAACGACTAGAAGCAATTATGAAACCCCTGTCAAGAAATTCTTCGAATTATACGATCCGCAGCGTACTTATCTTGATCAGCGGGAACCGTGGGCGTGTACCTCAATTCAACGAAAGTGATCAAAGACACTTTCGTGCGATTTATTGCTTGTTGTATGCGAATACACCGCTGGCGTTTGCGGTGTTGAGAATGAAGCGGTCAATCCATAGCCGCATGCTCACTTAACACATTCATCTCAAAAGAAATCATGATTAGTGCATCAATGACTCTGATATTCACACTCCATGCTTCTTATTCTTTGCCAATATCATGATTCAACAAATGCTTCGCTACTCGATGAGAAGATATCATGATCGAGAATGTGAGCATGTCGGTCCAAAAGTCACAACATCACATAATACCAACATCACAAAGGATGTATCGAGAGATTTTCTATAGTGATGATGATCTCAAATGTGGCTCAACATTATTATCACGTGGATCATTAAAAGACCTCCACTTGAAGTAACCAAACATGCAATGTGAAGAATCAATGACTACGAGCTTAGGAACCAAGGACTACATCAAGAATGCAAGAACAATTGTTAATGTCATATCTGTTTGTATTCAATGTAATTTTAGTGCATTATTGAGGTGACCTCCCAGGGAGATTGTTAGGAATTAGAAATTCCCGGTATTAAAGAGTCGGTCACCTCAAGTATATGTAATCGGTAGAAAGCTCGTAGTCGTAGTTATTTTAAGTTAAGTAGTATTTAGTTAAGTAACACCGTGGAGGACGGACGGGTCTTTACCCTTTGTATGCACGATCCACCCGATGTGTGGCGTTTTATGTAAGACTATAAATACTCTCTACCTCCCAAGGTAGAGAGTTGGAGCTCATAATAATATCTTTCACTTTCTCTCACTAAGTTCCCTAAACCTCTAACTTTCTCTCTCTAGAATTCCATCTATATTCTACCTTGTGTTAATGTTATGATGTGTATGTGAAAAGTTAATATCTAACAGTTTTTAAACAAAATACATACCAACGTTTCATCTTCCTCACCCATTGGTACCAATCCAAAACCGAGGTGGTTCCTTACCTCACCACCACTTTCCACCTCACCTAGCTATCTCCACAGTACGTATACCAACCCCCTTCCACCTTCAAAATATCCCAAACTTCATTAAATGCAAAAACACGGTCAGATATTTGGCCAAAATTCCACATGGGCCGATTAAGATGATATCAAGCCTATCAATGGTGGGATTTAATGAAAGCATCGACAAGGATTCTTTTTTTGGATGTCTATTAAAAGAAAAGAGAGCGAAGGAATTAGGTGTAAGCATGTTTTAGACCACTTTGTAGTGTAAAAACTTCTTTAAAAGAATGCATTTTAGTTTAAATTAAAGTTTTTGATTAGTAATATCAAGTTTATTTAAAGTTAAAAATCACTTTTGTATTGTAATTATTCCAAGTTAATAAGATTTTAAGTTTTTATGTTTCTTGTTAATTCGTACTAAGTCATTCATGAGCTTGTATTAGACTCTAGTGTTTTAATTTAGAAAAAACCATAAAAGTCAACAAAAGTCAGCTATTTTCATTAAAGGCAATTTGGTAAATTGCTGGTGTTAGATTACGGATTTGGGTTGATTTTGTGATGATAATGGGTTTAGGATAGTGGTACTCTCATCTCGGTTGCATACCATAGTGGCTAGAGCCTCATGTGAGTATTTTTCAATTTAAGCTTAAAACTATTATCTTTGTTTTACTCTACGTGTTGTAGGCATTTTGTTAGGTTATTATTGTTTGTTAGATTATAGATTTCATCCTTTGCTTTCGAGGTTTAGGATTAAGTTTAAGATAGAGTAAGTTACATATCAGTTTCATAAACTAGTGTTTGGTTCAGTTGGTGTAGCTAAATTATAGGATAGTATTATGTGGTTAAAGTTTCATATATAGTCATACTTAAGTGCATTCAGGTCTTAGAAGCCATTTAATTTCACCTTAGATGGGTGATGGTAAAATTGCATGTTATCTGCTTCAATTTCAGTTTTAGTTGGAATCAGTTGGTAAAACTTAGCATATAGGTATAGAACCTTATAACTTAGCTTGCATCAGTGTTATTTCATCATATAATATCAATTTCATTCAATAAAGTTGAATCAAAACTCATTTTAGTCAAGTTTCATTTACGTCTTTAAAGTCAAAAATAGAAAAAGTCGATTTTTGCAAAACTTTGTTGATGTCTCATGTACTCAATTCTAGTTCAAATTGATTGAGACTTTGGAATTTCTGTTCGGTTGGTCTTAAAGCGTCGATTTTGTTGAATTTTCTCAAGCCTTTATAAGCTCTTAATCAGCTCTCCTTTAAGTGATTTGCCCTATTCATACTCGGCTAATCTTGAGTGTGATCTGAGCAACTATGACCTTTGCGAGTTCAAATAAGCTCATTAGGAGCTGAGTTTTGGTTCTTGTGTAGCACCTAGGTGATCTCTAGGTCCCAACTTCTGTTTTCCCATTTAGCTTATTAGGATAACTTATTCATTAGCTTAAAGTGCTTCCACTTATAAATTTGTTTCTTAATTAATCCATAAGCTCAAATCTAGTTTAAAACTTATTTAGTGATCTAGAGTACTGTTAATTAGTTAAGTTTAGACTTATTTTTAGCATAATCCACTTATTTGATCATTTGGTTTATTCACATAGCTTATAGCTTATTTTAGTAGCTTATTTAGAGCTGCTTATCTTTCTGACTTCATATTCTTCCATATAAGCCATAGTTTTTATATTTTTAACAAAATTAGAATAATATTTTAGACTTTTACTGAATTTTTCATAATTTTTCATTACATTTTGCTTTATTTTCTTATTTTAACTTCGGTTTAAGGCTTTTAATCACTTTTTTACAAATAAATCGAGAAAAGCTTGAGAAAATAAATTTTCAATTTTAATAGCTTAAGATAAATATAAAAAGCAAAAATAATTTTCAAGATTTTCTTAACTTAAATAGTATTTTCTAGCATTTTAATTAGTTCTAAATAGTTTTAAATTTATAATAAATACATAAAAAACATAAAAAAATATCTTTTCAGTTTTAAAATTAGTTTTATAATATTTTAGATTTTTATAAGTTACAATTTCATTTTTCTAGGTTAATTTTATATTTTCTTGTATTTTAGTGCATTTTAAATAATTAACAAATAGTTTTTAGAGTAAACTCCAAAATACATCTTGTGGTTTTTCTAGTTTCCATGTATCTGTCCCTTCATAAAGAAAAGTTTCAACAAATACATCCCTCCGTTAGTAAAGTTGGCACAAATACATCCCTCCGTTAGTAAAATCAGGTTACTGAGGACTAGCAGATTTTAAATATATCACCGTTATCTCTCACATTAGTTAAGAGATATTTCGTAAATCGTCCTTTGTGGCAAGGAACAAATTGCAACAAAGTCTATTTAAAGTTAAAGTTATTTTATAAATGGTCCTTGTGGTTAGGCGATCAAGTGCCGCGTGTCACCACGAGTAGTGCCATGAGATTACAGTGGGTAAGCAGTCGGTCATTAAGCGGGGCGGGTTTTCCACGTGGACCAATGAGGTGGTGCCGCGTGGCATGGTAATATATATCACAATTTGTGCCACGGATTCGAACAGGAGTCATTTGGGTGAAGCAAGGCACAACCCAACTGGGCTAAGCATAAGCTTCAATTATATTTCCTACATTTATCACCTTAACCTTTCAAAATTTAGAGGCGTGTTCGATTTAGTTTGAATTACATTAATTTCACAGTTATATGGACGTAAAAAATAAATAAATATACGTCGGACTCGTTTTAGGTGCTCTTTCAATGGTATGCGGGGAATTTTTTCAACGTTTGAACCTCGAAAAATGAGAAAATCACCAATTTTTCTTTGTTTTGCATTTTTAAATTCGGCCAAGTGAAAAATTCTACGGCATACTTCGGGCTAGTTTTTTGTGCTCTTTCAATGGTATGCTTTCGGGGGTTTTGACTTCGTTTGAAAATAAAAGAAAATCACCATTTTCTTTGTTTTGCATTTTTCGAGGTCCCAACCAAGTCGAAAGAATTCCCCGAAACACTACTTCGAGCTAGATTTTTTGTGCTCTTTCAATGGTATGCTCGGAGAATTTTTTTAGACTTCGTTTGAACCTCGAAAAATGAAAATCACCATTTTTCTTGCATTTTGCATTTTGGTCCCAACAAGTGAAAAAATTCCACTGGCTTTTATACTGCTCGAATCTTTTTGTGCTCTTTCAATGGTATGCTGGGGAATTTTCAACCGTTTGAACCTCGAAAAATGAGGAAATCACCATTTTCTTTGTTTTGCATTTTTCGAGGTCAACCAAGTCAAAAAACTTCCACGAGCATCTATTCGAAGACTTCGTTTTTTGTGCTCTTTCCAATGGAATATGATGGGGAATTTTTTGATTCAAAGCGAACCTCGAAAAATGCGAAAACAAAAGAAAAAAGCGATGATTTTAAGCATTTTAGAGGTTCAAACGAAAGTCGAAAAAATTCCCGAAACATACCATTGGAAGGAAAACACGAAAAAACGAGTCCGGCGGTATATTTATTTATTTTTTCTGTCCATATAACTCCGTAAATTAATAGACCAAAAACTAAATTGAACAATTGGGCATAAATTTTTAGGGTTATGTATTAAATGTAGGGAAATATAATTGAAGATATCTTTGCTTGGAGTTAGGCAAAGCCGCTGCTTCTGTACGGAAATGACACAGGTTGAATCCAGGGTGATAAGTGGTGATATATATTACCAATCTTACGTGCTTATACCTTCTTGGCAATGGCAACCCGACCGTTCTTACGACCGACCCGTTTACCGACCGGCCCGAAGTGACCGCGTGGCACTACTGCGGGTGGTGACCGTGGCATAACTGGCACCTAACCACAAGGACCATTTATGCAAATAACTTTAACTTTAAATAGGGACTTTGATTGCAATTTGTTCCTTACAGGGCGATTCGTAAATATCTCTATGAATCTCAGAATAACGGTGATATATTTGCACCGTTAGTCCTCATGGCGATTTTACTAACGGAGGATATTATTTTGCCAACTTTATAACGGAGGGGATGTATCATTTGAAACTTTTGAGAGGGATGTATAACGAAGCGAAGTAAACCACGAAGGGATGTATTTTGGAGTTTACTCTAGTTTTTAATTAATAATAATTAGATAAATAGTTTTAAAAATAATTTTCTTTTTTCAATAATTTTCTGTTATAATTAGGATTGTAAAAATGTATTTTTCATATCGGTATTTTCAAACTTTTATTTTCCACGTTTTATTTAAATGCGTTCGTGGTTTTAATTTAAGCGTAAGTTTTTTAGATTATAAGCGTTAATCAATTTTAAAAAATAGTGATAGCGTTTATTTAATATAATTTATCATTTTAATTTTCTTTAATTTGCATTTAAGTCCCTGTAATTTACAAACTTTTTCTTTAGGTATAATTATTCCAAATCTTCAAACCCGCCATTCAATATCCTTTCGATCACCCAGTGCGTCTTATTCACGGTGTTCACGCCGTTGGGACTTAACGGCACGGGGATACACTGCTCTCACGGACTTAATTGCATTTTGTTCTAGACTGTTTGGACTTTTATTACGGTTGACCATTCACAAGTGGTTGACTTGTGTGATAAAACCTGACCGTTTGGGACCCGATCAAGGTCACAAGAATCAAATCCAAATTTCTTTAAAATTTCATTTGCATATTTAGATTGATTTATAAAAATGCCTCCGGGACTTTGTGAAATTTGTAATCCCAAGAAAAATGACATTTGTCCATCATTGACATTTGAAATTTGGAACCCATTTCATTTGAAAAGCGATCACATTCATTGGGGTCAGTCGAGGCAAAAATAATATCATCAACATAGATTTGTACGTGAATTAAATGTTTGCACGACTTTACGGTGAACAATGTGGGATCAAGTGCTCCTTTCTTGAATCCGGTAGATAGAAGAAACTTTGATAGCGTATCATACCATGCCCTTGGAGCTTGCTTCAAACCGTTAAGAGCCTTCTTCAAGCGATAGACATGAGTAGGATGCTCTGGATTCACAAAGCCTTGGGTTGGGTGGCGTATCGACTTCTTTAAGATCTCCGTTAAGCCGTCTTTACATCCATCGATAGACTACCATGTTCTTACTTGCGGCATTAGCCAAGAAGATTATGATTGCCTCATATGAGCAAGCTGGGCAAATGATTCTTCAAAGTCAATACCCTCATCTTACGTATCCTTTTGCAACCAATCGAGCCTTGTTCTTTAATACATCACCATGCTCATCAAGTTTTACTTTGAAGATCCACTGTAGAGCAATGATCATAACCTGTCGAGGGCGGTACTAATTCATACATCTAGTCGATCAAACTCATGAATTTCTTCTTGCATGGCATTGAACCATGTGTCTTCATTCATGGCGGTTTTAACGTCTTTTGGTTCGATCTTGGATAGTACGGAATTGAAGAAGCACCACAAGGCATCGGTTGCAAGTTTTTGCGAGTGGATCTTGGGGCGAAGAGATTTCAATGATGTTGTCCAATGGATGATCATGTGTCCATTTTCTAAGGTGTTCGTGTGGTTGTTGTTGAGGCAAGTAGCGATCGGCTCTCGATGAAGATGGTTACGATGATGATTGAGCAAATATGTTTTCAAAGGGAACATCTTCAGGAGTAGCAAAGGGATTATCTCCATCATAGGTGCGAGACACATTCCATGATGTACACTTCGATGATTGATTATTTATTGATGAGATTGAGTGATCAGCAGCAGGTGCTTCTTGACTTAATGACATAGAAACAGAAGGGTTAACTTTGTTGACAAGGATAGAAACAACCTCTGCTGATGGAATTTATAGATCATTAGCACTTGGCTCATAGTGTTCATCAAACATTGGATCAAACAATTTCTTCAAATCATCTTCTGAAGGAGGTACATAAGGAGTTCTTTGGTGAGGATTTGGAACAAGATAAGCGATAGGACTACTTGATGAAGGTTGAGATGCGGGTCGGAAACTGGATTGTCTGGAGCCATTTGCGAACAGACTCATGAAGCGTGGCGTGAATAGTTTCCATGATATCTCGAGTTCTTTTATTGTAGATTCGGTAACCCTTCTTATTTGGTGCATAACCTACAAAACTCTAATGTCGCCTTAGCTCTAATTTACCTAAATCTTGACCATCATTTAGTTGGATAGCACTGCACCAAACTGCAGGTAGGGAAGATCGGGTTTTTTGTTTATGGACAGTTCATATGGAGTTTTCCATGAGATGTGTGTATAAGGGAGCGATTTTGGGTGTATAGCGGTGGCAATGGCTTCAGCCCAGAGAAACATTGGAACCGTTGAATAAATTAGCATTGTTCTTGCGGCTTCCACAAGAGTTCAATTTTGTCTTTCAACTACACGTTACTGTTGAGGAGTTAGGTGGAACACTTCTTTGATGGCTGATTCCAACACTTTCATAAAATTTAATTAAGTCTTTGTTAACAAACTGTGCCATTGTTTGTTCGAATAATTCTAACCGTATTGTTAAGACGAACCTGAAGCTGCTTGATAAGTTTGATGATGACATCAGGGTTTCATCCTTTGTCCTCAAAAACTTTACCCAAGTAAATCGAGAGTAGTCATCAACAACGACTAAAATATATTTCTTCCTATGAATCGTTTGCACTCTCATTGGACCACACAAATCCATATGAAGGGTATGAAGAACTTCCATTCTGGAGTTTGAGGATTTGGGTTTGTGGGCATATTTCTTGCTTTTTCCCAATTGGCATGCTGAACAAAGATGATCTTTTTCATATTTTAATCTGGGTAAGCCTCTTACAAGATCTTTTCTAGAAAGATTATTGATGGTGCTTGAAGTTCAAGTGATTGAGACGACGATGCCATAACCATGACTTTGTTTTTGAAGCCTTTGACAACAAGCGGATTGGAGAAGACTTCATCATGTCTTCGATAGAGATGGTGTATAGATTTGAAACACGAGTTCCTCTTATGATTCCATACCATCAGTTCTCTAGCAAACAAGTATGTTTCTAAATGCCACTTCTATCGGAATCACAGAATTGACCATGAGAAACAAGTTATGACCAAGACCTTCAACATAATATACCACGGAGATTACTTTTTGCCAACAACATAGTCTCCATAACCCATAATTGCTCCAAAATGGTGGATTCCCGAATCTAACTATCCCGATGAATTTACTCACAAAGTTCATAAGCGCGAGCAATCTCGGTCATATGCTTGGAGCGGCTGAGTCGGTACCACTGAAGCGATTTGAGCGTCTGCGGTTGAACACAAACAAGAATGGATAAGCGGATAATTGGGATCCCCATGCAACAATGGGTTCCATTTGGTTAGTGCGATTGATTGAAACACCCACATGAAGTAGAAACAATGGAATAATCGAGGGATATATGTAGTGCTAGTGTCGTATTTGACCTATTCTAAGTATGTTCACTTCTTAAGGAATAGTTCTACCATGAGCATCCATTTACTAATGGGCATTGATCTAGATAATTTAGGGCACATCTCATTAAGATTCAATTTGCGACCATAGGTATCCATTGATAACCTATGTCTAAATTTCCTTCTGTGGGTTTCCATGTTTTCTAACCTTCTTCATCATTGCTTTCTAGCCTTCTTAGCTTGATTTTTTGCATTAACTATCTTAACGGGGCATTTAGCGGTATTAATCAAATCATTCACACCACATTCAAGATTAGTAACGAAACCACAATCATCATTACATGTTTTGCCAAAAGTAGCGAATTAGCATTAATTTTGATGCGGCTTAGAGCTAACACTAGAATCAACACGATTCGTTTTATTCAAATTATCCCTAAGGTGATCTTCTACTCTTTTCCTTGACATTCTAGCATGCAAGGTCCTATCTTATTTTGTGTTGCCTTGAGGCTTTGACACTTTTGCTTTGGTGTCACTTTACTCACAGTAGAGGGAATTGGAACATTAGTTGGTTTTTCTACTTTTTGCATTCTGAACTAGAAGTGCGGGGATCGAAACTATTTGAAGGCACTTTGAGTTCACTTTCTTATCTTTGGGCATTGAATGGGTTGCATACTTCTCACTAGGCATAGAACAAGGCATCACAGCTTTACCTTTCTCACAAAAATATTTAGGACACGTTGCTCTTAAACATTCTACGGACTCTTGAGATCGTTTGGCACGAATGCAAGCAAAACCTAATTTCTCTATCAAGTGGCTTATTTATGAAATCCTCTTCTACAATCTCTTGGAGACATTCTAGACTATCCTTAAGGTAAGCAAAATATTCATGAAACACAAGTTCATTATTTCTAAGATGAGGAGGAATATATTTATTGAACCTGGTATATTTCAGGTCTGCGGATGACTTTGATGCAACATTCTCATAAAACAAGTGGCATTTTCCTTTTCCGACTCTTGATTCTCAATTTCCTTTTGTAAAGACGTTATTTTTTCATTGTTCTTGTCACGGGTGACTTTCATTGAATCATATAACTCTTTAAAATGTCGTTTAACCTTTTCATTTTCTTCTAGAAAACTCTCATTTTCCTTTTGTAAAACATTAAACAAGTTTTGAAGATGAAAAGTTTGAGAATACTGAGAATCTAAAGGAGGAGGCATTTGGGAGCCAGGCACATTGTTCTTTTCACCCTTTAATTGTGAAATTTGGGTTCTCATTTTACGATTGTGTTATGAGCTCGAATCGTTCATCCGTTTGCTAATTTCAAAAGCGCATCAAATTGAGCATCCAAGGATGTCTTGATATTTGAGGTTTTAACATTTTCTTTTAGATGTTGATATTTTAATTGCAAAGCAAGATGCTCAACTTCCAATTTAGAAAGCTGTTCACGGTTATCATGATCATCTGTTCAACTTTATCATGCAATTTAGAGTTAGTTTTCTCAAGCTCAATGAAACGATCATGGGAGACTTTCGAGCAGCAGAGATAATTCATGAAATTGAGAGGCATTAATGGAACAATTTGTGGCAGTGTAAAACACATCTTGAGTGATACATTCAGAAATAAGATTCTCATTTAAGGTATGCAAGTTCTTTCTCTCAATCTCATTATATTTTAATTCTACTCATATTCTTTGACCTCAACTATCATTGCATCAAATTCCTTTTCCATTTCTTTAATATCTGAACCCATCCCCTTTTTAAGACTCTCAAATTGACCTTTTAATTTTTAAAGAAAGGCATGACCTCAGTTAAATAGCATTCTTTAGTTTGTTCAAAACCCTTTCCCTTGATTATCGGTGGGTGTGATCCTTTTCTTACATGTTTTCTCAAAATCAACAAATAGTTGAAAATCACATATTGGTGATTAAGGTCTTGCTCTTAGTGGGAATAGATCTAGGAACTAAATGTATTGGTGTATTGGAGGATATCACGATGGTGGAAGCATTCTCCTACATGGGGGATTCTGTTCAACAAACTCATCAACTTTTTTTTATGTCCATATCCTTTTCCATAATACTTGTTAGGGGTTCAATTGTGTTTGAGGTCTAAACTTGTTAAATGAAATCCAATTATCCTTAGCATAGTTGGGTGTTTTAAAGCGATGTTGTTTTCATGTATAAAGGGCTCTTAAGTTTTTCATCAATTTCTTCCTAGTAACTTCTTCTAATTCTTATCTTCCTCGGTGCTTTCAGTAGCAACTAGGTTTCTACCTAGGCTTAAGGATTTCATTGCCATCATAGATTACCTTCTGAGCTTCTCTTACTTTCTTACCATACTTCGGGGTTGGGTTCCTTAATAATGGGAATACTATGCTTATCGCTTAAAACTCTATGCTTAGTGATCATGTGATCAGTCTGAATGGTGTTCCTTATGCGTACAACTTATTTTCAAGCTTGTTTTTCAAAGGTTTTAGATTAGAAAAGTCATTCAAAAGTTTTGATTCCTTAGCGTTAAATTCTTGTTTAAGCACTCTAACATTTTCTTGAAGCTTTGCTTTTTGCTTACAGTTTTTGAAAGCTTTTCTTGTAGGGTTTAACTCTTGTTTTAACACTTCTTCTCTAAATTATTTTTTCTAATAATTATGCGCATTTGGTCATCCATTTCACGCTCACGGGTAGTTAACTCAAACTTAGCGCGTTGTTCATAAATAGCAACTTGTTCTTTATAGGCATTCAGTTCGAGAGTACAAGAATCATCGGGGAGCACATCGGATTATATTCATCAAAACATAGTCATCATTGCTTGCGGAGATGCATTACTTGTACAATCTCACTTTCACTTTGTTTCACATATTGATCATATGGGACAATATTGCTATTACCCACATTATCAATATCTGATTCATAAGTTTCATGAGATTGTACTTCATGTCTTTTGCTCATCAACTTCATCGTATAGTTTTAATACTTCTGAAATGATTGATTCTTTGGATGGACCCACTTTGTGGTGAAGGACCTTTGGAGACCATAGGTGAGATGCTAGCCATGAAATTGTGCAGGCGTAGGTTCATCATCGACATGAGTCAAATGCATCACAATGCTACTTGAAGGCATTTTGATGATTTTGACCTATTTCTACGAATGGTATGCTCATCTGCATCATATGTCTTAGCATTTCCCTCGAGCGAAACAACAACTCCTCTTCATCAAAACCGCTCCATTATCTACGAGCTTGCACAAGCGACATCTTGTCCACTGAAGTATTCTACATTATGTGGGCGTTTTGGAGATGTGCGGTTTTCAAATATGTCCATCACCACCACAGTTGTAACACTTGATTTGCTTTGCTTGCCCTTGATTGGCATTTCTTCCTGATTACGATTTGCCACATAACCTCCACCTACTCCACTTTACCATAACTTCTAACCATCCCTTGTTCATATGGTCTTCCTTGCACATTGCACCACAACCTTACCAATCTCGACGGTAGCTTGATTGTGTGGATTGGATCTTTGCGAGGTTATTGTTGGTGTGTGGAGGGAGTTCATATTTTGACTAACCATGAGGGACAGTTGATTGATGAAGTTTTCCATGAGTGTGTTTGAGTCGGAGGCTTATATCTTTGGATCGAGGATGAGCTTGTAATTACCATTACCGTGGGTATGACTTGAAAGCTTTGGTGGTAATTCCAACATTGGTGTAAAAGCTGTAGAGTCATTTGACGAAGCTTGGTTTCTCCTGCTTAGTTTTGAGCTGTTCAAGAATCCTTCGTTCAAACATAGCATGTCTCTCCATTCGGAGAAGGAAGGCATCTGATTGCTCATAGTTGGTGTTCTTCAATCCTTTGGTTAGCTTCACAGAGGTGACAAATTTGTGCCATGCGGGATTCATGTTGTTCAATCAATGACTCGTTATATGATAAGTTTAACAACGCTGTAGTCATTGATTGAGTTTCCAAATTTTTATGAAAACTCTAAGTCTGATTGATTTTCAAGCAACTCATTTTCCACCATTTTTGAAACAAATAATTTTCTGAAGAATTTTTTAGAAAGAAAAACATTTGTGTAGGAACAGCAGTCTTTTCGTCGACATGCTTTCCTCATTTAGTTTTAGGATAAGTGCACGAATTTATGAAAATTGGTTTAGCGCATCACTTTCCTCTTTTGAAGAACGGGTTGCATATCTGAAATAATAGCAAACCATAGTTTTAAGCACGGGTTACAGTCTGAAATAACTGTAAGCCATAGTTTTAGACATGTTTTGAAAAAATATTTACACCTCCTGCTAGAACTTCATCTAAAGTCCCGTGCCATTATTGAATGACATTTCTAAGACCGTAGATGTTATCGATACCAGAAGACATGTCTTGAGAAAACAATATTTTTGGTATTTTCTGAGTTTTCAAATTTTTATGGATTTTTGTTGGTTTTATATATTTTTTTGATGGTTTTATAATTTTGTAATTTGCTTTTTGATAATTATTTGCAGATAGAGTAGATGATATAGTTTAAGAAGATGATGATACGAGTACTGAGATAAGGATATCTAACATCCCCGTTGTAGAAGATAGAAATCGTCATCTCTTAAACTTTCGCCACCAAAGCTTCCAAGGCTCTTGAATCGAAGAGAGAAATTGAACCTTCTGAAAGTGAGACTTTGGTAGCTTCCCCCCAAACCGAAAATCTTCTTTGATGATCAGATTCAAAGCTTTCATTCAAGCTTGCCTTAGTCAGGTGCACAAAGAAGCACACCATTATCGTCGATCTTGTTGCTCCTTTTAAGAATGATGATCGTGATTCTTCGTTCGGGGTTATATCATCAAGATAGAACAACAACGTATCATCCCACTCATGAATGAATCTTCTCAAATTTCTTTTCCACTGAAGTCTAAAGCGATCCATACCAAAAGTTGTCAAGAGACGAATTCCCCCATGTAGTTGAATTGATGCAGCCAGTATCTTAGAATAGCTCAAGAACCCGAATACACATATACCCATTCAAAGAATAACTGATGACACCTCCCAATGTACACATTTATCTTTCCTAATGACTGTGTACGAAGCTCAAGAACCCAAAGTACCCAAATACCCTCCCTAGAGAACATTTTGAGTTTATCCTCCCATGACTTGGCTTGAAGAGCCTAAAACCGGAAACACTCAAACGTCTTCAAGAGGATGAAGAGAGAATAACTGATAATACTGAAGTAGCATATTGAATCACTGATCATCTCTGCGGATATCAACTCTGGAAAAACCGATTAAGTCCGATCACGTGGATCTGCTAAACATCCCTGAAGTACAAATCTCTCTCCCCTGATGATTGCGATAACATCAAAATCATCACACACTTGTGTACCTCGTTTATCTTCAGAAACTTTCTCTTACATCTCTTTCCCCACATAGTTGGAATACGAACATCAAACACCATGATGAGATAAACATTGAGTTTCTCTGCGGTTATGACATATGTCTTCCCGTGATATCTTCAATCACTTAGAAGTATTAAGTTCATCAAGTTTACTCGTTTTGCGTTTAAATGCGTGTCTCCTTCCCCCTTGCTAGTTTTGACACTTCAGAATAAACAACACATTATAAGCCCAGATACTTGAATTCTTTTGAGAAGAACACTTGAAGTCTTTGTGAGAATCAACTTGCTGAAGAACAGTGTGAGCAAGTCTAATTGGGGATTAAATCTGACTTTTCACTCTCCCCCAATTAGTGCTCTCCCCAAAACTGACAATCCTTTTGATGAATGCCCGGAATAAGAAGAAGTCTTTTGATAATCAAATGCAACTTGTCTTTAGTCTTCTAACATGTAGCAGAAAATGTAGAACAGACTGTAGACTCGGCCTTCTTCAAGATTGTCCAATTGGGGAATAGAAAGTTAACATCTTCATCTCACCAAAAAGCATTCCAATTAATTTACATCTTGCAAATCCCCATAACTAAAATCCCTCCCATTCAAACAAGAACAGAAAGATGTTCATCAAGGAAATCAGCCCCACAACTGGAAGCACTTTGTCATTAATCATATCAGCCCGTGAGAAGATGTCAACCAACGACTCTTAGAGGAAACTCCATGTGAAGATGACCCAATAAGAAGAAGCTCGGTTCTTACATGAGTTTGGAGCCGTTTGACCATTTATTCTCAGATATCAATCAACATGCAGAACATTCACACTTTTTCTCCCCCTCAAGAATTGCATACAGAGTTGCCATTCTTGATTAAACAAGTGAAATTCTTCAAAATGTAGTCTATTCACACTTCTCCCCCGCAAAAGTTGCATATGATGTCGCCATCGCCATGATAATTGAGCAAGTGGAATAAGATTACTAGCAACGGTAACTCGGTTCACTTGATGATTGAGCGCGCATGGGAAAAGCATGAAGCATTTTGATGAGAATGGTCATAATTAAAAAGATTTTCTTCATCAAAAGATAAAGCGCACTGAAGCGTACACTTTTCTTTTCTTTAAGGAACAAGGTTTGAACTGAAGTATTCAAACGTCACAAGCAAGAAGATTTCTCTTCTTTTGAAGATAATGCGCACTGAAGCGTACACATTTCTTTTCTTTGAGGAACGAAGTTTGAATTGAAGTATTCAAATGTCATAATCTCTCTCTTTACTACATCTCTTGGCTAACTTGTTATCAACCCCATTATCATTCAGTAGGCTCTTTGTCGTGACAGCTGATGCAGAAAACCCAATATGATGAATTTGACCCTGAAGTAAAATAACCCGAACTCGTGACTTAAACTTGCACATATGTAACAAAGAGAGGTGCCGAGAATTCATGCCCCTTTGAATCTCTAAGTACTCTATACTCTTCATCCAACCAACCATCAAGTATAAGACATACATCACCTCTTGAAAATCCACAATTCAATTTTAGAACCTTATGCTCTGATACCAATTGTAGGACCGTAAAAACATGTGATTTATGTGGTTCGGGAGGTCTAGGTTGATCAAACATGATGATATGAATCATTGTTCTAGAGAGAGAAAGTAGTGAGAGGGTGAAGAACACAAGATGAGTTTATTGATAAATGAAATAATACACAAACCTCATGAATTCCCACACCCCTCATGGAGAGTCATGAGGGGTATTTATAGGCTCAACTAACTATTACTTTTCCCCGTTTACATAAGTAGTCGCTACGGGTGCAACTTACTACGAATCTAGTCCAATTCACGTAAGTGACGTTATCTTTATAAAAGAGTGAGGCTAACAATCTCCCTCCAAGATATCGTCACACGTGAATGGTTACAATGAGACATATAAATACATAAACAAAATAAATTACAATAATAATAAACAATGTTGACTTTGTTGAAGTGCTGAGTCTCTGTAGTCTAGATATTGAGGCAAACTTGAAGTTCTCTCTTCCGACGATCTCGACATTTGATCTTTGGCGCTGACGGCACAAATCCTTGTAGCTCTGAACTTCAACTGTAACGGTCTAGTTAGGTTATTACTCCCTCCTAACTAGTGATCATTTTTTTCTTTCTTTTGCTCCCTCCTGAATCGACAACTCTCTTCCAATACGCAATGGAGAAAGTAGACTCTTGATTCTAGCACAATGGTTGTCGTTCGGGGAACATTGTAACAAAGATAACTCACTTAGTATTGCATCAAAGTAGGTAAAAACCCTTGATGTACACACACTACTTCTCCTTCTTCGGTATTAAGCACAATTCCCTTCGTCAATCCAATCACGAAAGATGAAACACCAAATTCTCCCTCCTGATGGTTGCGAGCTATCGGAATCATCATAATGTTGCGTACATGCCGTATTACCTTTTTCTTGATGCAATATTAAAGCCTTAGCTTGATCAAAATTCTGTGAGAATATGTCGCAAAAATACTCTCAATACTGCTCTCAAACCAACCTGAAATCGAACCTCCTTTGATTGATCGGCTAATAGTGATGACCACATATGGAGAAAACCTGATACGACCAACTTGAAAAGGAAGTAAACATCCCAACTTTGTGACTTACTGATTGTTTTATATTTTTGAACAATCCACAACGCCGTGTGACACTGAGTACTACAACGTAACTCCTTAAAGTGATAGTTATACACTGTGAGCACTACAACGTAACTCCTTACATCAGTTATAACCAGATTGTCAATTCATAATCACTTATGAAAAATGCCCCAACAAGTTATCTTGAGACTTGTAATCATCCAACCAAAGTCTCAACGATAAAGAAGATCACCCGTGAAACGTTACGTCAATTTCTCGTAAGCAATACTGTACAAAACCCCGTAGTCATTTTTTTTCAAGTTTTAGCTCAAGCCGTGAATCTGTATCCTCCGTCAAATTTTATCTGACCAAAATACCACTCTTAAAATTAAGCTTTAAAAAATATGTATCCCAAAAATTCTTTTGAATTAAAAAGTTAGGATAACACAAATTTTTAACCAATTTAAATTAACCGTATAATTCAACATAGTCCATTCCCTATTTGCTTTTGAATGGCAGCCCACAAACGAATGTACACTCAAAGCCCACGATCCAAAAAAAATCCCAAGAGAAATATAACATCCGATCCAACGAACAGATTATCAAACCCGATCCATTTACAAACACCTAAAACCGGTTATAAAAGCTAATACCCTAATAACACTCACTTTAACCCTAAAACACCTTCTCAAAATAGCGCCTACCGCACTAATTTCTCTCCCACCACAGACGCTCCAATCAAGTCACACTCCCAACAAATCTCAATCTCAATCTCAGAAACATCAACTTCTCTTGTAATATCACAATCCAAACTTCAAATCCTTCCCTATTTAAGCAGTGACAGAAACAAGAAACCCAATAGTCGATCAACTTGAATCAGTGACATTTGTGAACGGCTTCAAGATCCTTGAAAAAGGATCTCTGGTAGGTTTCAATCTTTGATTTGTTGTTTTCATCCTTGTGACTGAACCGTTTGAAAGAAAAAAGAATAACATATTTGTTATGGTTTTTTTCTTTGTTGAAATCGGATATTAACAAGAAACAGTGGTTTCTATATGGATCAATGATGATATAGGTTCAATTAAAAAAAATCTGTAAAAGATTACAAAAAATTGAACCATTTCAGTGATCTACATTCATTTTCATTCGATATTTGTTCTTGTTGAGTCATGAGTCAATTAGATTAGTGTATGGGAGTGATAGTTAGGGTATTGGTTGTGATGAGCTGTGACTAGATTTGGCTTTGGTTTGAGAACTGTCGTGATGTCTCTCTGCTCATTCATTCATTTACATTTTGAGAATAGGCATGGACTGATGGTGGTTGTAATTGAAACTGAGTTCGTTGAGTCTGGTATATGGTATTTGTGATTTGGTTTTGTTCAAGGTCAACAAATCGCATCTAGTTTTGTATCTTTTTCTTTCTCAAACCGCATAAGGTGTTGTCAAAACGTAAAGATTTTTAACAAACCGCACTTAAGATCAAACCGTAGTCTTTCAAAGCAAAACGCATTGATTTCTTGAACAAATCGCATAAGTGGGCAAGTCGCACAACTTCTAATCTGAAAATCAAACAGCAGCGTTATTGCAAAACGCAATTGACAAAAAAGAAACAGATCTGTCAAATGCATTGGATGCAAATCGCTTTTGGTGCAAATAGCAACATTTTTTTTTGTCAAATCGCACTTCTTAT
>OU343221.1:278492393-278777690 GCA_910596185.1 Chrysanthemum makinoi
AGAAACTCCCCTAAAACACCCCACTTCCTCGACCCATCTTTAAAATAAATCAAATCGCCAAATGGGCCTTAGGGCCCAATACGCAAGAAATAAGCCCAAGGAATGTATACCCGGCCCAATTAGGATAAAAATAAGCTAAAAATCTAAAAATAAGCCAATAATAAGCATATGAAGAAGTCGAAAAGTTTTTGTAAGTCAAAAAGATATCTTAGACTAAATTTGCAAATTTCTATGTTCTCGGGTTAAAAGTGGAAGTATTTGAAAGTTCAAGGGTATATTAAAACATATTTATGAATGCATGGGAAACTTTAGGGTGAGTTGTGAATATTTTTGAAAGATAAAGGTGCAAATATACGTACACATGTGTGCATGAAAACTACAAGGACCTGTTTTGTAATTTAGCCAAACTAGTTATAATAGTGAAAATAAAACTTTGGGCTAAAAAGGTAAACTTGGAAACTTTAAGGTTTAAAGTGTAAAAATGTGACTTTGGGGAATTTTTGTAAAAACAGTTTCGTTAGAAGTTCAAAACTGTCATTTCTATAAAGTTGGGACATAAGTATTTTTGGGGTATAAATTGTCAATTTCTCAAAATTGAGGGACTAAACTTGTATATTTTGAAACTTGAGGGTAAAAGTGTAAATTCGAGAAAAAAGTTTAGAAAACTTATAAACCTATCACTACTTCATAAAAATGAGTATTTTGATCATTTAAAGTGTTAAAAATTGTTTTTACATAAAAAATCATTTAACTTATATATATAAATAATTATAAAATTATAATTATAAAAAACCATAATCCGGTAAAACGCACGTGGGATATAAAAAAATTAAAACACTCAATAACATCGTTATTTCCACGAGATCACAACGGAGAACATTTCACTTATGAGTAAGTGAGGATTAATTCGTTGTTTGTGAGTGTGGTGAATAAACACAATATTAATATATCAAATTAATCGTGAAATTCGACAAATCAACCTTTTAGGGAAAGGGTTAACGTGCCAAAGCTCACGAATGTGATAAATGTGATACCGGGCGAGTGATTTCCCGGGTCGTGTCCCAACGAGGTGTGAATTGACGGATTCGTTGAGTTTCGTGATTAGGATTTGAATTGGTTTTAAAGAATTTTGATTTTTGATTACGTTTTTCTACAAATTAAAGCATGGGAATGAAAACAAAGCATGTAAACAAATCAATTAACTATTTTAACAACTAAAAAGCATAAGAAACAATTAAATGAAGCTAAATTAAGTCCTAGGGTGCTAAAACACAAAAACGCGAAAACCGGAGCTAATCCCGAGCCTCGAAAGTGAAAATTTTGTAATTTAAGGCCTACGGGTTCAAAACTATTTTCCTACATTCTAAATGACAAAAACTGATTTTAAAAAAAAACCGGGTATTTTTTCGAATTTTAAATTAATTTCTACGAATTAAAAACTAAATTAATCTAATCTAATTAATTAAAAATACTAAACAATTTAAGAAAAATCTGGAAAAATCAAAAAAAGTACTTTGAATTTTACTGATCCTAGGAAAATTAAAAACTATGGTGGTTGTTTTGTGAAATAAGCAGAAAATAAGCAAAATAATTGCTTAAAGATTAAACTGCCAAAGTGTAGTTAAGATGTTAATTTTGCAATCATAAACTGAAAGAAGTCCCAAGGGCAGTTGGTGTTGGTGAGTTGTGTTGGTTCGTGCTTAGGCAGAAGGTCTTGGGTTGGAATCCCAAAGAACTACTTTTTTTTTGTGATCATTTTTTTTTTGATTTTGGTTTTTGGATAATGAAAGAAGCAATCAAATTGAAAGTTTTTTGTGAAAACTTTTTTTGTAAAACCTTCTCAATAAGCTGTTACAACAGCTTATTGAGTACTGTTTTGGATAGTTTACACCAAACACACCCTTTAAGCTTCTAATGAACACAATAAGCAGATACGCAGTTGGATAAATGACAAATAAGCAAATGCAAAATGAAAATAAGCTAAATGTAGATGAAATAAGCTAAAATAACAAGGTGATAAGCAGTTGGCATCATGACTAATCTAGGGGATTCCTTAAACTAACAAATGAGAAATAAGCATAAAAAGGGAATAAGCAATAAACAAGCACTAACTAATTATAATGATCTAAGCTAACCTAATACACTAAAAGGCATCTAAGGAATCAGAATAAGCTAAAGTTGAATCCTAATAAGCACTTAAAAAAATTGGACAAATCTGCTGTTGTGCTGCGCAGCCAAACAAGGCAAATCAACCAAAAGGGGTACCTTTAGAGCTTATTTTGAATAAGCTAGAGAGTGAAATAGCATTTCAGCTTTTGGCCACTTGGAGTCCACCCAGCCAGCTGTCTTTTGCCCCAGTTTCTGGCTGAAAAAGAGCTTAATACAGCTTATAAATAAGCTGAGAGAACATGCATTTTGGGATATTGCATACTGAGCATAGTGCAGAAAATTGACCAAACCACTCACTTCCACCCCACAGCAGCCATAGTAAACTATTTTTTTTGATTTTTTTTCATTTTGACACAAGTTAAACCACTTAGTTAACTTTCTATTTTTATTTTTTAAAACTTTTTAGCACGAATAAAACTTGACTAAACTGCTTTACCAAACTTGACAGAATCCATGTTTTTTAAAAACAAAGAAAAATTAAAAACCATGGCAACCCTAGTAAACTATTTTTTTGATTTTTTTTCTTTTGACACAAGTTAAATCAGCTAGATGGCTTTCTATTTTTAATTTTTAAGAATTTTTAGCACGACTAAAACTTGACTAAACTGCTTGTAAAAAAGCTGACAGATTCATATATATATATATATATATATATATATATATATATATATATATATATATATATATATATATATATATATATATATATATATATATATTTTCTTTTGAAACCAAATAACTCTTTAAACTTTTTAACTCTTGTAAAAAAAATTTCCAATTGACGAAACTAACTATAAAACATCAAATGCAATTTGACTTTCTGGGTCAAAGTGGGTAAAAACCACTTTGACCAATCTTTTCAAGCTTATTCCAAACACTCCCTTAATGGGAGATTTCTTTAAAAACTGATTTTTGAAAAAGAAGATTTGGGTTTTTTTTAGTTAAAAACTGATTTAAGACTGTAATGAAGGCTAATTAACTAATTAGAATAGGTGAAAACACAAAAAGCACAAAATGCTTATTTATAAGCTAAACAGACAAGTTAAGAAAAAAACTTTTCATTCATTAAACTAAAACATTACAACTGAAAAAAAAAGATTAATTTAAAACTAAAAAAAACTTAGGTAAAAAACTGACTGCCTTATAATCATGGCTACAATTCTATTTATACTAACACGAGTTGGTCTTCAAATCCTCTTGTGTGTTTCTTGTGTGAGGCAAAATAGTCAAGGAGCAAGTTTGTGCTTTCTTCAATTGATCTCCACCATCCAACAATTAGGTACAGATGAGAACATATCTGAGCCATCCATGGGGTCTTTTGAGCCAAGGATTGCCACAGTGGCAATGGAAAGGAGGGGGGAAATTGGTAGTGGGTTTGGGATTCGGGGGAAACTGGGTAAAGAAGGGTTTAGGGTTCTTGAGGATGTGGGATATCTGGGTAAAGGAGATGGTTGAGGTTGAGTGTCCTGGGTTTAGGGTAAAGAAGAAGAAACAAAAGTGGAGGGAAAAGCAGAAGGGTGGGGCGTTTTTATTTTTATTTTTTGTGGGATGGAGGGTCAAAAGGAGAGGGGGTTCAAGGGTAGTAAGGTTGGCAGGGTTCAATGAGGGTGAAAGGGGGTCATATGGGTATTGGTAGGGGGTTCATGGGGGAAGGGTTAGGTTTTGAGACGGTTTTCCCAAACTCACTCCAAAAACGTGTCCGGGTATTCAATTGATCAACGATTGTAGAAAATCACAACCCGGCACCGGCTTCTCAGCACTTTTCTGATTTTGGCTCGATTTTGTCCGTTTTCGCTCTGTTTCTAATCCTTTTGTACCTGCAAGACATAAAACACACTCCGAGGACATTTTTGACACATTTTGATCATATTTGGGTGTTTTTAGTCGTTTTTGTGGTCTTAGGTGGGTAAAACGATGAGTGAATAAGCACTCATCAAATCCCCCCACACTAGGCAATTGCTAGTCCCTAGCAATCAATCATGTAAAGTAATGAAATTCACGAGCATACCCCATTTTGACTTTTTTTATTCGATGCGAGAAATTTAAACTAGACTGAAAGTAAACAACATGCTTGATTAACAAAAAGTGGTATCATGGAACAGGATTCACACAAAATGGGTGTCTCCAAGGAATTTGAATCGTCATCCTCTTTTTAATACTCTCAAACTAAGTTCAAACTTATTGTGCAAACGTTTTTGTAAAATGCTAACACTACTTATACAAATAATCTATGTAAGTCGAGACTTAACTTTTTACTCCCACAGTTTATACAATTTAAGTTCGTGTGCTCATTTTCAAAAGTTTGACCATTGAAACCGACCTTGGTATGGTTGTTATCCACTTAACTAAAATGTTAACTCACCGGAACTACGAAAGTCTAAGGATCGAAAGGGCCTTTTCCATGTAGCGGCTTTCTTCTCGGCACATCCCAAACCAGTGGCCGGGCTTTTGACACCTCACAGAGAATAGTACCGGAATTAGCGGGAATTCGATTCCAAAGATTTACGAGGCTACCATTAAGTTAAGACTAAACCTGAATGGATAACAACCGACGATAATTTAGAAATTTGAGATTCAAAGGTGAGATCACTCCATGTAGCGACTTTCTTCTCATCTTGTCCTTTTAAGGAGGCTAGGTTTTCACCCTCGAGAATAATATCGGAGCTTTTGGGGTCTTTGACTTCAAGAATTTATAAATGACCGTCAAACTTTTAAACAACTATGACGAATCCTAGTTCAACTTCCGATTTAAATTTAAGAAAAAGCAAGTTTCGCACATTTATTCATAAGCAACTTAATACTTTTATTCAAGGGACTCATATTTTTCATTTTTCATTTTTTTTTTACTTTTTCACTTCTTTTTTTTTTTTTTTTTTTTTTGACTTTTGACTTTTATTTGCAATTTATTTTTGCATCATTCAAGCAATATTACTCACTTTCATTTTGCAATATTATTTCGATTTTAAGAACGTATGCTTTCCAAAAAATTTAAATAAAGAGTTGAACTTGAGCTTTATATCAAATTTTCTTAAAAATTTTTTGTTGTAACAAGACGATTTGAATGTTCAAAAGTTTGACAACGAGCACGTATTTAGGTCCAATTAGTGATCTTCTGGGAGAAAAAGTCATAAATTACTTATATAAGCTCTAAAGAGAACCAACTACTCCACACTTAGCATTTTCATTTGTATTACTCGTAAAAACTTAGCCTAAATAGTTAAGAGAGCAACTAGATCAACACTCTAGCAGAGTCGGGATTCCCTTTGTTCTAACTTAATCAAGACTAAACTACCATTAACACCGAGGTATTAACACTTTATTTTTGTGCAAAGCACTTCTTTTTCATGCAAAATTTTTTAAAGTTTTGGTCAAAATGGGGGGTACTAGGGACTAAAGGGTACAAATGTGACAAAATTCGACAGAATTCCCCCCCATACTTAGAACTGAATATTACCCTCAATATTCAAAGTCCCGGCTGAAGCCGATACTATCGAACGGAAAAAGGTAATACCACTAACCAAGTGTGTGGACGAAATATGTGATTTAACACAGAAAGGATTTTTTGTAAACATATTCCCAGATAAATGTTAGTAAAAAGATCGGATATTGGGCGGCTGGATTGAAAACAGGCGCATCAATCATCACGATCAAAGGGATTCCTGAAAACATGAGAAAACACACAAGAAGCAAACACCGTGGAGGTTTCCGCCCCACACTTAGTTGTTAGAAAATAGAAAGAAGTCAGAAACATGGGTGGTCACCCATGAAATGCTACTGTTTTTGTTAACCTAGTCGCTAGCTTGACTCGACACCGAATTCATTGGTTCATGGGGAAGGTTTGGAGATCCGGGACAACCATGGATGGTATGTCCCCTCCAAAATAATGCTTCAACCTATGTCCATTCACCTTGAAGTTTGGCCAGTCGGTTTGAGATAACTCGACGGTGCCATATGGAAAAACTTTGGCAATGGTGAATGGACCAGTCCAACGGGTCTTAAGTTTCCCCGAGAAGATTTTCAATCTAGAATTGAAAAGAAGTACTCGGTCACCAACGTTGAAAACGCGGTTTTTGATCTTTGAGTCATGGATCTTCTTTGTCTTTTCTTTGTAAATCAATGAGTTCTCGTAGGCTTGATCACCGAGTTCATTTAATTCATTGAGTTGAACTTTCCGGTGATCACCCGCGGACTTGAGGTCGAAATTGGCATGCTTCAAGGCCCAATAGGCTTTATGCTCGAGCTTGATCGGTGGATGACACGCCTTTCCGTACATAAGCTTGTAAGGAGTACACCCGATGGGTGTTTTGTAAGCGGTACGGAAGGCCCAAAGTACATCTTCTAGTTTGTCCGACCAAGAGGCATGATTTTCACCTATGGTCCTTTCCAAGATTCTTTTCAAACCACAATTCGAAACTTCCACTTGCCCACTAGTTTGTGGGTGATACGCGGTAGAGAGACGGTGAGTGACACCGTACTTAAGCATGACTTTTGCGAACTAGTCGTTGCAAAAGTGCGTACCACGATCACTAATGATGGCACGGGGAGTTCCGAAACGGGAAAAGAGAGACTTCAAAAATTTCACAACAACTCGGGCGTCGTTGGTAGGGAGCGCTTTCGCTTCCACCCATTTGGAAAAATAATCGACCGCCACGAGTATATACTTGTTCCCTCGAGAAGACGGTAATGGCCCCACAAAGTCGATGCCCCACACATAAAAGATCTCGCACACTTGGATGGCATTTTGAGGCATTTCATCTCTTTTCGAGATGTTGTTATGACGTTGACAAGCGTCGCAAGATTGGACTAAGTCGTGGGCATCTTTGTAGATAGTGGGCCAATAGAAACAGGAATCAAACACCTTCTTGGCGGTGTAGTTCGGGCCATGATGTCCCCCCGTGGGTCCATGATGACAAGCTTTGAGAATTTCATCGGCTTCTTGGCCGTGAACACACCGTTGGATGACTTGATCCGCACAAACCTTAAACAAGTAGGGGTCGTCCCAGAAATAATGCTTAACATCTTTGAAACATTTGTTCTTTTGTTGGGATGACATCCCTTTCACAACAAAGTTACCCGCATGATAGTTTGCAAAGTCGGCAAACCATGGGGTACTCGAATCGCCACGGTGAGATACCACATTAAGTGTCTCGAGAGGTGTAACATATTGGATTTCACAAACACATCAAACCATGATCAAAAGTAGGCGTATACTATAAGGTTTTAGAGAGAGAAAGAGTTAGAGGTTTGGGAACTTAGTGAGAGAAAGTAAAAGTATTATTATGAGCTCCAACCCTCTACCTTGGGAGGTAGAGGGTATTTATAGTTTCTTACATAAACGCCACCTACGGGCTGTGGATCAGGCATACAGTGGGTAAAGACCCGTCCGTCCTCCACGGTGTTACATAACTAAAAACTATCTAACATAAAACAACTACGACTACGAGCTTTCTAACGATTACATATACTTGAGGTGACCGACACTTTAATAACTGGATTTACTAAATCCTAACAATCTCCCCCTAAGGGAGGTCACCTCAAAATACATTGAATACAAACAGATATTACATTAAGATTGTTCTTGGATTCTTGTTAATGTTCCTTGCTCTGTAGCCCGTAGTCTTTGATTCTTCATTTTTGCATGTTTGGATAATCCAAGTGGAGGTCTTTAACTGATCCACGTGATAATGAGTTTTGAGCCAACTTTGAGATCATCAGCTACCATAAGTCTCTGACTCTTCCTTTGTGGTGTTGTGACTTTTGGACCGACATGCTCACATTCTGGATCATGATATCTTCTCATCAGAGTAGCAGAAGCTTTAGTTAATTCATGATATTTGCAGCAGCGTAGCAGAAGCATGGAGTGAGAATATCAGAGTCATTGATGCACTAATCATGATTTCTTTGGAAATGAATGTGTTGTGTGAGTATGCGGCTATTGATTGACCTCTCCATTCTGATCAGCTGCAAATGTTGGGTGTACCTGCATACAACAGTTAGCAATAAAGCGCACGAAAGTGTCTTTGATCACTTTCGTTGAATTGAGGTACACGGCCCACGGTTCCCCGTTGATCAGTACATGTACCGCCTGTGATCGTATAATTCGAAGAACCTCCTTGAAAGGGTTTCGCAGCTACTCTAGCGTTCTCAAACCGAACGTCTCAAAGAAGACAACACGAAGTGAGTGAACCCAAATAATTTGAGATTCACCGATTGATGAAAAGAGATTTGAAAACAATCGAGTATTGCTCAATAAAGGGTTGTTGCAATACAACGAAGGTTTTTAAGAAAAATCAATTATCAATCATAAACACCTTTTTATTTTAAAATATTAATACAGTCGATGTGCTAAAGAAAAGAATTTTTAAGCACAACGACCGGTTTTTCAAAGGTAACCATCAATTCATAACCTGAACCAGGATTGATTCATAAGTTTGAATCGCCCCATTGTTTCTGTTCAGTTGTCACATGGTTGATCTATTGGATAGATCTCACATGCCACCTACCAAGAGCTTGTTTGATGTTGGCTCTAGAAGTCTTTCCATCTTCATTGTGAATATGTTAGCATATCACTCAGATGTTCTGGCAATACCACAAAGATAATGCGTAGGACTCATAAGATATAATCTCTCTTTCCACATTGTGTGAAACAGAGAGTCTTCATTGACAGTGTCCTAAAGAGATTTATTAGATGATCTCGTGGCTCTAGACTCAATTGTGCACATTTGGTTCCTATGCCGGAGACTAGGGAGAGGGTCTCCTTCTTCAATATCGACAATCTCCAAGAGAAAGTCGATAGATTATGTAGGTTCCTTGTGAGAATGAAACAAGTCCCTTTCAAGAGAAACTTGAGTAGCTTGGGAAGTTGTAGTGCAGTGCGTCACTGGGTCCATGACGTCTTGTCTTCAATACCGGTGTTACCTTAGTAATAACCAGTAGCATATGTATTGAACCCGGTTCCTGCCCTAAGGTTGAACAATTGGAGAGCTATTTATTTTCACCCTTTTCTCATTCAATTATTTTTCATTCTTCAACCCCTTCAGTGCGTACCGAGACTTCATAACTAGAACCTTGTTGGGTTTATTCCAGTTCTAGCTCTTTCTCAGTCCGCACTCTTCCCATATCTCACTTTTCTCCTTTTTTCATCATACCTAAGGACTCTACACTATCTAGTGTATTGTCCTTGGCTAGATCCCTCCAGATCTGGCGGGATCGTGAGAACGAATACCTAACCTAACCATCCTTATATCACCATACATAAAGTAAATTTGGTCGGTCTATTTGGTATTGTTCATCTGCCATTGGAACCAATTGAAAACCATTTGAAAATCAATCCAGATACTTGTGATATATTATCAAAGTATTTTGTACCTGGATTGTTTTTGATATTTTTAGAAAAAGAGCTCCCCCTCAACATGTGCATCATGTATTTGAAATCGTTTTGGCACACGAAGGCAAGAGGAAGGATTCACTTCTTTGATTACCATTTTCTAAAAGATATCAACATTACTTTCCTGATCAAAATTAGTATTTTTCATACTTTGTTAAGGATAATTTTGGAAAGGATGTGGTTTTCAAAAAGTTGCTCCCCCTCAATATGTGCATAGAAATTTGAAAGTGTTTTGCACATATTAGGGAAAACCTGCACATTGAATCAAATCAATCACGTTTCAATCCTTTTTGGTTTGAAATAGATGCTCCCCCTCAACATGTGCATGATATATTTAAAATCGTTTGGCACATGTGGGGAGGAAAGCTTGTAAATCATTATAAAACCATTTATCAAATTATCAGTTTAAATCCAATTTAAATCACAAATTCTCCCCTGATCACAATTTTCAAATCATTTGAGATTTGTGATCTCTGTAGATTTAAATTGATTTTGAAAGCTTTTGAGAAGAATTGTGACTTGCTTATGAAAACATTTAACCGATAAGAATCAAAGCTGAGACTTTAAACTCCAAAAACATGCTTGAGTATCTTTTGAAAACATGACATAAACCTTGGTCTGAACCAGTTGTATGACAAATAACCTTTTGATTTAAATGAAATCATTCTCCCCCTCAATCAATGACATAAGTTGTTGATTGAGAGATAGAGATTTTGACCAATGTCAAGTCCAGATGATTTTCAAAAATTGAGACCGAGTTATTTTTTATTAGTTTTCAATTAGATAACAAATATTTTTCAGAAGAATTTTTAGAAGGAAAAATACTTGTGAAGGAAACATTTGTCGTTTTAGTGACAAACATTTGTTTTTAGAATCAGAGCATGAGATGTGAAAAATAAGGTAAAGCATGGCTCTGTTCTTTCTTTAAAAACGGGTTATAGACTTAAATGACTATAAACCTTTGTTTCACTTTCTCTCAATTTTTTTTTTTATTTTTTTTAATGTACATTCGAACAACATCTAAAGACCCGTGTCACTCTTTGAATGACAACACAAAGACCGTAGATATTATCGAATCAAGAAAAACATGACAAAATGACAATATTTTTGAAATTTTTGAAAGTTTTATATTTTTCTATTTGCTTTTTGTTGGTTTTGTAATTTTGTATTTTGCTTTTTGAATAACTATTTACAAGAGATGGATGAAGAAAAACTTTTTACTCCTGTTCTTCCTCTTGAAGACGTTTAAGTGTTTCCGGTTGTAGACTCTTTAGACCAAGTTGTGGGAGGATAAACTCAAAACGTTCTCTAGGAAGAGCTTTGGTGAAGATGTCTGCTAACTGGTATTCAGTCCTCACAAAATAAAGTTCCACCACACCGTTTTCCACTTGCTCCCTGATGAAATGATGTCGAATGTCGATGTGCTTTTCTCTTGAGTGTTGTACGTTGTTGCATGAGAGAGCAATGGCACTTTTGTTATCACAATACAGAGGGATTTTGTTGAATTCAAAGCCATAGTCAGATAATTGGGATCTCATCCATAGGATTTGAGCACAACAAGATGACATGGCTATGTATTAAGCCTCTGTAGAGGATATAGAAGTACTCATTTGTTTCTTAGAAGACCAGCTCACAAGCTTATCACTAAAAAACTGAGCACCTCCAGACGTACTTCGACGTGTATCTTGACATCCTGCATGATCAGCATCTGCTAGGCTGTTAGTGACATACCGGTGTCCTTCGGGTACCAAAGTCCCATATTGATGGTTCCTTGGAGATACCGAAAGACCCGTTTAACCGCTTCAAGGTGCTTTTTGGTTGGCTTAGCCTGGTATTTAGCACACATGCATACAGCGAACAGAATATCTGGTCTACTGGCTGTGAGGACATCAGGGATCCAATCATACTACGATATTTCATTTGATCTACCATGATCCCTGAGTGGTCCTCATCCAGTTTAGTACGCTCTATCATGGGAGTGTCAACAGGGTCACAAGAATCAAATCCAAATTTCTTAAAAATCTCATTTGCATATTTAGATTGATTTATAAAAATGCCTCCGGAACTTTGTGAAATTTGTAATCCCAAGAAAAATGACATTTGTCCCATCATTGACATTTGAAATTTTGAGCCCATCTCCTTAGAAAAACGGTCACATTCATTGGGGTCAGTCGAGGCAAAAATAATATCATCAACATAGATTTGAACGTGAATTAAATGTTTGCCTGACTTTCTGGTGAACAATGTCGGATCAACTGCTCATTTGCTGAATCCAGTAGATAGAAGAAACTTTGATAGCGTATCATACCATGCCTTTGGAGCTTGCTTCAACCTGTAAAGAGCCTTCTTCAAGCGATAGACATGAGTAGGATGCTCTGGATTCACAAAACCTTCCGGTTGACTGACGTATACGACTTCTTTAAGATCTCCGTTAAGAAAAGCCGTCTTTACATCCATCTGATAGACTACCATATTCTTACTAGCAGCATTAGCCAGGAAGATTTTGATTGCCTCGATACGTGCAACTGGAGCAAATGATTCTTCAAATTCAATACCCTCCTCTTGACGGTATCCTTTTGCAACCAATCGAGCCTTGTTCTTTAATACATCACCATGCTCATCAAGTTTTACTTTGAAGATCCAATTTAGAGCAATGATCATAGCACAGTCAGGAGCATGTACTAATTCCCATACATCTAGTCGATCAAACTCATGAATTTCTTCTTGCATGGCATTGAACCAACTGTCTTCATTCATGGCAGTTTTGACGTCTTTTGGTTCGATCTTAGACAGTACGGAGTTGAAGAAGCACCATAAGGCATCAGTTGCAAGTTGTTTACGAGTGGATACTAGACGAGAGGGATTTTCAATGATGTTGTCCAATGGATGATCATGTGTCCATTTTCTAAGGTGTTCGTGTGGTTGTTGTTGAGGAACTGAAGTAGCAGAGTCGTTTCCTCCTGATGAAGATGGTTCTGACGATGGTTCAGGAGAAAATATGTTCTCAAAGGGGGCATCTTCAGGAGTAACAAAAGGATTATCTCCATCATAGGTGCCAGACACAATTCCATGATGTACACTCGATGATTGATGATTTGTTGATGAGACAGAGTGATCATCAACAGGCGCTTCTTGACTTAATGACATAGAAACTGAAGGGTTAACTTCATTGACAGGGATAGGAGCAACCTCTGTTGATGGAATTGACAGATCATTAGCAATTGGCTCATAGTGTTCATCAAACATTGGATCAAACAATTTCTTCAAATCATCTTCTGAAGGAGGTACATAAGGAGTTGCTGGTGAGGGATTAAGTACAAGAGTAGAACTAAAGGGACTACTTGATGAAGGTTGAGATGCGGGTCCGTGAACGATTGTCCCGAGCCATATGACCGTCACTCATCGAACGTAACGTGAATTGTTTCCATGATATTTCGGGTTCTTTTGTTGTAGATTCGGTATCCTTTTCTGCTTGGTGCATATCCTACAAATACTCCAATGTCCGCTTTAGCTTTAAGTTTGCCTAAGTCTTGACCCTCATTAGTTGGATAACACAATGCACCGAACACACGAAGGAATGAAAGGTTAGGTTTTCGATTGTGGACAAGTTCATATGGAGTTTTTCCATGAGATGTGTGAATTAGGGATCGATTTTGAGTGTAGCATGCAGTGGCAATGGCTTCAGCCCAGAGAAACATTGGAACCTTTGAGTAAATCAGCATTGTTCTTGCGGCTTCCACAAGAGTTCGATTTCGTTTTTCAACTACACCGTTCTGTTGAGGAGTTCGTGGAACACTTCTTTGATGACTGATTCTAACACTTTCATAAAACTCACTAAGTTCTTTATTAACAAACTCAGTTCCATTGTCTGTTCGGATGATTCTGACAGTTTTGTTAAGTCGAACTTGCAGCTGCTTGATAAGTTTAATGATGATATATGGAATTTCATCCTTTGTCCTTTAGAACTTAACCCAAGTAAATCGAGTGTAATCATCAACCACAACTAACACATATTTCTTCCCGAAAATATTCTGCACTCTCATGGGTCCACATAAATCCATGTGAATGGTATGAAGAACTTCCATAACTGAGTTTGTAGGTTTGGGTTTGTGGGCATACTTCTTGCTTTTTCCCAATTGGCATGCTGAACAATGATGATCATTTTCATACTTTAGCCTAGGTAAGCCTATTACTAAGTCCTTTCTGGAAAGATCATTTATGGTGCCAAAGTTCAAGTGATTGAGACGACGATGCCATAACCATGACTTTGTTTTTGAAGCCTTTGACAACAAGCAAATTGGAGAAGACTTCATCATATCTTCGATAGAGATGGTGTATAAGTTTGAACCACGTGTTCCTCTTAACAGTTCTGTGCCATCAAGTTCTCTAACGAAACAAGTATGTTTTCTGAAGGCCACTTCTAGATCCGAATCACAGAATTGACCGACAGAGAATAAGTTATGATCAAGACCTTCAACGTAATATAACTTGGAGATTACACTATCACCAACAACATAGTCTCCATAACCCATAATTGCACCGAAATGATCATTCCCGAATCTAACAGTCCCGATGAATTTACTCACGAAGTTCATGAGTCGTGACCGGTCTCCAGTCATATGCTTGGAACAGCCTGAGTCCAGGTACCACAGAACGATTTGAACGATCTGCAGTTGAACACAAACAAGAATGGATAACTGGATAATTGGGATCCCCATGCATGAATGGGTTCCACTTGGTTAGTAACATTGATTGGAATACCCACATCAGAAGCAGAAACAATGAATTCATTAGGGATGGATGTTGTGCTAGTGTGTGAATTAGACCTATTCAAAGTATGTTCACTTCTTAAAGGAATAGTTCTACCAGTAGGCATCCATTTCCTAATGGGCATTGGTCTAGATAATCTAGGGCACAACTCATTAAGATTAAATTTGCGTCCAGTTGGTATCCACTGATAACCTACATTACTGAGTTTTCTTCCTATGGGTTTCCACTGTTTTCTACCCTTCTTCCACCATTGTTTTCTAGCCTTCTTAACCTGTTTGATAGCATTAAAATTCTTAACTGGGTATTTAACCCCATTACTCACATCATTCACAATACATTCATGATTAACACCAGAAATCAAACATTCATTACATGTTTTGCAAGTAGTAGTAGAATTCGAATTAATTACAGTACGCTTAAAGCTAATACTAGAATCAACACGATTCGTTTTATTCAATTCCAACTTAAAGTTCCTAGGGTGGTCTTCTACTTTCCTCCATTGATTACACTTAGCTTGCGAGGTCCTATCTTGCTCTGTATTGCCTTGAGGCTTTGACCTGCTCGCTTTGGTGTCACTTTTTACTCCTGTAGAGGGAATGGGAACATTAGTTGGTTTTGATACCTTTTGCATTTTAGGTTTAGAAGTGCTGGGATCTGAGCTACTTGAAGGCACATTGAAGCTTACATGCTTAACTTTAGGCACTGAGTGAGGCATATCAAGATTGGCATTCTTAAAATCAGGCATGGAACAAGGCATAACTATTTTATCCTTCTTACCAAAGGGTTTAGGGCATGTTGCTCTTAAGCATTCTAAAAGTTCTTGAGATCGTTTGGCATACACGCAAGCATACTTAACTTCACTATCAAGTGGCTTATTTATGAAATCCTCTTCCACAATCTCACGGAGACATTCTAGACTATCCTTAAGGTGAGCAAAATAGTTATGAAACACAAGTTCGTTGTTTTTAAGATGAGGAGGAATGTATTTAACAGTCACAGTATATTTAAAGTCTGCAGACGACTTTGAAGCAACATTCTCATTAAAGACAAGTGGCATTTTCCCTTTTTCCTGTTTCTTCATATTCTCAATTTCTTTTCGTAAAGAAGTTATTTTTTCGTTGTTTTTGTCACGAGTGACTTTCATTGAATCATATAACTCTTTAAAGTGTAGTTTAACCTTTTCATTTTCTTCCAGAAAACTCTTATTTTCCTGTTGTAAAACATTAACGAGGTTTTGAGGATGGAAAGTTTGAGAAGATTGAGAATCTAAAGGTGGAGGCATTTGGGAGCCATTCACATTATTTCTTTCGCCGTTCAATTTTGAGATTTGGGCTCTCAATTTTCTGATCGTGTTACAATGAGCTTGAATTTGTTCATCACGTTTGTTTATTTCAAAAACTGCTTCGAATTCAAGAGCATATGAGGATGTCTTGATATTTGAGGTTTTAACATTTGCTTTAAGATGTTGATATTTTAGTTGTAAATTAAAATGTTCAACTTCCAATTTAGAAAAATGTTTGACCAAGTTATCATGATCATCCTGTTCAATTTTATCATGCAGTTTTGAATTTGCTGTTTCAAGCTCAATGACACGATCATGGGAAACTTTCAAAGCAACAGATAATTCATGAAATTGAGAAGCAGTGATAGAATGCTTAGTAACTGTATAAAACACATCTTGAGCCACACAACTTAATACTAAGTTCTCATTTAAGATATGCAGATTCTTCCTTTCAATTTCATTATATTTGAGTTCCCGTTCATAATCATTGACCTCAACAATCATTGCATCAAATTCCTTTTCCATTTCTTTAATATCCGAGTTTATTCCCTTTTGAAGACTTTCAAATTGACCTTTTAATTGTTTAAAGAAAGGCATGACCTCAGTTAAATAGCATTCTTTAGTTTGCTCAAAACCCCTTTCCCCTTCAGTTATCCCAGTGGGTGTGATCCTTTTCTTACACGTCTTCTCAAAGTCAACGAATAGTTGATAAACAACATACAGGCTGATTAAGGTCTTGCTATTAGTGGAAATGGTTCTAGGAACTAAGTGCATTGGTGTATTCGGAGGATACACTGTAGCTGCAGGCACTTTCTTAAGGGGAGTGTTTGTTTCAACAAGTACATTTGCTTTTTGCTTATCCATGTCTTTCTTCCAAAAAATTTGCTCTGGGGTTAATTGAGTTTGATGCTTAAACATGTTCAGGGAGATCCAATTTTCTTTTGTGTAATCATGGGGCTTGATCGTTATGTTTTTCTTTTTACACTCAGGATCATTTAGCTTCCTATCCATTTTCTCCCTAGAGGCATCTTCTAATTTTCTATCCTCTTCAGTGCTTCCAATACACGATGGTGTTTGCCTAGGCTTGAGGATCTGATTCCCATCATATACAATCGCATGGAACGCTCTAGCCTTTTTACAATACTCGGGATTTGGCTTCTCTACTAGGGGAATACTATACTTATCGCTTAATACTCTGTGCTTAGTGATCATGTGAGCAATCTGAATGGTATTTCCTTGTACGTACAACTTATTTTCGAGCTTGTTTTTCAAAGTTTTTAGATTGGAAAAGTCATTCAAAAGTTTTGATTCCTTAGCATAGAATTCTTGTTTAAGCACTTTAACATTATCTTGGATTTCTTGCTTTTGTTTAATAGTTTTAGAAAGCTTTTCTTGTAAGGAGTTTAACTCTTGTTTTAACACTTCTTCTCTAAAATTACTTTTTTTAATAATTGTACGCATTTGGTTATCCATTTCCCGCTCACGGGTAGTTAACTCAAACTTAGCACGTTGTTCATAAATGGCAACTTGTTCCTTATAGGCATTAAGTTCAGAAACTATGGAATCATCAAGGGCATGTTCAGTGTATTCATCGAAAGCATGTTCATCATTGACTGCAGAAGATACATTACTTGGTACCATTTCACTTTCATCATGCTTCACATATTGGTCATATGGGACAACTTTACTATTGCCCATATTTTCAATATTTGACTCACACATTTTTGTTGGTTGTACTTTGTATTGTATCTTTTGCTCATCAACTTCATCGTATAATTTTAATACCTTAGAGATGATTGATGCCTTGGAGGAACTGGCCTGTTGTGGTGAAGTAGCCTTAGGAGAGACCATTTGTGAAATGCTAGCCATGAAGATGGTCTGGGCAGTTGGTTCATCATCAACATCTGAGTCATATGCATCACAATCAGCTACCTGAAATGCATTTTGGATGATTCTGACCCATGCCCTGCACTGGCTGCTCATCAACATCAGCATCATAGGTTTTGGCATTTCCCTTAGCAAGAAACAACAACTCTTCTTCATCCAAAACTGCTCCACTATCCTGAGCTTGCACCAACAACATCTTGTCCCTGAAGTACTCTGCATTTTGAGGGCGTTTTGGAGATGTGCAGTTCCTTGCAATGTCTCCATCCCCACTACAGTTGTAGCACTTGATTGGCTTTACTTGTCCTTGATTGGCATTCCTTCCACGATTCTGATTAGCCACATACCCTCCACCTGCTCCACCTCTTCCCTGTTCATACTGTCTTACTTGAACTGGTTGCAACATAACCTTTCCATCTCTGACCGTAGATTGATTGTGTGGATTGGATGCAGTTCTGAGGTTATTGTTGGTGTGTGGAGTGGAATTCATATTTTGACTAACCATGAGAGACAGTTGATTGCTGAAGTTTTCCATGAGTGTGTTTGAGTCTGGAGGCTTATATGATGGATCGGGAATGAGCTTGTAGTTACCATTACCCGTGGGTATGACTTGAGAAGCTTTGGTGGTAATTCCAACATTGGTGTAAAAGGTTGTTGAATCATTTGACGAACTTGTTTCTCCCTGTTTAGATTTGAACTGATCAAGAATCATTCGTTCAAACATAGCATGTCTCTCATTCTGAAGCAGGAAGGCATATAGTTGCTCATAGTTGGTGTTCTTTAATCCTTTGGTTAGCTTCACAGAGGTGACAAATTTGTGCCTTTCAGGATTCATGTTGTTCACAAACTTTGAGTTCAGCTGAATATTTGGCATGGTCATTTTGATATTCCTCATGTCATTCACAAGCTTGTGGAATCTCACGTAATATTCATAGACACTTTCTTCTGGTTTCATCTTACAGTGCTCAAATTCATCATACAGTTGTGATTCTCTGTCTTCCTTGGTTAATTCAGAACCTGAGAGAAGCGTCTTGACATTGTCCCAAACTGCCTTAGCTTCAGTGTTGTAATTGATCAGCTTGTAGATATCTTTTGGAAGACCATGAAGTATAATGTTTGAAGCCCTGATATCAGCATCTTATCTCTTTTTCTCCTTATCACTGAGCTCATCATACGTCTTTGGTCTGTCCAAACCTAAGATCACAGTACCATCTGCAGCAGTATCAAGTATGTCTCTTGTAGTCTCAATTTGATACGGTCCTTCATCAATTGACTTGAGAATGTTGACTCCATTTTCTTTTCCCAAACAGTACAACCTAATTTGTTGTGCCCATGAGTCATAGTCATTTCTGTCAAGCATAGGTGGACGAGTATCTAATCCAGCTGCTTGAACGTCCTCAGAAACAGAAGAGATGATTGTAGGCACGTTGGTAGACATGTTTACAGATATCACGGGATTTTATAACTCTATGATTAAACTGGGAAATAGATTCTTTCACGGGATTTTACTAAATCAAGAGAAAACCGTATTAGAAACAATAATCAACCAAGTTGCTATAATCCTTGAAGACAAGTCGCTAAATCACCAAGTTGCTAAGTAACAACTCGCTAAAGACTCAAATCGCTATGAACCAAGTCGCTAAACACAAGTTGCTATGAACCAAGTCGCTAAACACAATTCGCTAAGGCAACAAATCGCTAAGCAGACAAGTCGCTAAAGAGCAACTCGCTAAGTGGGCAAGTCGCTAAGGAACAACTCGCTAAGAAGCCAAGTCGCTAAATAGCAACTCGCTAGTCACAACAAAGTCAAGTCGCTGAAAATAATGAAGACAAGTCGCTACGTTGAACAAGTCGCTAGCCGGAGTGGTACCTCCACTACTTTGTACTGTTTGTCGCCTTGTCTCAATAAACAAGTCGCTAGAGCTCAAATCGCTACCACTTCAACTACAAGTCGCTGCAAAATAACGAAGCAAGTCGCTACGAAGAAAAGTTATCCGAGAGTCAAGTCGCTAGCTAGAAAAACTTAAATACAACCCTTTTCAATTCAAAACAAGCCCAACTACAGTGATTCAAGCTTTCCAAATCAAAACTCAAGCACATACAATGATTCTAAACACAAAAGTACTATGAAAATTCAAACTTTAACACAAGAAATGATCCAAATGATGCAAAAACCACTAAACTTTTTCAAACCCAAAAACCATATAAAACCACTAGAAATCCAAGGACATGTAAGAGAGATGATCAAACCATGGCTCTTGATACCATTTGTAACATATTGGATTTCACAAACACATCAAACCATGATCAAAAGTAGGCGTATACTATAAGGTTTTAGAGTGAGAAAGAGTTAGAGGTTTGGGAACTTAGTGAGAGAAAGTAAAAGTATTATTATGATCTCCAACCCTCTACCTTGGGAGGTAGAGGGTATTTATAGTTTCTAACATAAGCGCCACCTACGGGCTGTGGATCAGGCATACAGTGGGTAAAGACCCGTACGTCCTCTACGGTGTTACATAGCTAAAAACTATCTAACATAAAACAACTACGACTACGAGCTTTCTAACGATTACATATACTTGAGGTGACCGACACTTTAATAACTGGATTTACTAAATCCTAACAAGAGGAAACGTTCCATTTATTTCCTTTTTCTCGAGCACACCTTGATGAGGATTTTCAAGACGGGATAGATGACCAGCCGCTAGGTTCTCGGCTCCTTTTTTATCACGGATAATGATATCAAATTCTTGTAGGAGGAGAACCCATCGGATCAATCTCGGCTTTGCATCTTGCTTAGCAAAAAGATATTTGAGATCCGAATGATTCGTATACACTATGCTTTTTGACAAGATCAAGTATGGCCGAAACTCCTCGAAAGCATACACCACGACTAGTAAATCTTTCTCCGTCGTAGTGTAATGGGCTTGAGCTTCGGTCAAAGTTTTGCTAGCATAATGCATAGGCTGGAAATGTTTTGCTTTTCATTGCCCCAAAACTGCACCTATGGCGAAATCACTCGCATCACACATAAGCTCAAATGGTAATTCCTAATCGGGGGCAACTGGAATCGGTGCTTCCGTGAGCTTCTTTTTAAGAGTTTGAAAAGCTTCAATGCACTCACTAGAGAAGATGAAAGGATTGTCTTTTTCAAGAAGTCGGGTCATAGGCCGGGATATTTTCAAAAAATCTTGAATGAAACGACGATAAAACCAGCATGACCACGAAAACTTCTAACTCCTTTGACGGTAGTGGGAGGATGTAACTTAGCAATAACGTCAACTTTAGCTTTGTCAACCTCAATCCCGCTTGTTAATACAAATAAGCCGAAAAAACGTTTATTTATATTTTACGATCTTCTAATGTTTTGTCGATAACAAACGTAAAATCCTGTTAACGAAACAAATAAAATACGTAAATGGTTTGAACTAATAGTTTCTTACATATTCACACTTTCACATAAAACACTAAAACAAGTATAAGTGATTTTGTGATTTAGTAATACATATGTACAACAACTAGTGTTTACATATTTTGGGTAAAATATACACATAACTAGTATGTAGTATATTGGGTAATATAAATGGGTAGAAACTTAAGTATCACAACCCATTGGGAAAATACATTGAATGTAGTTGGGTACAACCCAAAGCCCATGACCCATGGATCTTGACCCATAACCCATTGCATGACATCATGCTTATATCACACATGGATAATATCCATAACCCATGGATCAACCCATACCCAAGTGACCAAGTGCATTGCACTCAAAGATACATTGTATCTAGCCAAAGATCCATGGTTCAACCCATGACCCATGACCCATGGCCCATAACCAAAATACCCATGGGCAAAAGGGAGCGTCCCACGGATCCCTAGCTTAACGCTAGACGGATCCCTTGTGGAAGGGATCCGTGGGATCCGGGGAACAATAGGATTTTTCCTCTATAAATAGTGAGCCATTTCTTCATTATTTCTCACCCCTTTCTAACACACTTTCTCCCTGAGTTAAAAACTCACTAACCTCAGATCCAAGAGATCTATGTGTGTAGTTTTGTTTTCGTGTGATCTTTTAGGTTCCTCTTAAAGGCAAGATCACCACCTTTGAAGTCGATCAAGCTCAAGTCCATGAGTTTCCATGCTTCCTCATCATCAAGGCTACTGAAGTCTTCTTGTTGATGATTCCTTTCTTTCTTCACAGAAGTGTAGTGTTGAAGACATTAGTGAAAGATGTCTCAAGAGTCAAGACAAAGATATTAGTGAAGGGTATCTATCGTCTATAGCATAAGCACTTGTGGTAGGTGTTTAGAAGTTAAGACAAGAAGCATTAGTGAAAGATGCTTAGAAGTCAAGACTTGAAGCATTAGTGAAAGGTGATTAGAAGTGAAGACACAAGACATTAGTGAAAGGTGTCTTGTAGATCTAGTCAAAGGCATTAGTGAAAGGTGCCTTAGATGTACATTCGATTTGGTGTGTTTCGATGTACAAGATAGACTAGTAGTAGATCTAAGGATATTGATATCCTTGATGCTGTTGTAAAGGAGTAGATCTCCTTTGGGATTAGTCGTTGGTATAGTGTGGTAGTAGTTCCTCCATTGCAATGGAACTAGGTGCTTAGCCTAGTACCTAATAAAGGGTAGGCGACGTTGTGAAGGTGTAGTTCACCTTGGAGTGAAAGAACTAGGTACTTAGCCTAGTACCTTAGAAAGGGTAGGCGACGTTGTGTAGGTGTGGTTCACCTTGGAGTGAAAGAACCCGGTGGTTAGCCTAGCACCGGAAAAAGGGTAGGCGACGTTGTGAAGGTTTCTCCACCATAAGGAGATTGGTGTAGTGATTACGAACTCTCGAGTAGGTGACTCGGGGAGTGGAGTAGGGCAAGGAAGGTGTCCTTGTAGCCGAACCACTATAAATACTCGCGTTGTGGTTTTGTGCTTCTTACTCTTATCTTTTCATTACTTACCTTTATATGCTTGTTTATCAACATCCAACACACACATCCAAATAGATTGACATAAGTCAATCTAAATAGTTTAAAAGGAAGTTTTAATTGGCAAAACTATTCAACCCACCCTTCTAGTTTTCCACACCACTCTTAGAAATATTATGGCCAAGGACAATGCCCTCCTTGACCATGAAATGACATTTCTCCCAATTTAGACAAAGATTCGTGTTTTTACAACGTTCAAGCATCTTGTCCAAATGGGAGAGACATGTTTGAAAAGAATTCCAAAAGACCAAGAAATCATCCATAAAGACTTCCATAGTCTTTTCGATCATATCATGGAAAATGGCCATCATACACCTTTGGAACGTACCGGGAGCATTACACAAGCCAAAAGGCATGCGTCGGTAAGCAAATGTTCCATAAGGGCACGTGAATGTGGTCTTTTCTTGATCTTGTGGGTCTATGGGTATTTGGAAATAACCCGAGAAACCATCGAGAAAACAATAATATTCGTTTCCCGCTAATCTCTCAAGCATTTGGTCCATGAAGGGTAAGGGAAAATGGTCTTTACAGGTGGCTTCATTTAACTTTCGATATTCAATGCAAACACGCCAACCCGTAACCAATCGAGTAGGAATCAACTCGTTTTCATCATTTTCAACAACGGTTATGCCACCCTTTTGGGCACACAATGAACGGGGCTCACCCAAGGACTATCCGAAATAGGGTAAATCAATCCGGCATCGAGAAGTTTTATGACTTCTTGCTTGATAACCTCATGGATTTTAGGATTCACTCTTCTTTGTTGTTGAACCGCCGGTAAGTCCTTAAGTTCGACCTCGGGACGATCATTAGATTTTTTGATGTTTTTAATTTCCTCTTTATGAAGTTTTTGAGGAGGGAGTGATGAAGGATCATCATTAAGAAACTTCTCAATGAGAAGAATATCTCCCTTGATGGCGTGACCAATTTCCCGTGAAACCGATTCACTTGGTAAGCAAGCTTCAATCTCTTCCAAGTTAAAGTTACTTCCCTCAAACTGAGTGAGGGGAGGGGAAGAGAGAGCAATGATGGGATCAACCAAAGTGGTATTGCCACTCGAGATTCCAAGAATTTCTTGAGAATACTCCTCCGATACAATGTCAATGACATCAATTTTGTTGACGGAAGTGTCTTCATAATTGGGGGAGTATCTCGTCATCTGATCGAGATTGAAAGTAACGGCTTCCTTGTTTACCCTTAAATAGATTTCCCCTTCATCAACGTTGATCAATGCACGACCCTTTTTCAAGAAGAACCTCCCAAGGATGAGGGGTACTCGGGGATCGGCATCAAAGTCGACGACAACAAAGTCGGCGAGGAAATGAAATTCTCCTACTTTCACACAGACATCCTCGGCTTTACCTAACGGATGAGAATTTGTACGGTCGGCAAGCTCGAGGATCATACATGTAGGTGTAAGTGGGGGTAATGAAAGCTTCTTCCACATGGAGTGTGGCATCAAGTTAATGCTTACGCCAAAAGCAGCCAAAGCGGAGCATTGAGCTAAGCCTTGAAAATCACACGGGATGAGGAACTTGCCGGGGTCTCCTAACTTTTCAGGAAGTTTTTTAAAGATAACCGCCAAAAAATTCTCGTTCAAGGAAGTTTTAGCCAATTCGGAAATCTTTTCTTTGTTATTCAACAAACTTTTGATTGTTGGACCGAACTTGGGCATTAGAAGAAGAGCGTCCGCGAAACTAATCTTGAAGTGCAAATCTTGAAAGATTTGGATAAGCTTATCCATTTTTTGATTAGTTTTATCACGGAGCTTTTGGTCATTACGCCTCGAGGGATAAGGAAGTGAAGGCTTAGGAATGGTCATTGGAACAACGGGTGCGGTACTTCGTGGGCTTGAGATATGCACCTTGTCCTTTGCCACCTCAGCTTCTCGTTCGACATCCCTCACCGGAGAAGGAGTAGGCATCGAGGGTCCATCATATGATTTACCACTATGAGTGGCAATAGCATTCAACTCTCCCTTCGGGTTGGGAATGGTATTACTCGGAAGAGTTCCCGAAGTTGAAGCTTGATTCTTTTGACTCATGAGACTAGCAAACATGCTCTCAATCTTGCTTTGAGATTGATCAATTTTGTTACTAGTGGCTCTAAGCTCAGATGTAAAATCATTTTTCAAGGCAGTTATCTGATTTTGCATAACCATCATCTTAGCCTCATTTGCTTTGATATAATTAGCAAGTTCGCTGAAGGCTTGAGGAGGTGGAGCTTGAACATGTTGTTGTGGAGGTTGGAATTGGGTTTGATTATAATTTCACGATTTTGAAATCCTTGATTTTGAAAATTCCGATTCTGATTCTGATTTTGATTCTGATTAAACTGATTATTTTTGTTTTGCACATTTTGATTGTTCTAATTTTGATTGAACCCAGGTGGTCCAATTAATGTAATTGTTAGAACGATAGCTTAGAAGGCCATGGTCTCCCTGCGGTTGGTAAGAATTACCTCCCGAATTGTAGGAACCCGAAGCAGCATAAACGTTCTCTTGAGTGTAGCCACCGGAGGCTGGACTCTCGAAATAAGGGTGTGGACCTCCACGAGTCTCACAACTCTTGTTCACGACATTAACTTGTTGATTATTATTCATTTGACTCATTTTTAGCACATCGGTGGATATTTCTTCCATCTTTTTCGTGAGAGTGGTGTATTCCGAAGATGAAGGAGTGGTGGATCTCGTTGACTCGCCCCTCTCGGCTGAGGAATCCTAATAATTATGGTGGGCAGTCATGTTTTCAATGAGATCATAGCACTCTTCGGGTCGCCTTTTTATAAAGGTACAACCGACATCAGCATTGATTGTGTCACGATGTCTCAATGTTAACCCGTTATAGAATGTATCTATTTGGGTGACAAGCAACATGTTGTGGTTCGGACACCGATCAATCGAAAGCTTATAGCGTTCCCATGCCTCAGATAAGGACTCATCGGGTTGCTGCCTAAAGTTGCTGATTTTATTCCTTAGTTTCGTCACCATTGACGGTGGAAAGTATTTCGCCAAGAATTTGGAGATCATTTCATCGAAACTGTGGATTGAGTTCTTGGGAAGACGATCAAACCATGCGGTGGCATGAAGCGCCAAAGAATATAGAAAGAGGTATAAGCTAAGGGCGTCATCGGTGACCCCATTTTGCTTCATACTTTGGGTGACGGTGAGAAATTTTTCAAGATGCTTGTTGGCATCGTCACCCGGTAATCCGTGAAATTGGAAAAATCCAAAATCCGCGGCTTCGATGTTAACCGGGGCAATTGGACCGCCCCGTCCATTCATTGTGGGTTGGCAAAGCTCCTCCATCGTTCGGAGATCGGGAGCTTGATTTTGTGGACCCGGTACTTGGACTTGAGGTCCGTTCCCTTGGTTTTGTGCCGTGGTGGGTTGTTCAATGGTACGTATCTCGGGTACGTTTGCTTGGTTACGGTTACGTCTACGAGCTTGCGAACGAGTACGCATGCACTTCCAAAAATAACACTTTCAATTAAAACAAGACCGAGGCAAAACACAAGGAACTTAAACCAATAATCCCACGTGAATTGATCACTTCTACAAGTAAAATGCACAAAGGAGCGGAGAGACCGTAGGTCAGCGCGAAGCTTATTAAAAACCTGTCTCTTTTCAGCCGCAATTTTGTGTCAGGCCGTCCTTATACCCCTCACACAGTTTGTTAAACCGATAGAAGTAAACCGAATTAACGAGCGACACAAAGGCAAGTTTTGAATCTTTTGTTCGGGAACTTATAATGATAACACTCAAGTTGAGAAGTGTTATATTGATTGTGTGTTCTATTTTATTTAAAACAACAAGAAAAAATCTTTTTTGTATTTTTAATCTTTTACATATATATACAAAGAAAAGAAAAATATTTTTGTATTTTTGTATTTTTCAAAAACAATAACTTCACGATGAAAGTTCTTCAAGTCACTAATCATCAAAAACTTCACGATATTGTCGCAACACACCTCCCCGGTAGCGGCGCCAAAATTTAATTCGTTGTTTGTGAGTGTGGTGAATAAACACAATATCAATATATCAAATTAATCGTGAAATTCGACAAATCAACCTTTTAGGAAAATGGTTAACGTTCCAAAGCTCACGAATGTGATAAAAGTGATACCGGGAAAGTGATTTCCCGGGTCGTGTCCCAACGAGGTTTGAATTGACGGATTCGTTGAGTTTCGTGATTAGGATTTGATTTGGTTTTAAAGAATTTTGATTTTTGATTACGTTTTTCTACAAATTAAAGCACGTGAATGCAAACAAAGCATGTAAACAAATCAATTAACTATTTTAACAACTAATAAGCATAAGAAACAATAAAACGAAGCTAAATTAAGTCCTAGGGTGCTAAAACACAAAAACGCGAAAACCCGAGCTAATCCCAAGCCTCGAAAGTGAAAAAAATTCAATTTAAGGCCTACGGGTTCAAAACTAATTTTCCTACATTCTAAATGACAAAAAATGATTTTAGAAAAAAGCCAGATATTTTTTTGACTTTTAAATTAATTTCTACGAATTAAAAACTAAATTAATCTAATTAATTAATTAAAAATACTAAACAATTTAAGAAAAATCTGGAAAAATCACAAAAAGTACTTTGAATTTTACTGGTCCTAGGAAAATTAAAAACTATGGTGGTTGTTTTGTGAAATAAGCAGAAAATAAGCAAAAGAAGTGCTTAAAGGTTAAACTGCCAAAGTGTAGTTAAGATATTAATTTTGCAATCATAAACTGAAAGAAGTCCCAAGGGCAGTTGGTGTTGGTGAGTTGTGTTGGTTCGTGCTTAGGCAGAAGGTCTTGGGTTCGAATCCCGGCCAAAGAACTTTTTTGTGATTTTTTTTTTTTTTATTTTATTTTATTTTTTTTTATTTTGGTTTTTGGATAATGAAAGAAGCAATCAAATTGAAAGTTTTTTGGGAAAACTTTTTTTGTAAAACCTTCTCAATAAGCTGTTACAACAGCTTATTGAGTGCTGTTTTGGACATTTTACACCAAACACACCCTTTAAGCTTCTAATGAACACAATAAGCAGATAAGCAGTTGGATAAATGACAAATAAGCAAATGCAAAATGAAAATAAGCTAAATTTAGATGAAATAAGCTAAAATAACAAGGGGATAAGCAGTTTCGTGACTAATCTAGGGGAATCCTTAAACTAACAAATGGGAAATAAGTATAAAAAGGGAATAAGCAATAAACAATCACTAACTAAGTTATAATGATCTAAGCTAACCTAATACACTAAAAGGCATCTTAGGAATCAGAATAAGCTAAAGTTGAATCCTAATAAGCACTTAAAAAATAGGACAGATCTGCTGTTGTGCTGTGCAGCCAAACAGGGCAAATCAACCAAAAGGGGTACCTTTAGAGCTTATTTTAAATAAGCTAGAGAGTGAAATAGCATTTGAGCTTCTGGCCACTTGGAGTCCACCCAGCCAGCTGTCTTTTGCTCCAGTTTCTGGCTGAAAAAGAGCTTAATACATCTTATAAATAAGTTGAGAGAACATGCATTTTGGGATATTGCATACTGAGCATAGTGCAGAAAATTGACCAAACCACTCACTTCCACCCCACAGCAGCCATAGTAAACTATTTTTTTGAATTTTTTCCTTTTGACACAAGTTAAACCACTTAGTTAACTATCTATTTTTATTTTTAAAAATTTTTTAGCACGACTAAAACTTGACTAAACTGCTTTACCAAACTTGACAAAATTCATGTTTTTGAAAAACAAAGAAAAATTAAAAACCATAGCAGCCCTAGTAAACTTTTTTTTGATTTTTTTTTCTTTTGACACAAGTTAAATCAGCTAGATGGCTTTCTATTTTTATTTTTTTAAAAATTTTAGCACAACTAAAACTTGACTAAACTGCTTGTAAAAAAGCTTACAGATTCATATATATATATATATATATATATATATATATATATATATATATATATATATATATAGAATGAGGTTCATGTGAGATAGTTGCTAAAGTAAACAAGTATAGGAAGCAATAGCAAGATGCCATGTGTTATGAAAGGTTCAAAAGAATTTAAAGAGTTCACAAGTAATTAAGATGGTTCAAGGGCAATTTAGGTATTATAACACTCCTCATTATCCTCCTTTTTTACAGCAACTCATTCTCAGTTTTATAACGATACACTCTTCTCTTTATTCCTTCGACAAACCTCAAGTATGATCGACTTTTACATCATCCTTTCTCCTCCTAACGTACTGGAACCATATCAATGATACATGAAACTATTTGACTGGACTGTTTGAACACACACGATCATTGATCAAGAACGAATCACGACGGTCCTGTCTCATTCAACTATCATCCTTCAACCCTAAACTCTAACTCCGCCGAAAACCCAAGGCCATCTTCGTGAGCCTTTCACTTGCTCTTCACATTAATGGAGACTCGATCTACATGGCACCACTATGAACCAATATCATATGTTTACTGCCGATCTAAATGATCTACATGCCACTAGTGTCGGTGTCTTGGTTCCTCGTGTATCCTTTCTTCTTGGGTGTATCTCCTCGTGTATCTATATATAATTCTTGTTACAATCCGTGTGTCGTCAATTCTTATCATGTATTGATTTCTTAGTGTTGTTTACGAATACGATTTATACGTATAATTATGCACGTGCATTGCAATCTATATGCATCAGCTTTGGATATGTTTTTATATTTGCTACTGAATTTCTTATCTTCTCCACGTCATGGATGTATGAGCATGGGTGTGTTATTAAAATATAGAACTTCATGAACATTTCATTGTATATTATTTAGTTATTAATAGTGTATCTACTTAATGCTAAACGTTTTAATAATTGTGAATCAATAGGTATAAGTGTGTATCAAAAGTTAATGCTATAGATTTAATGAATCAATATATAGTTTGTGCATTGATGTTGTTTACATATGTATCAATTTAGTAAACACTTGGTGTATAACATAAAAATATCTTAAGCCCAAAAGTCGTTGTAATTTGGTAATGATGCTTTTATCAACTGAAATTAATCATGAGCATGAGCGTAAAAATTGGGTGACAGAATAATGTTTTGACGACTCACTACAAATCGTAGAGTTGAGATCCCTTGCAAAGTGAAAAAAAATAAAAAGGCTAGAAAAACTATCATTGATTGCCATGTGTCCTCCAGCTAATCCCTCCCTTTTTTTTTATTAAATTTGGTTAGGGGGCATTTTGGTCCTTTTAACATGTTTTTTTATTTCACCCCAAAACTTCAAACGACAAACTTTTATAAAAACTGATTTCACAATAATTTTTTAAAATTGATTCTCTTTAATTTGGTATGCATTTTGATATATAAATCATAAATTTTTTTTTCAACTTTTTAAGTGGGTGTTGATTTTCTTGAAATTTTTGGTATTTTCGGCTCTAATTTTGACTAGTTTAAAAGCCGAATTTTACAAAACTTAAAACATGAAAATTGTAGGCTTTTGACCATTCTTTACTCAGAAATTTGAATCACTCAAATCCGATATGATATGAGTGAGATATTGCACGTTAATGATGGCGTCTTAATCATATTTAGTGCATACAAAGTGTTTGATAAAATGCCTAAAAGATATTTTCTTATAAAAGTACATTCAAATGCACTAATTGGTATACCAAAATAAATTTTTTTGTTATTTTTGTTATTTTTGGTTTATTTTTAACTGATGAACAACCAAATGATAAACTGATGAACATTGTGACCATAACGGATGAACATTATGATTTTTTCGACAATTGATGAACATTATGACTTTTTTTGAATACCGATAAACTGATGAACAAAATTTAAAAGAATTGATGAATATCTTTTTTTATTGGTGAACAATAGTAACTGATGAACAAGACTAATCGATGAACTGATGAACAACTAACAGATGAACATTGCGATTTCTTTTAGACAACTGATGAACAATATCAAAAAGAACTGATGAACGTTATTTCTTCGAAAACTGTTGAACAATATAAAAACAACCGATGAACGTTATAAAATATAGCTGATGAACAATATCAAATAAAACTGATGAATAAAGTTAAATAGAACTGATGAACAATAAAACTGATGAACAACTCGTTTTATTGATGAAATAAAACTGATGAACAACTCGTTTTATTGATGAAATAAAACTGATGAACAAAGTTAAATAGAACTGATGAACAATAAACTGATGAACAACTCGTTTTATTGATGAACAATAAAACTGATGAACAACTCATTTTATTGATGAAATAAAACTGATGAACAAAGTTAAATAGAACTGATGAACAACTCGTTTTATTGATGAAATAACTGATGAACGTTATCAAAAATAGCTGATGAACAATATCAAAATAACGATGAACGTTATTTTTTCAAAACTGCTGAACATTATAAAAATAACCGATGAACGTTATAAAAAATAACTGATGAACAATATCAAAAATAACTGATGAACGTTAAAATTAATGAACAACTGCAATAATTTAAATCGAGTACAAATGATTCACTCAGTTTCTAACAAAACAATCATCAATCTTAACCTACAACCTACATACAATTCGTATTAACAATCAAAGTAATATAACTAAAAACCTTTATTATTAAATAATAAAGTAAAACCTTACAAGTAAAAAACCCTTACAAGTAAAAAACTACTTTATTAATAAAGTAAAAACCTTTTATTGGCTAATCATGTTCTCTCAGTCAGCACATTCGTCTCCTTCATAGCACTTTGTTTCATTTTTTATTTCTATGTAAACTGCAAACCTCTCGACCACTCAATCATCCAAAAAAGTTGAAACCAAAAAGACCATTGGACCTGCACTTTTCATTTACGTTGACCCAAGTCAACCCATAACATCTTGCTGTAGAAACCCACTCACCACTCTCACCCTTTGCATACACTATTTACACCTGAAAACATAAACTCCCTTTCTCTCTCTCTCCCAAAAGAAATCACCAATGTCTGGTCACGGTGGTCAAACCACCGCACCTTCGTCGGTCAACGCTCGGTGTGAGCTTGATAAAATGTCGTTGGTGACACCGTCGCCGCCGTTGATGGTGCCGCTGGTGCCATCAGCGGCGAAGAAGATGAGAACGCCATCGAGGAGTGTGTATGGTTCAGTTGAGAGAAAGATTTGGTTGATATGTATTAGCTGAATAAGATGAGCGGTGATTTGAAGTTGGATCTGAGATGTTGGTAGATGAGTGGTGATTTGAGATTGGATCTGAGATGTTGGTTATTTATTGGAATGACCATCATGCCCCTATGTGTAGATTTCCCTCTTTTGTAATCTTGACAAATCCAACGGTTGATATTACTTTTTAGACTTTGCAAACATTACTCCCTTTTTATTAGATCCGCTTTCACAAATCGTAATCCGTAAATTATGTTGGCAATTAAATACTAGTTGAAGATTAAAAGTTTTAGATACCTTAAATACCCTTAAACCTCTATGACCCATTTTAAACTTATTTGAACCTTTAATGACACATGTCATTCTCATGTCATTCTCATATTACTTCCTACACTATGCTACTTTAATCAACTATTCTACAATAACCCCCCTCTATATATATATATATATATATATATATATATATATATATATATATATATATATATATATATATATATATAGAATCCGGATCGATTGAGAAGGTTTTTATTTTGAGAAGATTGAGAAAGTTTTCAAAAACGATAGATTTTTAACTTTGATTCATGTTTTTCAAGCGTAATACTCATTTTAATGTGATTAAAATTCAAAATGTGTAAAAAAAATTTGAATCAGTGTTAAAAATCTCTCGATTTTGCGATATATGTAGAATACTGAATCATCTGTACAAATTTAATGAATCATCATCATAACTCGATTTTAACAATGATTTGTGAATCAAATTTGGGATTTATAGATTCGATTCACCATATATATATTTTCTTTTGAAACCAAATAACTCTTTAAACTTTTTAACTCTTGTAAAACAATTTTCCTGTTGATGAAACTGTGAAGATCGTTGTAAGCTCTTAGACGAGGTCTAATATTATATCTAGGAACACATAATAATAAAGGCGGAATATTCAAACATAGAATCAATATTATTATGAACAAGGTTTTTCATTATCATAAACTAACTAACTAACTATAATAAAGATCAAAGACTTGATCTAACACTAACTAACTAAACCAAACCCTAGGCGTTTTCCCAATCCCTACGCCTAGGTTCCCACACACACACACCTTTAGACGTCTACATCTCGTACGTACTCTAAAACTAATGACCGTATGTCTCTTTATATACTAGAGACATCTAGGGTTTACAAGAGGAATCATAATACAATTAGGAAACTAAATATTTTTTTAAGCATATCTTCTAGAATCTTCCAAATCCTCCATCTTTTTGTAGTTTCCCTTCTTGTCACTTTTATTCCTTCATGTTTCATTCTTCTTGTTTTGTATCATCAAATCTATAATAGACCCAACAATCTTCCCCTATTTGATGATGACAAAACAAACATGATTCTTGTACGAACTTCCCTAGACGAAGTAGCAGAAGTTGAGATAATTAAATCTCACCATGAATGAAACAATCTTCCCCTTGACTTAAACATGTCACTCAAACATCTCTTCCCCTTTTTGTTATCAACAAATAGAGAACGTATGCAAATAATGATCTTGACCACCACGAACCAATATCATACTTCCAATCTAAGACTTCCAATGCTTCAAATCGCCCACCATTACGCACCATAGGAAAAATGGATCCAAAACAGTAGAAACCTCCAACTAGCAGTAGTAATAATGATCAACAGTAGTAAAAATCAAACACTTCCCCTTGAGTGATGCATGTATATCAATGATTCTTCAAAATCTGTAGGCTTTATGTAATGATTACTTGTGAAGAAAACTGAGTATAACGAATTTGATGAAGAAGTAGAATTTCCCAAACTTGTGTCTTAAATCTTGTACTATCCACGGAACTCCATACTTATACGAATCACCAAATATAAGTAGACCGCAATCCCTTGACAAGAATCCTCAACTAGTATGAGACACTGAGCACTACAATATAACTCCTTCAAGTGATAGCCAATGTGTGCATAGAGCATCATAAGAAAAATCACACATTGCTAGATTCATCAAGCTATATGATAAGAACACAAACTAAGTAATTCCACTTCACCTTCAAATAAGTGATAAATAATCCTCTTCGTAATCAATTCTTCAATGAATCAAATACAAGCCTTTTTGAATCCTTTTAAGAACATAAATTTCTTCCTGTGTGTGTGAACCAAATAACCATTCTGTGTGTCATCCAAAAATCCATAACCATTATCACGCTCGACTTCCCCTTAAATCGAAAACAATGAAAAGCAGTACTTTTAAATTTAGATCAGATTACGTTCAATAATAAAGATTACTTTGAGAAGGAGCAAGACTTTCATTCAATCAAGCAGTACTTTGTATATTCGAGCAGTACTTTCAATTTAGCAGAGCAGTACGTTTAAACACAAGCAGTACTTTCGAGTTGAATCTGCAGTACTTTAAAAAATTCCAACAGTACTTTCGTATATAAACTGCAGTACTTTCATTAACAAGAGTAGCAGTACCTTCGAGCCAGCAATACTTTGCGTAATAGTAGTACTTTAAATAAAAGCTGCAGTACTTTGAAAATACACAGCAGTACTTTCAGCAGTACTTTCACATAAAAGCTCAGATGGAAGATCCCTTCGGTGGAAAGTTAGATTGATATATAAAGAACATCCGCCCAAAATTTCGTTACGATCCAACGGTTAACGAAAAAGTTATGATCGTTACAAAACAGTGCTGTAGTAACCATACGAATTTTCTGCAGCAGACTTTGACACTGAATAACTTTTGATTGAGAGCTCCGATTGACAATCCCTTCGGTGAGATTAAAGATATATATACCAAGAAACTCCAGTTCGAATTTTAGCTCGATCCAACGGTTCAATAAAAATTTATGCCTTCTGGAAAACAGTGCTGCAGAAGTATTACGAATTTTTTACAACTTCGAATTTTTCTTCCTTCTTCTTTAAGAAAACCTTGTAGATCCCTAGATATCACGAGCCCCAGGCTCTGATACCACATGTGAAGATCGTTGTAAGCTCTTAGACGAGGTCTAATATTATATCTAGGAACACATAATAATAAAGGCGGAATATTCAAACATAGAATCAATATTATTATGAACAAGGTTTTTCATTATCATAAACTAACTAACTAACTATAATAAAGATCAAAGACTTGATCTAACACTAACTAACTAAACCAAACCCTAGGCGTTTTCCCAATCCCTACGCCTAGGTTCCCACACACACACCCACCTTTAGACGTCTACATCTCGTACGTACTCTAAAACTAATGACCCTATGTCTCTTTATATACTAGAGACATCTAGGGTTTACAAGAGGAATCATAATACAATTAGGAAACTAAATATTCTTTTAAGTATATCTTCTAGAATCTTTCAAATCCTCCATCTTTTTGTAGTTTCCCTTCTTGTCACTTTTATTCCTTCATGTTTCATTCTTCTTGTTTTGTATCATCAAATCTATAATAGACCCAACAGAAACTAACTTTAAAACATCAAATGCAATTTGACTTTTTTGGTCAAAGTGGGTAAAAACCACTTTGACCAATCTTTTCAAGCTTATTCCGAACACTCCCTTAATGGGAGATTTCTTTAAAAACTGATTTTTAAAAAAAAGACTTGGGTTTTTTTAGTTAAAAACTGATTTAAGACTGTAATGAAGGCTAATTAACTAATTAGAATAGGTGAAAACACAAAAAGCACAAAATGCTTATTTATAAGCTAAACAAACAAGTTAAGAAAAAAAAATTCATTCATTAAACTGAAACATTACAACTGAAAAAAAATGATTAATTTAAAACGAAAAAAAAACTTAGGTAAAAAACTGATTGCCTTATAATCATGGCTACAATTCTATTTATACTAAGACTAGTTGGTCTTCAATTCCTCTTGTGTGTTTCTTGTGTGAGGCAAAACAGTCAAGGAGCAAGTTTGTGCTTTCTTCAATTGATCTCCACCATCCAACAATTAGGTACAGATGAGACCATATCTAAGCCGTCCATGGGGTATTTTTGAGCCAAGGATTGCCACAATGGCAATGGAAAGGAGGGGGAAATTGGTAGTGGGTTTGGGATTTGGGGGAAACTGGGTAAAGAAGGGTTTAGGGTCCTTGGGGATGTGGGATATCTGGGTAAAGGAGATGGTTGAGGTTAAGTGTCCTGGGTTTTGGGTAAAGAAGAAGAAACAAAAGTGGAGGGAAAAGCAGAAGGGTGGGGCGTTTTTATTTTTATTTTTTGTGGGATGGAGGGTCAAAAGGAGAGGGGGTTCAAGGGTAGTAAGGTTGGCAGGGTTCAATGAGGGTAAAAGGGGGTCATATGGGTATTGGTAGGGGGTTCATGGGGGAAGGGTTAGGTTTTGAGACGGTTTTCCCAAACTCACTCCAAAAACGTGTCCGGGTCTTCAATTGATCAACGATCGTAGAAAATCACATCCCGGCATCGGCTTCTCAGCACTTTTATGATTTTGGCTCGATTTTGTCCGTTTTCGCTCTGTTTCTAATCCTTTTGTACTTGCAAGACATAAAACACACTCTGAGGACATTTTTGACATATTTTGATCATATTTGGGTGTTTTTAGTCGTTTTTGTGGTCTTAGATGGGTAAAAACGTTGAGTGAATAAGCACTCATCAAGGATCTTTGATAAATATCAAACTAAGACAATGTAGCACGTAAATTAACTTAAAACGTTAAGCACGCACACACCCTAATGAATTGGATAATTCAATGATCTATTGAATAAGTATATTCAATGCTCTATTATTTTGGTCGCGAACCAAAGGTTTATCATATTCTGAGACTCGCCATCTCATCATTTTTAGGTTTCGTTTTGGAACCTCCGCTACATTGTGCTTGACATATTTTTGCTTGTTCATTATCATCAAGGTGAGTTCATAGCCTCGCTTTTACTTTTATTTGAAAACCCCGCGAGGGAGATACATGCTCTAAACTAGAACACAAGGCTTTTCATAAATGTTCGCTTCTTGATTATTTGAATTGCCTAAGTATTTAGCCATAAGTCCCCTGTATCATGAACCATTAGTCACCGCGAGTGAACGCATATATCGTGAATAGTACTACGGGGAGTAACGACCTCGTCTTGGTTATAGGAATAACCGGGGCGCACCATATTTGAATTGCATTAGGTAATTAACTATTACCTCCTTTGAGGCAAACTTACGTACACCAGTAATTTGGTGTATGCAGTTGAGTCTTGGTTGCATGAGCTTAGCGCATAATAATCTGTGATTTTCTTTATGATATTGTTAGTTTACAATTATCGTGATCATATTCTTGTGTTCAACTATTATTTAAACCTATGGATTTCACTCAACATTATTGTTGACCTTTTTAAGCATGTTATCTCAAGTAATCAATGAAGATTATGTTCGAGGCACAGAGTGGGCATATCGAGACCTTTCCTTGTGGTGTAAACGTAAAGTTGTCATTTCTTTCAAACCCATGCTGTATATTTTGGGAAAATATCTGAACAATTTGGAATATTTTGTAACAACAATGAGTTTTCGATGAATGATAACTATTTTATTTAAAAACATCTCTTTTGTGTCGTTTTCTATGATTATTGTCTATGATCTCCATTCGAGTAACACCCTGATTAGTCTTCCGCTGTCATTATGATCACGGGGGGTGTTACAGTTTGGTGGTGATTGTGGTGCTTGTTGTTGTGACGATTGTGGTATTTGGCCAAATAATGGGTATTGTTGTTGAATTTTGAGTAAAGCTATTTGCTTAAATGCATCTTGGTTTATAAGGTAAGGTGTTTCATTGTTGTAGAAAAGTTGGTTGTGAGAAATATGGTTGCTGGAAGCATATTATGCAAAGTTGGGAAATGGTGTGTGCTGTGAAGAACTAGGATTGGCGGATGATGCTGTAACGAGTGATGGTGAGCTCGAATTATCGGATGAAGATTGAAAGGGAATAGATTTTTCATGAGCCAATCATTGGCTTGGTTTAGAGGTGGCAAAACGGGTAGGCCATGTGAGCACGGGCTACGGATCAAAACGGGCACGTGCCAAAGCGGCCAAATTATAATCTAGTTTGGCAATTGCAACATCCAAATGTTAAAACTTTTTGATCATAGGGGAAATTTATATTATAAATGTAAGTAGAACTACCATGCATATTATTTATATTTGTTTAGTTCATAAAAGTAGCTAGGATCACTTATAACCTGAAAAGATATTAGATAAACTGCAAGACCCGATATTAATATGCTTCCAAGTGTGTTATTTGGATCATGTTTTGGAAAATTTTGAGTTTGAGGATTATGTGACAATTACCATGCCCCTTCTATAATACGGCAATCTGCATTGTCACCTAGTAAGGTTATTTGCATTGTTGGTAACTGATATCAGGTGCACTAAAACTGAAAAGTGGTTAATTTGGACTCTGTCCACATGTGTTCTTTTTTTGAAAGATTAGTGACAAAATAACCATCCACAATCCCTCCTAATTTCACATGCCCCAAAAATCGCAACGATAACTCAATTTCCTTATTGAACTATCTATCAATTGCAATTTCAAAATACAAAAGGAAAGAGAGCAGAATATACAAATGTTGAAAATGGTGATACAACTTATACCGATTCTGTGGAGCCCCCAAAGGGATTGGAGGTCAAAGTTGTACCAAAATCGTTGGAATTCACACATAGCAAGAAACAAAAAAGGTTTAAGGGGCTGTTTGGACATAAACAGTTTCACGGGATGTTTTGACAATGGATAAAAAGCTGTTTTATGAGGCTGTTTTGCAAAAAAACTTAAGTTTGTTTGGACATAATAAAATGCCTTAAGGGTTGTTTGGACAGAAGCAAAGCTGAAATATGAAATGCTTGAAAGAACACATAAATAACAACGCCTTAAGGGTAGTTTGGACATAAAAGAAGTTTCCTAAGCACATATAAATAAATCATTACACACTAAAATTTATGCATCATATAAGAAAATAGCATAAAAGGAGAAAAAAAAGTTACTTACAAGAGGGAATTATTAGCATCTTATATAAGCTTCAAGATTTTCTGATAGTTCTACTTCCATTTTGCCCTTTCCATCTGAAAATATTAAAAGAATCTAATACTTATATCATATCATATATAAACATATATAATACATAACAATAAAAGAAAAAAGAAAAAAGAATGAACCAAATACCTTTTAAATCTAACCAGTCACGAGTGCATAACAAGGCCTCAAAGACTTGATGGCAATAATGAGCTTCGATATATACTCAATATCCAATCCCCGATACTAAATGATGATTCTGATGCTATTGTCATGATTTGGACACTTAATAAGTCCCAAGCCATTAAAGCCAATTGCGGGTACTTTGCTTGATTTTCCTTCCAAAATTGTAAAGCATTAATTTTGTTTTTCTAGGAATTTCAGACTCCTCTAAATACAATCTTAATTCTGACTAGTCATTTGTTTCGGATCTTCGAAAATGACTACAAAAAGACTCAAAATCAGCTAACTCATCTATTATTTCAATGTCATTAGCATTTTCATTCTTATCTTTAAAAGAATCATGCATTGTCTCATAATTGAACTCATAGTCCTCATATAACTCATACAAAGAATCAACTATATCATTGATAACATCAAATTATCCTGAATATTAAGTGTCAATTTCCCATGATAATGCTTGTAATTTATATCATTTATATGGATTTACGCTTGTTTTCCATTATATTCCACTTTCAGGTAAATTACGAGCATTGGAGCTAAAAAGACACGAAATTGGAGAATTATTAAAGATTTATCATAGTATGCTCACTTTGAAGAAGTTACGGCGTAACTCATCTCTCACATTACGCCGTAACTAAAGCGTGACTCAGAAAGCCAATTCATCAGAAGATTACGGCGTAACTCTCCCAAAAGATTACGACGTAACTATATTAGGTCAAATTAGGATCCGCGCCGCTGATAACTACGCCGTAACTCTTGCATAAACTACGGCATAACCAAGAATTATTAGTTACGCCGTAACCAAGATCTGGCCTATAAATACCCCACGATTTCCAGCATTTCAAAGCATCCCATTTCACACACCACAACCAAAGAACGTGGGAAGAAGCCAAAGGAAGGTCTAGAGGAGCATACAGAGCTATCTCCAAGGGAGAAATCACTCCCCTACGATAAGCATTAGCATTTTATCTTTTCTTTACTTTCGATTCATGTATTTCGTAACATTAAATATTGATTTGATTTGTATGGTTAATATGAGCGGCTAAGCACCTCTTGGTGCTGGCCTAGTTATGATTCCTTAATTGTTTTGTTTGCGTTTACATTACTTTTGTATAATTATTTCTAAGAGTATGCATGCGTAGCTTATTGGTAGCTACCCTTGTTTCGGTAGTTTTGAATGGCGGTAGAGGCTAGTTGCTTAGGAGATATGACCAACTGACCCTAATTGAGTATACTGAGACGGGAAGGGTAAGATATGACCAACTGAAGACCCTTTCTACTTGTGCGATTTGACCAACTAATCACCTACCGTTTGGATGAACTTAAGAATTAGGGGGTGAGTGTTTAAGTTGCTAACGCCCGGGTACTCACTATTATAAGTCTAGCATGTAGCGGAACTTAATGACTCAGCTTAGGGGACCAGGAATTACTGGACTTATGAGGGACACCGACTTCTCCGGTGGTGGCATCTTTGCTGATAGGTTAGGGCGAATTGACCAAATGCTGTCCTCTCGACTTTGACCCCACCTGAAGTAATTGGAAGTAATTAGACGTAGACATTACTAGCTAGGATGAATAACTAGGTTAGCACCACTCTCCTCTATTTGATCACATCTTTTCCTTTATTTGCGTTATTAGTTAATTAATTAAACCATTCTTAAAATCTATGACACCTAGAGTTAGTATTGATCCAACACACATAGCTCTTGGGACGACCTCGGTTTTACCGAATACTACACTATACACGACTGGGGTACACTGCCCATTAGTGCATTAGGGTAGACCATAGGTATAATGAGACATTATAAATATTAAAACTTGGTCAGTAAAACCTGCATCAATCATCCACTCTTTCTTGACGTACTTCGGGTGCCATTTCAAGTTTGGAAAAATAGCAATCAATGACTTTATCCTTATACCGAGGATCCATAATAACCGCAAAACACAAGACTTTACAATAATCATTCCAATACTTGTCAAAACTTAGTTTTTGTATCTTTTCCTATATCACTTTTTATAGGATCTGAATTGTAAATTGCTTATTCGATATTAGACTGACTTTTGTAAACTTTGTAAAAGTATAGGGTGGAAGTAGGATAAGATTCCCCTAAAATAAGGTTGTGATCTCATAGAAAGGTTTAAGAAACTTGGAAATTTCCCTAATCATTGTCCATTCTTCTTTTGTTGGACAACAAGTATAATTTTATCAACTAGATCCAAATGAGCGTATGCATTTTGATAAACTATTTCACAATCAAGCATCATATACGGGAATTCCGCCTTGTTAAAACATCTTGACATACAAGTCTCCCCATTGCAATTTTAGTTGTGCTACGCATTTTGCAAAAAGTAGTCTTTCTTACACTACTTCCTCTTAAATACTTCACAGACTCTTAAACCTTTTAAATGGATCCTTCAATCACCTTGAATGTACAATAAGATTTAGTACATGTGCTCCACAACGCACATGTATAAATTTACCATCCGTAGGATCTTAATATTATGTTGTTTGATGATTCGGGTGGCCTAGGATTGTGATTAAACAAGAAAGCCATTTTGATAGATGAAGAGAGTTGAGAGGAGGTTCCTTGAAGAGAGTTGCTATATGAAATGAAAGGTTTATTCAAAGAAGCCACACCCCTTCCATGGATGGAAGGGGTATTTATAGTTACAAATACTACGACCTCCTAACGGCCTGTGGATCAGGTATACAGTGGGTAAAGACCCGTCCTTCCTCCACGGTGTTACACTAAACTATACTATGCTACTAAATAACTAATAAACTACTAAATAACGTAAATAACGACTAGTCTACGAGCTAACTTATGCTAGATAATATTTTGGGTGACCGACTCTTCACTAAGGAATTTTTTAATTCCTAACAATCTCCCCCTAAGGGAGGTCACCCCATTTTTTACATTTCGAATCCTAGCATTCTATTCTTGACTTTGTTCTTGAGCTCGTAGACTTCAATTCTTCAATTCCGCAATCTTTGTGCTTAAGCAGTGACTCTTCATAGTCCGCATATTTTGTACTTTTAGTGGAGGCCTTTAACTGATCCACATCTTTGATGATCTTCGAGCTTTCATTGAGATCATCAGCCACAGTAAATCTCTGGATCACCCTTTATTGTGTTTCCATCATGTGAAGTTGTGACTTTCGGACCGACATGTTCACACTTTTTAATCATGACATCTTTCCATCAGAGTAGCGGAAGCCTTACTGGTTCATGATATTTGCAGCGTGAAGCGAAGCATAGTATAAAAATATCGAACCGTGTTATGTAGATATGCACCAGTCATGATTTCTTTAAATTAAGTGTGGATGCTGTGAGCATGCGGCTTTAGATTGACTCCTCAATTCGATCAGGCAACCGTCCAAATGTACCGCAAACAACAGTTAGCAATAAAACCCACTAAAGTGTCTTTGATCACTTTCGTTGAATTGAGGTACACGGCCCACGGTTCCTCGTTGATCAGATAAGTCTGCTGTGATCGTAGGATTCCTAAGAATTTCCTTGACAGGGTTTCGCAGCTGCTCTAGCTGTTCTCAAACCGAAACGTCTCAAAGAAGACAACACGAAGTGAGTGAACCGAATTGAGATTCACGATTGATGAAAAATGATTTGAAAAACAATCGCGTATTGCTTAGAAGAAAGAGTTTTGCAATACGACGAAGGTTTTATGAGAAAGATCAATTTTCAATCAAAATACTTTTGTATTTAAAAGAGTACACATTCGACGTGCTAGAGAAATGAAGATTTGCACATCGAACGGTTTTTCCAAAAGTATTTTTTCAATCAGAGATACTTTTTGTGTTTGAAAACATAAGTACACATTCGATGTGCTAGAGAAAATAAGATTTGCACACCGAACGGTTTTTCCAAAAGTATTCGTCAATTCCATTCCTGGACCAAGGTTGATTCACGAGTGAATCGCCCCATCGTTTCTATCCAGTTGTCACATGCCACCTACCAGGAGCTTGTATGATGTTGGCTCCAGAAGGCTTTCCATCTTCATTGTGAATATGTATGCATATCACTCAGATGTTCTGGCAATACCACAAGGATAATGCGTAGGACTCTTAATATATACTTACTTTCCACATTATGTGAAACAGCAAGTCTTCAAGAATTTTGTGTCCTAATAAGACATTGTGGATGATCTCTTGGCTCTAGACTCAATCGTGCACATTTTGTTTCCTATGCCGGAGACTAGGGAGAGGGTCTCCTTCTTCAATACCAACAATCTCTAAGAGAAAGTCGATAGATTATGTAGGTTCCCCGTGAGAATGAAACAAGTCCTTTTAAGAGGAACTTGAGTAGTTTGGGAAGTTGTAGTGCAGTGCATCACTGGGTCCATGATGTCTTGTTTTCAATACCAGTGTTACCTAAGTAAACACCAGTAGCATATGTATTGAACCCGGTTTCTGCCCTAAGGTTGAATTATTGGAGGGCTATTTCTTTTCACCCTTTGCACATTCAATTCTTTTTCATTCTTCAACCCCTTCAGTGCTTACCGAGACTTCATTACTAGAACCTTGTTGGGTTATTCCAGTACTAGCTCTGTCTTAGTCCGCACTCTTCCCATATTCTCATTTTTCTCCTTTTTTTTTCATCATACCTAAGGACTTCTACACTATCTAGTGGATTATCCCTGGGTAGATCCCTCCGGTTCTGGCGGATCGTGGGAAAAAATACCTAACCTAACCATCCTTATAACTCTATACATAAAGTAAAATGGTCGGTCTTTTGGTACAGTTCATTCTTCCTTGAAACCAATTAAAAAATCATTTGGAAAAACAATCAAGGTACTTGTGATATGAGATCAAAGCATTTTGTACCTTAATAGTTTTGATCATTTAGAAAACCTCCCCCTCAACATGTGCATATGATTTAGAAATTGTTTATCACATGGAGGCAAGAGGACTTTGAAATATTTTCTTTGATCACAATTTTCATACGAAAAAGCCATTTGATTTTCTTGGTAAAATTCTCTCCCTCAATATGTGCATAGGATATTTGAATACATTTTATCACATAGAGGCAAGAGTTCTTTTGAAGCACATCCACGATCACAAAATCCATTAAGAAAACCATTTGAAAACTCAATCAAGGTACTTTATAAATCACTTTAAAAGGTTTTCGTACCTCGATAGTTTATTTGCTCCCCCTCAATATGTGCTTCAAGATTCGAAAGCGTTTAGCACATATGAGCGAGCAGCGTGCACAATTAAATCAAAACGATCACCTTTTATCAAATTTCATTATTAAATCACAAATTCTCCCCCGATCAAAAATATCAAACCGTTTGAGATTTTGGATCCCAAGTGATTTAATTAGGTTTAGAAAACATGGGAGAAAATGTGGCCTTGTTTAAATACTCATCTGGTTTTTGGATAAATCCTCCTCCTCAACATGTGCATTATGTATGAAATCGTTTGGCACATGGAGGCAGGAGTGCCTTTGAAGGACTAAAACCAATTCCATTAAAGCAGATTTGAGATTTAAATCACGATCTCTCACCCGATCAAAGATTTCAAACCATTTGAGATTAGTGATCCCAAAAGATTTAAATAATTTATAAAATTTTGGGGAAAGACGTGGTTTGATTTAACTTTGAAAAATGACAGATAAGGACCATTTTAAGACATTAAAGATTGTTAGTGTCAGGTATGATTGTTTTAAGAGATCTTTTAGGTAAAATAAAACAATTTCACAATCAAACAAGAACAGAAAAAATTTCATTTTGAAAGACCTTGATTCAAAAGAAAAATCATACCATGACATAACATTAAATCTTTAGATCACCACATAATTTCGTACAAACGGACTCTTTTGAAGATATATTGTTTGAAAATATTTTAAATTAAATCACTCTCCCCCTCAATCGATGACCGAAGTCGATAATTGAGTGACTTAAATTTTGATAACATGAAGTCCGGTGATTTTCAAAAATTAGTCCAATATATTTTCAAAACAATATTTTCCATTTTCAAAACAATTTAATCAAATTATTCAAAATTGTTTAAAAAAAATGGTATCCTGCACAAAGATACGTTAGGTGGTTGAGAAGCTTCTGTTGTTGCTGTAGGGTTTGGAAGAAAACCGTCTGCAGATGCAGTGAGACTTCTTCTTACGTTGCATTTTGAATGCCAACTGAGGTCCAATTAAGCTCCGTTTCTTCAATCACTTAGAAGAAAACCATCTGCTGATGCAGTGAGACCTCTTACGTTGCATTTATGCCAACTATCCATAGAAGTCCAATTAAGCTCCGTTTCTTCATTTGTCAACCCAAGATCTAGTTACCCTTTCCTTTCGGCATCCAAACATCATATTATGTGGGATCCGGATCGGGAACATTCTTATACCAAGATACCTGCATACGTTAGTGAACACACATACAGATATATGATGGTCGACATCACCCAAACAACAATCGACTAATAAAAGTCAATGCAACATATCAATCAGATCATATAGATGTATGGGAATAATGTGTTCATCAAACTCTAATCATCTAATCCTAGCAATCATATCCTAGGCACCTAGTCCTTCAACATAGGTTGACATCATTTTTATTTAAGCATATTAGGATAATTAAGAAAGCACGTTGGATGATATAGATTTGAAAACATTGTCCCCCTCAATTAATGACTCATTTTTTTTGAAAAGTTTAAAGGCGCTGAAGTCATTGATTGAGTTTTTCAATTTATTACAAAAACTCTGAATAAGATTGATTTTCAAGCAACTCATTTACCACCATTTTATGGAAAACAACAAATATTTTTCTGAAGAATTTTAGACGGAAAAACATTTGTGTAGGAACACAGATCCTTCACATACTTTCCTCAAATTGTTTTAGGATAAGTGCACGATATTTTTGAAAATATGTTTAGTGCAACACTTTCCTTCTTTGAAGAACGGGTTGCTATCTGAAATAATAGCAAACCATAGTTTAAGCGGGTTACAGATCAAGTAATCGCAAGCCATCATTTGAAGCCCGGTTACCAAAATAATGTAAGCCATAGTTTTTGGACATGTTTTGAAAGAAATATTTACACCTCCTGCTCGAACTTCATCTAAAGTCCCGTGCCATTATTGAATGACATTTCTAAGACCGTAGATGTTATCGATACCAGAAGACATGTCTTGAGAAAACATATTTTTGGTCTTTTTCAAATTTTTTTGATTTTTATGGGTTTTTGATGATTTTATATTTTTCTATTTTGTTTTGCTGGTTTTATATTTTTGAATTTGGTTTTCTGATAAATATATACAAAGATAGAGAAGATGATATAGTTAAAGAAGATGATGATACGAGTACCGAGATAAGGATATCGAGCAGCACGTCGTAGAAGATAGAAGTCATCAACTCTTAAACATTCACCACCAAAGCTTCCAGGGCTCTTGAATCGAAGAAAGAAATTGAACCATCTGAAAGTGAGACTTTGGCAGCTTCCCCCCAATCCGAAAATCCTTTAGTCGGCAGATTCGAAGCTCTATTTCAAGCTTGCCTTAGCCAGTGACAGAGAAGGACACCATTATCATAAATCCCGCTGCTCCTTTCAAGAATAATCACCGTGATTCTTAGTTCGAGGTTATATCATCAACAAGAAGAACAACACCGTATCATCCCACACATAAATAATCTTCTCAAATTTCCATTTCGACTGAAGTCTGAAGCGATCCATTCCAAAAGGTGTCAAGAGAAAAATTCCCCTAAGTAGTTGAAATGATGCAGTCAGCCTCTTTGAATAATGCTCAAGAACTCTCCCAAATACACATCATGAGGGGAATGAAAACATCTTCCCATGTTCACATTTTTCTTCCCGGATGATCGTGTATGAAGCCCAAGAACCCGAAGTACACCAATACCCAAGAGCTCTCCCGAATACACATCATGAGGGGAATGAAAACACCTTCCCATGTTTACATTTTTCTTCCTTGATTATCGTGTATGAAGCTCAAGTATCCGAAGTATACCAATACACAAGGAAGGAATAACTGATAACATTGAAGAAGCAGGCCAAGTCACTGATTATCTCTGCGGATGACAATCTCTGCGGATGTCAACTCCGTGATAAGTGATTATATCTCGAATCACCGATTAAGCACTCAAGTGAAATAGCCGAGCATCCCCAATGTACACAATCTCTCTCCCTGATCATTGCGATACCATCGAAATCACCACACACTAGTGTACCTCTTTTATCTTCAGAAACTTTCTCTAACATCACTTCCCCTATGTAGTTGAAATACTAACACTAAATGCCTTGATGAGTAAAGACTTGAGTTTCTCTGCGGTCATGACATTTGTTTTCCCGGGATATCTTCAATCACTTAGAAGAATTAAGTTCATCAACTTTACTCGTCATGAGTCAAACCTTGAGTTTCTCTGCGGTAATAACATTTGTCTTCCCGGGGTATCTTCAATTACTTAGAAGTATTAAGTTTATCAAGTTTACTCGCGTTTAGGTGCTTGTCTCCTTACGCCTTGCTGGTTTTGACACTCGTAATCAGTAACTCTTTGTAAGTCTGTATACTAGAAATATTTTGAGAAGAACATCATTAGCTCAGATGTATCTGTGAGAATCAACTTGCTGAAGAATAACTTGAGCAAGTCTAATTAGGGATTAAATTTGGCATTTCAATCTCCCCCAATTAGTGCTCTCCCCTAAACTGACAATCTGTTTGATAAATGCTTGAATTGAGAAGAAGTCTTTAAATAATCAAATGCAACACGTCTTTAGTCTTCTAACATGTAGCAGAAAAAATGCAGAACTGACTGAAGACTCGACCTTCTTCAAGATTGTCCAGTTGGGGAATAGATAGTTAACATCTTCAACTCACCAAAACAAAAGAACATCACCAAAAAGCATCCTAATTAATTTACATCTTGCAAATCCCCTTAATTAAGATCCCTCCCATCAAACAAGAACAGAAAGATGTTCATCAAGGAAATCAAAGCAATCAGCGAACACACGAAATGGTAATACCAAGCAAACAATCACATCAAACAAGAACAGAAGGGTTGTTCGGAATCATCATGTTGATGTGCACGTGAAGCATTAACCGGAAGCACTTTGTCAATAAACTCATATCAGCTTGTGAAGATGTCAACCAACGGCTCTTAGAAGAGAAAAACTCCATGTGAAGATAACCCGATAAGAAGAAGCTCGGTTCTTACATGAGTTTAGAGCCGTATGACCATATATATTCTCAAGTATCAATCAACAATGCAAAAAATTCACACTTCTTCTCCCCCTCAAGAATTGCATACGGAGTTGCCATTCTTGATTAAATAAGTGAAAATCATCCGAATGTTCTATTCACACTTCTCTCCCGCAAAATCAGCACATGATGTCGCCATCTTCATTATAATCGAGCAAGTGGAATGATAAAACAATCAGTGGTAGCCCGGTTCACTTGATGACTTAAGCGCATGGCAAAAGTATGAAGCATGTTGATGAGAATGGTCATAATAAGAAGATTTCTCTTCTTCAAAAGATAAAGCGCACTGAAACGTACACATTTCTTTTCTTTAGAGTACGAGGCATGAACTGAAGTGTTCATACGTCATAAGAAGATTTATCTTCTTTCGAAGATAAAGCGCACTGAAACGTACACTTTTCTTTTCTTTGGAGTGCGAGGCCTGAACTGAAGTGAACAGACGTCATAAATCTCTCTCTTTTCATCTACTCTTGGCAAACTTGTAATCAACCCATTATCATTCAGTAGGCTATTTGTCGTGACAGCTGATGGAAAAAACCCAATATGATGAATTTGACCCTGAAGTAAACTACCCTGAACTCGTGACTTAAACTTGCACATATGTAACAAAGAGCGGTGCCGATTTCCATTAGCATCTCTAAGTACTCTCTATGTACTCTATACTCTTCAACCAACCAACCATCAAGTATAAGACGTACATTACCTCTTGAAAATCCACAATTCAATGTGACACTGAGCACTACAACGTAACTCCTTAAAGTGATAGTTATTTTGCGGTGATAAGAGCCCAATTCTCCCAAGTGGTAAAAGAAAAGGTAAAAGACACCCAACAATAACTAGATTTCCAAGTCTTCGTTTTTAATAATAAGCTCGAACAAGGATCATGAAGAATCTTCATCCAACCATACCCGAATCTTCAGATACTAAGTACACTCGCCCGTGATATTTCACTTCAACCTCAAATAAATAATAGTGAATTAACCCCGTTGTCACATCTTCTGGTTAAAAGTTCAAATCTAGCCTCCTTTGACGTTTTAGGTGAACTCTGATAATGGTTTTCATCCCGACCATGGTTAAATGCACATAACCCCGTAAACCATGTAATAACCAAACTACCATGACGAATATCCAAACACACATCCAATTCATGAAGTACACCCTTTTATCCCTTCTTCGAAGCAAAAACCGTAGCACCAACATCAAGTAAGATCCAGAATTACACTTTCTCTTCTCCAAGATGGTTCCATCATTACGGGATTTTACAACTCTAAGGTTTAAACCGAGAAATAGTTTCTTTCGCGGGATTTTACAAAACCAAGAATAAACCGTAAGATAGATCCCGAAATGCACTTTACTATTACCAGGATGTTTCCATTGTCACGGGATTTTACAAGTCTCTGATTTAAACCGAGAAATAGGTTCTTTCGCGGGATTTTACAAAGTCAAGACAAAACCGTAAACAATGTCAGCTTGTATGTGTTATGTCAACTTTGGTTTCGGTGATTATTTGTTTTAGGGGAACATGCAGCGGTTCATCAACGGTTCATTGTCCAACAACAACAATATCATCACCCATCCAGTAAACATATTGGTAAACACATCATTCACGCATTTCTGGCTATTGCAGTGACAACATGGAGAAGGAAACCCGATATGCCAAACTTGATCATGAAGTGAAATTCCCCGGATTTATTACTTGAACTTGTACTAATCCTTGTGAAGAAGAAATGGTGTACCCAATGTACAAAACCTCTTGACATTCTCAACTGAGTGAGACACCGAAGTGATAGTTACGTTGTGGGTTAAGCGAGAAAGAATCACAAACGTAATTAAATAGCCAAGTCTTTATCACACTCTATAAATGCCCAAACAAGTCATCTTCGCGGAAGGGTAGAAAGAAAGAAGACGAAATAAGTAAACGTGCCCAGAAAATCCTCACTTCAAAACTAAATAAGAAATACCGCCCAAACAACCCCTGTAGTCAACCTTGTTCAATAACCAATTCACACCGTGACATAAAATCCCTTGTGAATATGTATATACCAAAGTATCAAACCCCATAATATAACGAATCTCATCATCTCATCAAAGCACCAAATCTCTTAAGGAAATCTCATAATCCAAACCCACCAAGTGAATACATTGCCCAAGAATATTCAATTCATAAGATAAATTATTTTCCCAGATTGAAGTACAAATATCCTAATAGGTGTAATCTACCCATGAATAAAATACCACTTGAGACCCGATGCATATCCGTTACACAAACAACATAAATCCAGTAACCAATCATTGAACTCAGTCCATATAATCACCCAATACCACTCAATTACTCACATGAAGACACTCCATCCAACTAGTAGAAGTTAACAACTAGAAAAAAAATGTCTCATGTCAAAATTTAGTCCACGCAAATCAATATCATATAGCAGTGACCATAAGGTTCATGTCTAATACTTAAATGATCGGTCCATCTCACATTGTTACAAATCACGAGGCCCAGTTAGGTATTACTGAAACAACATTTCGGCCCATGAGAATTGATTGCACCCGATCCACATAAAGATATCCCTAATTATATGGGGTATAAAACACTCTCATCACCAACACAATACCCTAATCTCACATTTGCACGCCCCCATCAATAGCTCAGTACATACTCATTCAACAAACCCTACCACAAAACAGTCGCCCCACTACGATATCAGTCCCAAATCCAATTAATCAAACCCTAAACTCTCTCACTCTAACCCTAAGCACAAATAAAACGCCTCATACCCAAAAATCATGACAATCAAATGCAGTCAACACTCAACCAATCATTCTCACATAACACCCTTCAATCTTCATATGCACAACATGATAAGAATGGTGTCACCACAGGGATGGTTCGAGCCACAGCCACAGAGATGGTACGGGAGACGATACGTGATACGACTTAGCCACAAGGATGGTTATAGGTAGGTATTGTGAACGTTTAATCCATAGGTGTTATGTATTGATTGTTTTTCTTTTAACGAAACAAAGATTGGAGTTAACAATATTGTTAACAACAAATCTTTAAATTCGGATATAGTCACAAACATTTAGATCAATGATGGTTTCTTAGGGTTTGATAAAATCTGAAAAGATCTTAGATTAGTCTTTAACCCATGAGAAACTGAGATCTCACTCATCTTTTTATCCATTTTTTGAGTTTTGTATAAACGAACTGGCGAGAGAATGATACGGGTTCGTGTTGTTCTTTCACAAATTTTTCGGATATTAACATGAGGTTTGGTCTTCAAACGGATCAATGATGGTTATTGTTCAACTTAAAAATATCTTTGAAAGGTGTGAAATAAAGTTTAACACACTGAGATCTTTGAAATCCTTTTACCATGTCGAATCTTGTTTGATGAATGGTGTTGGGAAGGAGATGGTTTAGACTAGTTTAGAATTTGAAGTTGTTGTTGTTTTAGGATTAAGACTGATGATGTACAACTAAACTGAGGTCATGAGTCTGGTGTTTTGTTGTTAAAAGATTGAGTCATGTATTAAGGTTGATGAGGTCCAAGGCAGCAAGTCGCATATATGTAAACGGTATACTTTCAGTCAATATAACATAACTCGCATGCTTTCATTTTAACAACTCGCATCCTTAATAACCCGCAACATTTGGGCAGCATAACAACTTGCTTTTGACATTAAATCAATAGCAACTCGCTCAATAGAAGAGGGCAACTCGCTCAAAAGCAAGTGTAAGTAGCATTTAACTCAACTCGCATCATTGCCAGCTCTCATCTTATCCAACTCGCAACCCCAACTCGCATCAAAGAACAGTGAATCTGGACAAGTTAAATAACTCGCATATGGAACATAGTAACTCGCAAAAATGAATTTCATAGCAGCAGAACAGAACTCCATAAAAACAGACCCATTCATTGTGACCGTTATGACCTTTTATGACCACAAAATCTCAAAAGATATGAGTAAACATAAAAGTGTTTATCATGGACCAGACACAAATTTTTTGAGAAACCAGATAATCAAATAACTGCTTTACCACAAGTTTAAAACCGGTAACTAACATTTTAAAACTGTTTCAAACTCAAAGTCTCCACAAGTGTAAACTGCTAATGACCATGTCAAACATTTAGACACATGAACACCATTGAATGACTGACACTTAAACAAACCAGGATACAGGCAACAAACTTTTAACATAACCAACTCAAAACTCATTCAACCATCACAATAAACACCTCAACCCGCATATGAACCGTACAAACCGCATACACCAATGAGTGCCAAAAACCATACGAAACATCAAAACAACAAAACCTGGCTCTGATACCAATTGTAGGATCTTAATATTATGTTGTTTGATGATTCGGGTGGCCTAGGATTGTGATTAAACAAGAAAGCCATTTTGATAGATGAAGAGAGTTGAGAGGAGGTTCCTTGAAGAGAGTTGCTATATGAAATGAAAGGTTTATTCAAAGAAGCCACACCCCTTCCATGGATGGAAGGGGTATTTATAGTTACAAATACTACGACCTCCTAACGGCCTGTGGATCAGGTATACAGTGGGTAAAGACCCGTCCTTCCTCCACGGTGTTACACTAAACTATACTATGCTACTAAATAACTAATAAACTACTAAATAACGTAAATAACGACTAGTCTACGAGCTAACTTATGCTAGATAATATTTTGGGTGACCGACTCTTCACTAAGGAATTTTTTAATTCCTAACACCATCACAAACTAATAGGTTATTCAAACGTATATGACTTCTTAAAGTTTCTACTAAACCATCACTATATTTAGCATTATCTAGTGTGATCTAAAAAACTTTGTTTTCAATCCCCCAATCTTATAATTTTTTTTATCAAAACAAATGCTAAAATTTTACATGTATGAGTAGGCAATACAACGCAAAATTTTAATACTTTCTTCCTTAATACCCAAGTCTCATCAACATAGCGAGCCGTTAAAGCCATGCATCCATCATTTGTTATGGAACTCTACAAATCAGCTGTGAAAGAGATCCTACTACTTACATATTTTAGCTTCATTTTAAGTTTCATTTTTTCCCTCTGGTATATAGCTAACACATCTGACTTTGCCAAATTTCTATAGATAGGAGTCGCATCTTGATGTAAAAATTTATGTAATTGTCTTGTTGCCTCATGCTCAACATAACTAAATAGATAATTATGTTTAATAATCGTAATTCCGTTTTCTCTCTATACATCCCTTGATCCAAAGGGACATGTTTCTGTGGTGGCTCACTTTCTTCAAAGTTGAAACATTTACGCATGTGTCGCTTTAAATTCTTGTTCCAAAAATCGGTTTGGCACTATACAACCATCCACAACTATGTCAACTTGCCTTTCTATCGGCAAGGGTTGCTCCTTCAATCTTCTCTAAATAACTCCATACCAAAGAACGTTCTCTCTTTCTAGTCACCGAAGAAGCCTCATCTTCGTTATCCCCTTCCATACTTTACCTCGACATATTTGGAAATTCTTCCTACAATATGAAGATAAAGAAACACAACACAGAATGGTAAGTGATAACATCAAATAGTCCTGAATATTAAGTGTCAATTTCCCCCGATAATGCTTGTAATTTATATCATTTATATGGATTTACGCTTGTTTTCTGATTGTACAATAATTCGTACGACCAGGCCTTCGATGGTGATCGAAGGGTATAAGGGGTGATATGCTTGCGCCAAACTTGTAGCCAATCTGCAATAAAAAATAGTAGACACTTCATTAAGTGATTGCGTAGGGGTTGGGCCCTACGAACCACCTCCGGCGTGAGAGTAAGTATGTGATATGTGTTACAAATAATATGGAGTATGTGAAATACTGTGTTGAGTGAACATACCATTGAAATGACTCGTCCAACCTATTTATAGGTGAAGAAAATAGCTTGGAGAGTGTTAGCACACGTTTAGGTGATCATGGGGGGCCTCCCTTGATTTGTGGTAACCGCTAGGGCTTCATCCCCACTATCTCTGCCTTGGCGAGGAAGCTAAGGAAATAGTGGGAACATAGGGGAAGACCAAGTCAAGGTTCTCCTTTGTCTTGGCGCCTTCAAGAGAAGACACCGAAGGGCATAGGCCTTTGGCTGGCGAATTCTCAACTGGTAACCATATCAATGATGAATGGTTTTACGCCACCAATGACTTATGAAGAAAGACTTGGGTCTTCGTAATGCAAATTCGACCGAGGCCGAAGGGGGGTCCTTCGACCTGATCGGAGGGTACGTCATCATTTTCCATTATTTTTCAGTTTCAGGTAAATTACGAGCATTGGAGCTAAAGAGACGCGAAACTGGAGAAATATCTAAAGATTTATCACAGTATGCTATTTTGAAGAAGTTGCGGTGTAACTCGTCTTTCACATTACGCTGTAACTATTGCGTGACCCAGAAAACCAACTTATCATAGGGTTACGGCATAACTTTTCCCAAAGGTTACGACGTAACTACATTAGGTCAAATGAGGTTCCACGCCGCTGATACTTACACCGTAACTACTGCATCTCTTACGACGTAACCGAGTTTATTGAAGACTACGGCGTAACTACTCATAAGGTTACGCCGTAACCAGCAGATCTAGTGCATTATTCGAAGAAATAGAAGGTTACGGCGTAACTCCTATATTGGGTATGCCGTAACCCAGATCTGGCCTATAAATACCCCACGAACTCCAGCATTTCTATTCATTCCATTCCACACACAACACTCGGAGAACATGGGAAAAAGCTCAAGGCAGGTCTAGAGGAGCATACGGAGCCGTCTCCAAGGGAGAAATTCACTCCCCTATGATAAGCATTAGCGTTTTATATTTCTTTTACTTTTAATTCATGTATTTCGTACCTTTGAATATTGAATTGGTTTGCATGATTAATATGAGCGGCTAAGCACCTATTGGTGCTAGCCTAGTTCTGATTCCTTAATTGTTTTGTTTGCGTTTACTTTACTTCCGTACAATTATTTCTAAGTGTATGCATGCATAGTTTATTGGTAGCCACCATTGGTTCGGTAGTTTTGAATGGCGATAGAGGCCAATTGCCTAGGAGATATGACAAACTGACCCTAGGTGAGCGGATTGAGACGGGAAGGGTAAGATATGACCAACTGACGACCCCTTTCTGTTAGGAATTGGAAATTCCATAAGTGAAGTGTCGGTCACCCCAAATATTATCTAGCATAAGTTAGCTCGTAGACATATCGTTAGTTACGTTATTTGTGAGTTTATTAGTTAGTTATTAGCGTAGTTTAGTTTAGTGCATCACCGTGGAGGAAGGACGGGTCTTTACCCACTGTATACCTGATCCACAGGCCGTCAGGAGGTCGTTTAGTTTGTAACCTATAAATACCCTCTACCTTCCAAGGTAGAGGGTTGGAAGTTCTAATCTAACCTTTTACACTTTTGTTTATCTCTCTAGAATTCCCTCTCTACTCTCTTCATCTTTCTAACCATGGCATTCATATACTATCATCATCCTAGACCGCCCGAATCATCTCAACAACATAATATTTTGATCCAACAAGTGGTATCAGAGCCGGGTTGTGTTGTTTGTAATGATTCGAATGGTTTTTATATGGTTTTTTGTGTTTAAGTGGTTTTTACGTGGTTTAATTTTAAAATAGATTGGTTGCTGTTGGTTTTTATGAGCTGTTAACATGTGTGGTTTTGATATTCTGAATTTGGTAATCTATTGTTCTAACAAAAGCTGGTGCTTTTAATCTGCTGGTGGTGTTAATAATCTGGTTCTGCTGGTGTTATTCAGCTGCTGTTGTGATGTTTATGATGTTATTGGTAGAGACTTGTGGTCAGATTCTTGGTAGAGACTTGTCAAAAATAATGGTCCAGATTCATTGAATATGGGTAGCGAGTTGCCACATTTACAAGTCAAAAGCGACTTGACTTTTGAGTCAAAGAGTCAATAGCGACTTGTGTATTCAGATTAAGGCGACTTGTGTCATTCCAAAGTAGCGACTTGTTATAATTTTGAGTTTTGACTTTTGAGTCAAAAGACAAAAGCGATTTGTCTATAATCGTTATGCTGCTCATTTGAATTAAACTTGGACAAGTCAAAAGCGAGTTGGACAGGTTAAGAAGCGACTTGGTTGAAAAAAAGATGAAGATGAACCTCGCCAACAAACGACCATTACTAATACCATTTAACAAACATCATTCGACCTCAGGCTTTATCCATCATTGGTGCTTATTCAAACAGCAGACACGAATTAAAATCATAATGCATCATCAAACTTGCTCAAAACATCAACAACACACATTCATTGTCAATCAACTACATCAACCATCATCATACTACATGATTACATCTACATCTACCATGACTAATAATGATCTCAGCAAAGTTTTCACTACTTAATCTAGACCATGACTGGTCGAATTCATGAAAAACTTATAACATCACAGATCCACTACTTTTCTATTTAAGTCTCGAATAAAATGATAAATCATTTAAATGAAAACTATTAATGATCTGAGAAAAGTCCATAAATTGTACTCGTTAAAGAGTTCTTTTGAACTTATGTCCTCATAGATCTTTTCGAAGTCAAAGCTTCTAAAATAATGTTCGAAGGTAAAAGAGAGATCAAAACCAAATCGGTTTTAATCTTCTCCTAGTTTCAATTGAAGGCTAAAGATGAGCCGAATCATATACCTACCTGAGTTCCTTGGATAGATTGTGAAGCCTACACCATCTCGTTAAAACATCATGCCATCCCTGTGGCGTTACCTATCCGAATCAAGATTAATGAGACCCATCCTTGAATCTTGAGGCTTAACACCTTCATGATATGTTGGATAGTGTTCGTTGGTAATTTTTTTATTGACACGATTGGGAAGATTCTTGGATGATAGCTGTGTTGTGGATAGAAAGATTAGGAGATGGGGGCGGATGGTTTTATGATTAGTGTTCACGAATTTTTTTTGATATGTGACTTAAGCTGAAAAGAGGTGTGAGTTTGTGAGTGAAATTAGGGTAAATTGTGTAATATGTGGGTTAAATACCCGGATGTTTAGGGTGTGTGGGTGGTATACCTGTATAAAATTGGACTTGGGCCTTGAACTTCATTAGAACCGAATAAGACTTGGATTGGGCTTTGTAATATGGTTTATGGGCTGTGATAAGTAGACATTGGGCCTCGTGGTGTTATTTGAGTTATAACTAAGTGATTGGGAATCATATTGTGTTACATTGCTTTGTTGATCACATAGCTTATGCTAATTTAGTTTTTGATAATATATGATATATATCATGAGGGCCTCATTGAGATTATGTACATGTGATGGATTTGTGGTATTTGAGTGTTATAAGATTCGGATATTATTGGTTTAATGTGATAGTACATTTGGTATGAGCTGCGGAGCTTTGTTATTAATGAGACTTGGACTAATGGGCAGTAAAACCGGATGCTCGAGAATGTTATGTTGGATTTAGTTGGACCCAATATAATCCGAACTGGAAATGAACTATTTGGGATGGATCGGGTTTAATTATGTGGTCGGAACGGGTTTGAGTAGATTTGGATGATTGGATTGTTTTTCATGGATTGGGCCTCGCTAATTACACATAACCAAATTTGTGTCGTACACTTGATTGGGTCAGATGAGCTTCTCAAGACTTGGAATTTAGGAGGTTTAATTATGAGAATTGGTGTGATATGAGATTTGATGAAGATATTTGTGTGCAATGCGATTATACACTCTGGCTTATACATTGTCACGAAGAATATTACGTCACGGCTTGATTTGATGTACAAAGTTGACTTCGGAGTTGTTAGTACTTGGTATTTCTTATTTGGATTTGAAGTGAATTTTTCCGGGCACGTTTACTTATTTCGTCTTCTTTCTTTCTACCCTTCCACGAAGATGACTTGTTGGGGCATTTACAAAGTGTGATAAAGACTTGGCTATTTAGTTACGGTTGTGATTCTTTCTCACTTAAGCCACAACGTAACTATCACTTCGGTGTCTCACGCAGTTGAGGATACGTCAAGAGATTTTGTACATTGGGTACACCGTTTCTTTTTCATAAGGATTAGTACAAGTTTAAGTAACAAATCTGAGGAATTTCACTTCATGATCAAGTTTGGAAGATCGGGTTTACTTCACCAATGTTGTCACTGCAATAGCCGACAGAATGCGTGAATGATGTGTTTACCAAAGTGTTTATTGGACGGTTGATGATATTGTTGTTGTTGGATAATGAACCGCTGATGAACCGCTGCATGTTCCCCTAAAATAGAAATTCACCGAAACCAAAGTTGTCATAAAACATTCAAATTGACACTGTTTACGGTTTTGTCTTGATTTTGTAAAATCCCGCGAAAGAATCTATTTCTCGGTTTAAATCATAGACTTGTAAAATCTCGTGACAATGGAAACATCCTGGTAATTGCAAAGTGCATTTCTGGGTCTATCTTACGGTTTATTCTTGGTTTTGTAAAATCCCGCGAAAGAAACTATTTCTCGGTTTAAACTATAGAATTGTAAAATCCCGTGATGATGGAACCATCCTGGAGAAAGGTAAAGCATTTTTTGGGATCTTATCTGATGCTGGTGCTACGGTTTCTGCTTCGAAGAAGGGATAACAGGTTGTACTTCAAGTATTGGGTGTTTGTTTGGATTGTCCTCATGGCAGTTTGGCTATTACAAGGTTTAGGGGGTTACGTGCTTTTAACCATGGTCGGGATGAAACCATTATCAAAGTTCATTCAAATGTCAAAGAAGGCTAGATTTGTGCAGTGAACCAGAAGATGTGACAACGGGGTTAATTCACTATTATTTATTTGAGGTTGAAGTAAAATATCACGAGCGAGTGTACTTAGTATCTGAAGGTATCAGGGATGGTTGGATGAAGATTCTTCAAGATCCTTGTTCAAGCTTATTATAAAAAACAAAGACTTGGAAATCTAGTTATTGTTGGGTGACTTTTACCTTTTCTTTTACCACTTTGGGAAATTGGGCTCTTTCCATCACAAAATAACTATCACTTTAAGGAGTTACGTTGTAGTGCTCAGTGTCACATTCAATTGTGGATTTTCAAGAGGTGATGTACGTCTTATACTTGATGGTTGGTTGGTTGAAGAGTATAGAGTACTTAGAGATGCTAATGGAAATCGGCACTGCTCTTTGTTACATTTGTGCAAGTTTAAGTCACGAGTTTGGGTTAGTTTACTTCAGGGTCAAATTCATCATATTGGGTTTTCTCCATCAGCTGTCACGACAAAGAGCCTACTGAATGATAATGGGGTGATTACATGTTTTGCCAAGAGTTGATGAAAATAGAGAGATTATGACGTCTGTTCACATCAGTTCAGGCCTCGTACTTCATCATAATGACGTTTGAACACAACAGTTTAAGTCTCGTACTCTAAAGAAAAGAAAAGTGTACGTTTCAGTGCGCTTTATCTTCGGAAGAAGATAAATCTTCTTATTTATGACCATTCTCATCAACATGCTTCATGCTTTTTCCAAGCGCTTCAGTCATCAAGTGAACCGAACTACCATTGATTATCTTCTTATTCCACTTGCTCAATCATAATGACGATGCCGACATCATATGCTACCTTTGAAGGGGAGAAGTGTGAAGAGATTACATTATGAAGATATTCACTTGCTTAATCAAGAACGGCATCTCCGTATGCAATTCTTGAGGGGGAGAAGAAGTGTGATAATTCTGCATGATTGATTGACATATGAGAATATCGGGTCATACGGCTCCTAACTCATGTAAGAACCGAGCTTCTTCTTATCCGGTCATCTTTACATGGAGTTTCTTCTATGAGCCGTTGGTTGACATCTTCTCACGGACTGATGAGTTTAACGACAAAGTGCTTCCAGTTGCGGGGCTGATTTCCTTGATGAACATCTTTCTGTTCTTGTTTGATTGGGAGGGATTTGATTTAAGGGTATTTGCTATATACAAGTTAACAGGAATGCATGTGGTGAGAAGAAGATGTTAACTTTCTAATCCCCAAACGGCAATCTTGAAGAAGGTCGAGTCTACAGTCTGTTCTACATTTTTTGCTGCATGTTAGAAGACTAAAGACGAGTTGCATTTGATTATCCAAAGACTTCTTCTTGTTCAAGGCATTTATCTAAAAGATTGTCGGTTTAGAGGAGAGCACTAATTAGGGGATAGTGAATTCAGATTCAATCCCAATTAGACTTGCTCATATTCTTCAGCAAGTTGATTCGCACAAGAGTTCAAGTGTTCTTCTCAACAGATTTCTAGTATACGGGCTTATTATGTGTTTCTGATTCTGAAGCATCAAAACCAGCAAGGGGGAAGGAGACACGCATCTAAAACGCGAGTAAACATTGATGAACTTAATACTTCTAAGTGATTGAAGATATCCCGGGAAGACTAATGTCATTACCGCAGAGAAACTCAAGGTTTGACTCATGGCGTTTAGTGTTCTTATTCCAACTATGTGGGGGAAGAGATGGAAGAGTTAGTTTCTGGTGATAAAAGAGGTACACAAGTGTGTGATGATTTCGATGCTATCGCAATCATCCGGGGAGAGAGATTGTGTACATTGGGGATGTTCAGCTGTTTCACTTGAGTGCTTAATCAGTGATTCAGAGATATAATCACTTATTCCAGAGTTGACATCCACATAGATTGTCATCCGCAGAGATAATCAGTGATTCGGCCTGCTTCTTCAATGTTATCGGTTATTCTCTCTTTGGGCATTCGGGTACTTCGGGTTCTTGAGCTTCATACACTTTCTTCAGGGGAGAGAAAAGTATACTTCAGGGTTATTCTTTGGATATCGGACTTAATCTGCTACTTCGATGGTATAAGTTTCTCTGTCTTTGGGTATACGTGTATTCGAGTTCGTGAGCTCTAGTCTAAGAGACTAACTGCATCAATTCAACTACTTGAGGGAATTGTTCTCTTGACACCTTTTGGAATGGACCGCTTCAGACTTCAGAGGAAAAGGAATATGAGAAGATTATTCAAGTGTGGGATGATTCTTTACTGTTCTACTTGATGATATAACCCCGAACGGAGACTTACGATGATCCTTCTTATATGGAGCAGCAAGATCGATGATATGTTGTGCGTCTTTGTGCATCTGGATAAGGCAAGCTTGAAAGAAAGCTTAGAATCTGCTCATTAAGAAGATTTACGGTTTGGGGGGAACCTACCAAAGTCTCACTTTCAAATGGCTCAATTTCTCTCTTCGATTCAAGAGCCTTGGAAGCTTTGGTGGTGAATGTTTAAGAGATGATGACTTCTTTCTTCAACGACGTGCTGCTCGATATCCTTATCTCGGTACTCGTATCGTCATCTTCTTAAATTATATCATCTACTCTATATCTGTAAATATTTATCAAAAACCAAATACAAAAATATAAAACCAACAAAAACAAAATAGAAAAATATAAAATATTCAAAAACCCATAAAAATCAGAAAATTTGAAAAATTCCAAAAATATGTTTTCTAAAGACATGTCTTCTGGTATCGATAACATCTACGGTCTTATAAATGTCATTCAATAATGGCACGGGACCATAGATGAAGTTCGAGCAGGAGGTGTAAATATTCTTTTTCAAAACATGTCAAAAATTATGGCTTGCAGTTACTTCAGACTGTAACCCGAGCTTAACTATGGCTTGCTATTATTTCCGATAGCAACCCGCTCTTTTAAAGAAAGGAAAGTGCTATGCTTAAACGATTTTCACAAAATTTCGGGCACTTATCCTAAAACAAAATGAGGAAAGTATGTCGAAGGACTGCTGTTCCTACTCAAATATTTTTCCTTCTAAAATTCTTTAGAAAAATATTTGTTTTAACAAAATGGTGGTAAATGAGTTGCTTGTAAATCAATCAGATTCAGAGCTTTCGGAAAAATTGAAAACTCAATCAATGACTTCAGCGCTTTTAAACTTTTTAGAAAAATAAGTCATTGATTGAGGGGGAGAATATTTTCAAATTTATATCATCTATCGGGCTTATCTAATTATCCTATATGCTTAACTGAAAATGATGTTAACCTACGTTGAAGGACTAGGTGCCTAGGATATGATTGTTAGGATTAGATGATAAGAGTTTGATGAACACATTATTCCCATGCCTTTACATGATCTGATTGATATGTTGAATTGACTTGTATTAGTCGATTGTTGTTTGGGTGATGTCGACCACCATATATCTGTATGTGTGTTCACTAACGTACGCAGGTATATTGGTATATAAGAATGTTCCCGATCCAGATCCCACAATAGAAGATGATTGGATGCCAAAAGGAAAGGGTAACTATATCTTGGGTTGACAAATGAAGAAATGGAGCTTAATTTGACCTCTATGGAGAGTTGGCATGGAAAAATGCAACGTAAGAGGTCTCACTGCATCAGCATATGGTTTTCTTCAAACAAGAAATGAAGAAACGAAGCTTAATTGGACCTCTATGAAGAGTTGGCATGACAAATGCAACGTCAGAGGTCTCGCTGCATCAGCAGACGGTTTTCTACCAGCCCTACAGCAACAACAGAAGCTTCTACACCACCTAACAAATCTTTGTGCAGGATAAATTGTGATGATACCATTTTTAAACAATCTTGAAAATATTGTTTTGAAAATGGAAAAATATTGTTTAGAAAATAAATTGGACTAAATTTTGAAAATCACCGGACTTCATTTTATCAAAACTTAAGTCACTCAATCATCGACTACGGTCATCGATTGAGGGGGAGAGTGATTTAAAATAAAATATTTTCAAACGATATTTATTCATAAAAGTTCCGTCCTGTACGAATTTAAGTGGTGATCTAAAGATTTAATGTTATGTCATGGTATGATTTTCTTTAAAACTCAAAGATCTTTCAAAATGAAATTTTTTCTGTTCTTGTTTGATTGTGAAATTGTTTTATTTTTCTTAAAGATCTCTTAAAAACTATCATGCCTGACACTAACAATCTATAATATCGAAAAACTGTTCCTTATCCATCATTTTTTTCAAAATTAAATCTTGCTACGTCTTTCCCCCAAAATTTTCTAAATAATTTAAATCAATTGGGATCACAAATCTCAAAAGGTTTGAAATTTTTGATCGGGGGAGAGATCGTGATTTAAATCTCAAATTGGTTTTAAAGGGCGATTGTTTCAAAAGCTCTCTTTCCTTCATGTGCCAAACGATTTTGAAATACATAATGCACATGATTGTGGAGGAGCATTTAACCATAAACCAGAAGAGCTTTTAAATCAGGCACATATTCTCCCATATTTTCTAAACCTTATTAAATCACTTGGGATTCAAAATCTCAAAGGGTTTGATATTTTTGATCGGGGGAGAATTTGTGATTTAATTATAAAATCTGATAAAAGGTGATCATTTGATTCAATTGTGCAAGCTGCTCTCCTATATATGCTAAACACTTTCGAATCTCGAAGCATATATTGAGGGGGAGCATTTCAAAAAGAAAATAAACTTTCAAGGTACAAAGATTTCTATGTTTCAACATAAAGTACCTTGATTGATTTTCTAATGGTTTCTTAATGGCTATTGTGATTGTGGATGTACTTTAAAAGAACTCTTTCCTCTATGTGATAAAAACGATTTCAAATATCCTATGCAAATATTGAGGGGGCGAATTTACCAAAGAAAATCAAACGGCTTTTTCCACGGAAATTGTGATCAAGAATATATTTCAAAGAACTCTTGCCTTCATGTGCTAAACAATTTCAATATCATATGCACATGTTGAGGAGAGCATTTCTAAAATGATCAAAACAATTAAGGTACAAAATGCTTTGATTTTATATCACAAGTACCTTGATTGATTTTTCCAAATGATTTTTCAATTTGTTTCAAGGAAGAATGAACTGTACCAAAAGACTAACCATTTTACTTTATGCATGGAGTTATAAGGATGGTGAGGTTAGATATTCGTTCCCACGATCCCGCCAGAGCCGGAGGGATCTACCCAGGGACAATACACTCGATAGTGTAGAGTCCTTAGGTATGATGAAAAAAAGGAGAAAATGAGAATATGGGAAGAGTGCGAACTGAGATAGAGCTAGAACTGGAATAAACCCAACAAGGTTCTAGTAATGAAGTCTCGGTAAGCACTGAAGGGGTTGAAGAATGAAAAAGAAATGAATGTGAAAAAGGGTGAAAAGAAATAGCCCTCTAATAATTCAACCTTAGGGCAGAAACCGGGTTCAATACATATGCTACTGGTGGTTACTAAGGTAACACCTGTATTGAAGACAAGACGTCATGGACCCAGTGACGCACTGCACTACAACCTCCCAAGCTACTCAAGTTCCTCTTAAAAGGACTTGTTTCATTCTCACGTGGAACCTACATACTCTATCGACTTTCTCTTAGAGATTGTTGATATTGAAGAAGGAGACCCTCTCCCTAGTCTCCGGCATAGGAACCAAATGTGCACAATTGAGTCTAGAGCCAAGAGATCATCCACAATATCTCATTAGGACACAAAATTAATGAAGACTTGTTGTTTCACACAATGTGGAAAGTAAGAATATATTAAGAGTCCTACGCATTATCCTTGTGATTTTTCCAAAACATCCGAGTGATATGTAAAGTATTCACGATGAAGATGGAAATCCCTTCTAGAGCCAACATCAAACAAGCTCTTGGTGGGTAACATGTGAGATCTATCCAATAGATCAAGCTTGTGACAACTGGATAGAAACGATGGGGTGATTCGTTCTTGAATCAACCTTGGTCCAGGAAATGAATTGACGAATACTTTTGGAAAAACCGTTCGATGTGCGAGTCTTCTTTTCTCTAGCACATCGAATGTGTATTCATATTTCAAACTCAAAAAGTATCTCTGATTGAAAAAATACTTATGGAAAAACCGTTCGATGTGCGAATCTCTTCTTTTCTCTAGCACATCGAATGTGTAATCTTTTCAAATACAAAAAGTATTTTTGATTGAAAATTGATCTTTCTTATAAAACCTTCGTCGTATTGCAAAACTCATTCTTCAAGCAATACGCGATTGTTTTCAAATCAATTTTTCATCAATCAGTGAATCTCAATTCGCTGGTTCACTCACTCTGTGTTGTCTTCTTTGAGACGTTCCGGTTTGAGAACAGCTAGAACAGCTGCGAAACCCTGTCAAGGAGATTCTTCGAATTATACCAGGTCGCAGGCGTACTTGTATCTGATCAACGGGAACCGTGGGTCGTGTACCTCAATTCAACAAAAGTGATCAAAGACACTTTCATGTGTTTTATTGCTAACTGTTGTTTGCAGGTACATTTGGACGGTTGCAGCTGATCAGAATTGAGAAGTCAATCCAAAGCCGCATGCTCACAGAATCCACACTTAATTGAAGAAATCATGACTTGTGCATATCTACAGAACCTGGCTCTGATATTTTTATACTATGTTTCTGCTACGCTGCTACAAATATCATGAACCAGTAAAGCTTCCGCTACTCTGATGGAAAGATGTCATGATCCAAAAAGTGTGAGCATGTCGGTACGAAAGTCACAACATCACATGAAGGCAACACTACAAAGGGTGATCCAGAGATTTACTGTGGCTGATGATCTCAAAGAAAGCTCGAAGATCATCAAAGATGTGGATCAGTTGGTCAAATCGCACAAGTAGAAAGTGTTGGTCAAACACGTCGGGCATTCACTATTATAAATCTAGCTTGTAGCGGTACTTAATGACTTGGCTTAGGGGACCAGGAACAACAGGACTTATGACGGTGCTCCTGACTTCTCCTGTGGTGGCATCTTTTTTTCTGATAGGTTAGGGCGAATTGACCAAATGCTGTCCTCTCGACTTTGACCCCACCTGAAGTAATTGGAAGTAAGTAACTAGGTTAGCACCACTATCCTCTATTGATTTCCCTTTACCATTTATCTGCTTTATTTTATTCTGCTTTAGTAGTTTAATTAATTAAATCCCTATCGAAACCATTATTAATCTGTGACACCTAGACTTAGTAATAATCCAACACACATAGCTCTTGGGACGACCTCGGCTTTACCGATTACTACACTACACACGACCGGGTACACTGCCCGTTAGTGCACTAGGGTAGACCATATGTATAATGAGACAATATAAATATTAAGACCTGGTCAAGAAACCTGCATCAAGTTTTTGGCGCCGCTGCCGGGGAGTTATATTAGGATTTTTATTTAAGTCTTTTAGTTTTGTTCTGGTATTATGTCTCTTACTATGAATGATTATCTCACCACCTCTAAAAGTAAACAGGGGATCACCATTCGAGCTCTTGAAGAAAATGTAATATTCGAATTTTGGGGACTCTATCTTGATGAACTAAAAAGATGCTGCTTTTATGGAACCAAAGATGAAGAAGCACACGAGCACATCGCTAAAGTATGTGAGATCTCCAATTTATTCCATGCGCCTGGGGTCTCCAGAGATCATGTTAGGATGAGGGCATTCCCTTTTACCTTAAAAGGAAAAGCTAGAGATTGGTTAAAGAAACTTCCATCTGGATCTATCATAACGAGGAATGCATTTAAAAAGGCCTTTCTTAAGGAATACTGAACCCCTGCAAAAATCCTCCAACAAGTTGATGAAATTAGGAGGTTTAGTCAACTCAATGATGAGCCACTGTTTACAGCTTGGGAAAGATTTAACGAAGCCATCCTAAAGTGCCCCGAGCATAAACACAACAAACACGAGCAATTGCAAATATTCTACAACGGGTTGAACATTAAGACTCGGCAATTGTTAGACTCAAAAGAACCTATTCCCTTGAAGACTGCTGATAAAGGATGGAAAAGAGTCGAAGAAGTAGCTCTCCACTCATCATTTTGGAATGAAGACCGGAATGAAGATCCTATCAAAATATGATCGGTAATAAAGAATCTGGAGGAATTTGAAGTATATATGCAATCCCTTACTGAAGAAGTCAAGATGGTGAAACACAAGTTCGATAAACCCATTGATGGGAGAGTAACAGATCTTGAAAAGGCTGTGAAGATGCTTGTCAAAGAATCCAACAGAAAACAAGAAGAGAACGAAAAATTGGTTTGGAATATCAAGCGAGACTACGACAATGCGCTGAGAACACAAGCAGCTGCTATAAGAAGACTTGAAAATCAAGTCGGAAAGCTCGAAGAATCTATCAGAGTGAGAGATGAAGGTGATTACCTAGCACAACAGAACCAAATCCTCGAGATCTTGCTCATGCAATTACAACCAGAAGTGGATTAAACTATAAGGAACCAGCTTACCCTTCAAACTTGAATGATCTGACTAATGAAACGCCTCAAGACAACAACAAGGAAACCGAGGAGGCTCAACCTACTGTCGAAAAAGTCCGCCCCTACATTCCACCAATTCCATTTCTAGGAAGAATTAAGAAGGAACAAGAACGAGTGCTATTTCAGAAATTCATGGAGAAATTACAACAACTCAGTATTAATATTCCTCTCGTTGAAGCCCTGGAGCAAATGCCGAAATATGCCAAATTCATGAAGGATCTCCTTACCCATAAAAGACTTTCTGATCGGACGCAGATGACTTTAAATCAAAGATGCTCTGCCGCCCTTTTAAAAGATATACCTCTCTAAGAAGAAGATCCAGGGAGTTTCACCTTACCATGTACTATCGGGGGAATTTTGTTCAACAAGGCCCTTGCCGATCTTGGGGCAAGCATAAGTCTTATGCCATTCTCTCTCTATTCACGTCTGGAATTAGGGGAGCTGAAACCAACCAGAATGTGTATTGAGCTGGCTAATAAAACTACTCAATATCCAAAAGGAATCGCTGAAAATGTTCTTGTCTAGATCGATAAATTTGTCTTCCCTGTCGACTTCGTGGTCCTTGAGATGGAAGAGGATGATATCCCTATTTTGCTTGGAAGACCCTTTCTTGCAACCGCACATGCTATGATTGATGTGTTTAACAATAAGATTTTGTTGGAGATTGGAAACGATAAGATTACCTTCGATCTTGAAAAGTCAATGAGATATGCTTCTTTCACTGACGACAACCTTGATGATCTCGACCTTATCGAAGCTAACGCACAGAAACATGCCCATGAATGCTTTCTTCCAGACCCTTTGAGATCATTGAAATTCGAAGATAATGATGGGACATCTAGCGATGGAGAAAGCGAAATGGAGGACTGGCCATGAACAATCAAACATTATGTTCTGCAAATACCCCGGAAGAAGCTGATACTACCCCAAGACTCAAGGAGCTACCTCCTCATTTAGAATATGCATTCATCAATGGGGATCGTAATTTTCCTGTTGTGATTTCTTCTATGTTATCTGACGAAGAAAAGGAATCGTTACTGCAGGTTTTAAGCAAGCACAAGGGAGCAACTGCGTGGAAAGTCTCTGACATTAAAGGAATTAACCCTTCATACTGCTCTCACAAGATACTTATGGAAGATGATTTTAAACCTATAGTATAGCCACAAAGGAGATTAAACCCTAAAGTCTAAGACGTGGTAAAAGACGAAATCATTAAGCTTCTGGATGCTGGTCTAATTTACGCTATTTCTGATAGCCCTTGGGTTAGTCCTATTCATGTCGTGCCAAAGAAAGGAGGAATGACAGTGGTCACCAATGAAGATGATGAGCTGATACCGACTAGAACAGTCACTGGCTGGAGGGTGTGCATCGATTACAGGAAATTAAATGACGCAACACGAAAGGATCACTTCCCCCTTCCATTTATCGATCAGATGCTAGAGAGGCTCTCTGGGCATGAGTATTACTGCTTTCTTGATGGATTCTCAGGATACTTTCAAATTCCTATTGCCCTTGAGGATCAAGAAAAGACTACTTTCTCCTGCCCCTACGGAACGTTCGCCTACCGTAGGATGCCGTTTGGACTATGTAACGCTCCCGCCACATTCCAGTGATGCATGACTGCAATATTCTCGGATATGTGTCTAGATTTTATGGAAGTCTTCATGGACGACTTCTCGATTTTTGGTAACTCTTTCTCATCTTGTCTTTATAATCTATCTAAAATGCTTGCCAAATGTGAAGAAACCAACCTTGTCCTTAACTGGGAGAAATGTCATTTTATGGTTAAAGAACGGATTGTTTTGGGGCATAAGATTTCCCAAACAGGGATCGAAGTTGATAAAGCTAAGGTTGACGTTATTTCTCGACTGCCTTATCTTTCCAACCTAAAAGGCATTAGGAGTTTTCTTGGGCATGCAGGATTTTATAGACGATTTATAAAAGATTTTTCAAAAACTGCCAAACCTATGACCCAACTCCTCATGAAAGATGCTAAATTTTATTTTGACGATGATTGCAAAAAAGCTTTGGATATTTTAAAAGAAAAACTGACTACTGCCCCTGTTATTATTGCTCCTGATTGGGGGAGCGATTTTGAACTCATGTGTGATGCTAGTGATTATGCTGTGGGTGCTGTTTTAGGACAGAGGGTGGATAAAAAATTTAAACCCATTTATTGCGCTAGTAAAACCTTAAATGAGGCACAAGAGCATTACACAACCACTGAAAAAGAACTTCTGGTTGTAGTCTATGCCTTTGATAAATTCAGATCTTATTTAGTAATGTCAAAAACTGTTGTCTACACTGACCATTCTGCTTTGAAATACTTATTTAATAAACATGATGCCAAACGAAGATTGATAAGATGGGTGCTGCTGCTGCTAGAATTTAAAATTGAAATCAAGGATAAGAAAGGAGCAGAAAACTTAGCAGCTGATCACCTCTCACGATTAGAAAACCCTGAGCTTGAAGAACTTGACAAAGCAACTATTCGGGACTCCTTCCCCGACGAGCATCTCATGGCAGTTAGAATTAAAGATTCCAGTTCCGAACCATGGTACGCAGATTTCGCTAATTACCTCGCGGCCAGAGTATTACCGAGCAACAAAACCTATGATCAAAAGAAAAAGTTCTTCTCAGATCTTAAGTATTACTTCTGGGATGATCCGTTCCTTTTTAAATCATGCCCTGATGGTATTATTCGGAGATGCGTATTTGGAGATGAGCAAAAACAGATTCTGGAACATTGTCACAACGGACCTGCAGGAGGACACTATGAGGCCGACAATACTGCTCGGAAGGTTTATGAGGTCGGATTCTTTTGGCCTAGCATTTTCAAAGACGCCGCAAGACATGTTAGGGATTATAACGTTTGTCAGAGGGCAGGAAACATCTCTTCTCGAAATCAGATGCCACTCAACAACATTATGGTATGTGAGGTTTTTGATGTTTGGGGGATCGATTTTATAGGACCTTTCACTCCATCGAAGAATAAAAGTTATATCCTTGTAGCTGTCGATTATGTTTCAAAGTGGGTTGAAGCCGAAGCTCTGCAAACATGTGACGCTAGAAGTGTCATTCGTTTTTTGAAAAGATTATTCTCCAGGTTTGGGATCCCTAAGACCATCATTAGTGATCGTGGGACACACTTTTGTAATGCTATTATGGAGAAAGTTCTAAATAGATATGGGGTACTCCACCGAATGTCTACACCTTATCACCCACAAACCAATGGGCAAACTGAAAACACCAACAGGGCACTCAAGCGAATTTTAGAGAAATCAGTCAGCAGTAACAGAAAAGATTGGTCCGACAAACTCGACGAAGCATTATGGGCATTCAGAACAGCTTTCAAAACTCCTATTGGAAGCACCCCTTTTAAGATTGTTTACGGGAAAGCATGTCATCTTCCCATAGAGTTGGAACATAAAGCATATTGGGCTCTCAAGAATGCTAACTTGGAGGCTGATATAATCAGGGAACACCGATTTTCCCAAATAAACCGTTTAGCTGAGCTACGAGATGAAGCATATGATCATGCCAAAGCATACAAAGACAGGACAAAAAGATGGCACGATAAGCGAATCAAGGATAAAAGATTTGAAATAGGACAAGTGGTTCTCGTTTTTTACTCAAGACTCAAATTATTCCCTGGAAAAATGAGATCTCGTTGGGTTGGCCCCTACACATTAAGTAAGGTATTCCCTTATGGGACTATTGAGGTTCATATAAGGAATGAGTATATTTCAAGGTAAATGGACACCGCGCGAAAATTTATTTTGGGCAGGATGTTAGCAAGCTTTCGGGAGATGAGTCTTCGCGCCTGTCTAGAGCCCCGCGGCTCTGAGTCTAACTTAAAGACTCATAAATAAAGAAAAGTTCTCTTTCGGGAGACAACCCAAATTATCCCTTTCTTTTGTTTTATTTCCATTTCTGTAGGGTTTTGTGTTTTCTAACTATTTTTGCCAGAAACGAGGAACTAATTGCTGCTGTAGTTGCTGATCTGAACAGAGTTACGGCGTAACTCATCTTGGTGATTACGCCGTAACCAACCTTTTAGCAGCATGATTCTTGACGCATTACCAATTACGGTGTGATACCATCTCAGTGGTTACGCCCTAACCACTCGCTTTGCAGCTTCTGTCAGGTTTTGCCAGTTACGGCGTAACTCCCCCAAAAGAGTTACGACGTAACTCTCCTCTACTTTAATGCTTTCATTTTAAAACACAATAACCTTGTATTAGTATTTTAAATGAACTTTGTTGGTGTGTTCCCTGTAAACCCTCACGAGACTTCACTCGTCCACTTGGGACACCAAGTGGTTTAAAAGGCTTTTTGCATATGCTAAATGCAACCGTGATTCCTACGAATGTGAGTTAGGTTTGTTTTTCATTTTTCATTTTTTCTTTTTAGAATTATGCTTGTTGGTAGTGTGATTTCAGGGATTGAAGTTTGTTCATGATGCTTATATAAAGGCACGTCTCTTTTTCGTGGGCCTTCCTTCTTTATGGAGCAAATTTCAGGGAAGTTCTCGCTCTAATTCTACCTTTCTCTTCACCTTTATTTAATTCCTAGTACAAAAGGGACTTTATACAATTCAAGTGGGGGGATGGGAGTAGAATTATCTCTTGAACTTTATTTCGCCCTCATTTTTCTAGTTTATTTTGAAAAATTATGCCATTTTTAAAATTTTGACATGTTTTTCTTAAACCTAACTAGATTAGACCTTAGCCGAGCACATACAACCCTTGATATTATATGGTGAGATTAGCCTTATCCGTTTCCAATATTTTACCCCAAATCCACCAAATTATGAGTGTGTCGGTAGCTTGTAAACATTAGAACTTGGCATTTGCATCATTTCGAGACCATAGACGAGGTATTTTGAGTTAGCTCAATGTATTTGTACTTTTTAGTTTTAGAAGGCAATATTATAGGATTATCACCCAAACAGCCTGCCATTGTGTGTCTATCAATTAGTCACCTCGACTTTTCGACCCCCATGTGAAACCCTTTTGTTGCACTCATATTTAGTGCAAGATAACCCTAAATACACCTTTCTGAGCCATTCCTTTCATTTCGTTAACCCGATATATTGATTCTATACACCTATACACCTTGGCCTACCATGTAGTCTTTATTTTGTGATTGGGAAGTCATCATTTGCCTAAGTTCAAGGTTCGAGTGGAAAGGTTCGGAAATCACGCTTTCATCGACAGCATTTCTGAAGATCATTGAAGACCCCCCGAATTCTCATTGTTCATCTCAAGTAGGGGGATATTATGTTATGTTATTATTATGTTGAAAAAAAAAAGAAAAGAAAAGAAAAAGTTGTTATGATTATGTTATTGTAAAGTGCAATGTTATAAGCACTGTAGTATGAGCTTTATTGATTTAGTATCGAGGAGGCCACCTCGGTCACATTTGAAGATTGGAGTTGGTAGTTATGCCAACAGTTGGAGAAAAGGTAGTGTGCCCATCACGACGTCCTCTAATGACACATCTACCTAGCATTTTATGATCCGGTTTCTTGACTTCAAAGCTTGAACTTTGGGCGGACGGTAAGTGGTGATGACTTGGTTATAGATTTAGACTACCTGCTTGTTTTTTATTTTACACCAATTATATATCCCATGTCTTATCCTACCCTTTAGTCATGAAGCGTGTCTAGGTGATGCAGCGAGCAATCTTTGGTGTCTTGGCCATGGATTTGGTCATGTATCATTGATTTTGTCCACTTCGCCGTGACATGTTAGTAATGACGAGTCACCCCTTAACCTTTGTCGTGTCTACCCATATTGCCTTCGAGAATTTTTTAACCCTTAACTCTAGTGGTGGAGATTTGTGTAACCGCCAAGCTTATGATAGAATACATGCTATGACTGTGCGATTGAGTGATCACCCCGAAATTGACACTTAGAATAGTTGAGAGATTTGAGTGTTTTGTTCCCCTTTCGTGAGGTGTTCGGCTTTATTTTATTCTGGCATAAGGGATTTGTAAACTCATATTTTCCAGGTTATGGGAGATATCTTTTTAGGAATCTTTCTTATAAGGTCTACTTGAGGGCAAGTAGAGTTCAAGTGGGGGGATATTTGATAACATCAAATAGTCCTGAATATTAAGTGTCAATTTCCCCCGATAATGCTTGTAATTTATATCGTTTATATGGATTTACGCTTGTTTTCCATTGTTTTCCAGTTTCAGGTAAATTACGAGCATTGTAGCTAAAGAGACACGGAACTGGAGAAATATCTAAAGATCTATCACAGTATGCTATTTTGAAGAAGTTACGGCGTAACTCGTCTCTCATATTACGCCGTAACTATTGCGTGACCCAGAAATCTAACTTATCATAGGGTTACGGCTTAACTTTTCCCAAAGGGTACGACGTAACTACATTAGGTGAAATGAGGTTCCATGCCGCTGATACTTACGCCGTAACTACTGCATCTCTTACGACGTAACCGAGTTTATTGACGACTACGGCGTATCTACTCATAAGGTTACGCCGTAACCAGCATATCTAGTGCATTATTCGTAGAAATAGAAGGTTACGGCGTAACTCCTATATTGGTTACACCGTAACCCAGATCTGGCCTATAAATACTCTGGCCTATAAATACCCCACGAACTCCAGCATTTCTATTCATTCCATTCCACACACAACACTAAGAGAATGTGGGAAAAAGCTCAAGGCAGGTCTAGAGGAGCATACGGAGCTGTCTCCAAGGGAGAAATCACTCCCCTACGATAAGCATTAGCGTTTTATATTTCTTTTACTCTCAATTCATGTATTTCGTACCTTTGAATATTGAATTGGTTTGCATGATTAATGAGCGGCTAAGCACCTATTGGTGCTAGCCTAGTTATGATTCCTTAATTGTTTTGTTTGCGTTTACTTTACTTCCGTACAATTATTTCTAAGTGTATGCATGCATAGTTTATTGGTAGCCACCCTTGGTTCGGTAGTTTTGAATGGCGATAGAGGCCAATTGCCTAGGAGATATGACCAACTGAACCTAGGTGAGCAGACTGAAACGGGAAGGGTAAGATATGACCAACTGACGACCTTTTCTACTTGTGCGATTTAACCAACTGATCACCTATCATTTGGATGAACTTAAGAATTAGGGGGTGTGTGTCTAAGTTCCTAACGTCCGGGCATTCACTATTATAAATCTAGCATGTAGTGGTACTTAATGACTTGTCTTAGGGGACCAAGAATAACAGGACTTATGACGGTGCGCCTGACTTCTCCTGTGGTGGCATCTTTGCTGATAGGTTAGGGCGAATTGACCAAATGTTGTCCTCTCGACTTTTACGCCACCTGAAGTAATTGGAAGTAAGTAGACATAGACATAACTAGCTAGGAGGATTAACTAGGTTAGCACCACTTTCCTCTATTGATTTCCCTTTACCATTTATCTGCTTTATTTTATTCTGCTTTAGTAGTTTAATTAATTAAATCCCTATCGAAACCATTATTAATCTGTGACACCTAGACTTAGTAATAATCCAACACACATAGCTCTTGGGACGACCTCGGCTTTACCGATTACTACACTACACACGACCGGGTACATTGCCCGTTAGTGTACTAGGGTAGACCATAGGTATAACGAGACACTATAAATATTAAGACCTGGTCAGTAAAACCTGCATCAAGTTTTTGGCGCCGCTGCCGGGGAGTTATATTAGGATTTTTATTTAAGTCTTTTAGTTTTGTTCTGATATTATGTCTCTTACTATGAATGATTATCTCACCACCTCTAAAAGTAAATAGGGGATCACCATTCCAGTTCTTGAAGAAAATGTAAAATTCGAATTTTGTGGACTCTATCTTGATGAACTAAAAAGATGCTGCTTTTATGAAACCAAAGATGAAGAAGCACACGAGCACATCGCTAAAGTATGTGAGATCGCCAATTTATTCTATGCGCCTGGGGTCTCCAGAGATCATGTTATGATGAGGGCATTCCCTTTTACCTTAAAAGGAAAAGCTAGAGATTGGTTAAAGAAACTTCCATCTGGATCTATCACAACGAGGAATGCATTTAAGAAGGCCTTTCTTAAGGAATACCGAACCCCTGCAAAAATCTTCCAACAAGTTGATGAAATTAGGAGGTTTAGTCAACTCAATGATTAGCCACTGTGTAGGATCTTACGTGTATTGTGTTATGGTGATTCGGGTGGCCTTGGATGGTGATGAAACAAGAAAGCCATGGTTTTAGAGAGATGAAGAGAGGAGAGGGTGATTCTAGAGAGATAAACAAAAAGAGAAGGTTAGACTGAATGAGAAGCACCACCCCTTCCAAGGCTGTAAGGGGTATTTATAGTTACAAAGACTACCTCCTCCTGATGGACTGTGGATCAGGCATACAGTGGGTAAAGACCCGTCCTTCCTCCACGGTGTTGCACTAAGCTAATAACTAAACTAGTAAACAGTAAATAACGACATGTCTACGAGCTAACTTGTGCTAGACTATAGTTGGGGTGATCGACACTTCACTATGGATTTTCTAAATCCTAACAATCTCCCCCTAAGGGAGGTCACCCCATGATTTACATTTCGAATCCTAGCATTCTATTTTATCTTTAGTCTTGAGCTCGTAGACTTTAATTCTTCAATTTCCGAATTCTTTGTGCTTCAGCAGTGACTATTCAAAGTCCGCATATTATGTACTTTCAGTGGAGGTCTTTGAACTGATCCACATCTTGATGATCTTCGAGCTTTCATCGAGATCATCAAGTTGTGACTTTCGGACCGACATGCTCACACTTTCTGGATCATGACATCTTTTCATCATAGTAGCGGAAGCTTTACTGGTTCATGATATTTGCACCTATCAGAGCCAGGTTATGTAGATTAGCACTTGTCATGATTTCTTTAATTAAGTGTGGATGTTGTGAGTATGTGGCTATAGATTGACTCCTCAATTCTGATCAGCTGCAACCGTCGGGTGTTCCTGCATAAAACAGTTAGCAATAAAGCGCACAAAAGTGTCTTTGATCACTTTCGTTGAATTGAGGTGCACGGCCCACGGTTCCCCGTTGATCAGTACAAGTACTGCCTGTGATCAGGTATAATTCTGAAGAATCTCCTTGACAGGATTTCGCAGCTGCTCTAGCCGTTCTCAAACCGGAACGTCTCAAAGAAGACATCACAGAGTGAGTGAATCAGCGAATTGAGATTAACAGATTAATGAAAATGATTTGAAAACAATCGTGTATTGCTTAATAGAAAGTGTTTTGCAATACAACGAAGGTTTTATGGAAAATCAATTATCAATCATAAATACCCTTCAATTTCAAAACATTAATACACAGTCGATGTGCTATGGAAAAGAACTTTTAAGCACAACGACTGGTTTTTCAAAGGTATCCGTCAATTCATTTCCTGGACCAAGGTTGATTCAAGATTGAATCGCCCCATCGTTTCTATCCAGTTGTCACAAGCTTGATCTTTTGCAAGATCTCACATGTCACCCACCAAGAGCTTGTTAGATGTTGGCTCTAGAAGGATTTCCATCTTCATCGTGAATATTTAACATATCACTCGGATGTTCTGGCAATACCACAAGGATAATGCGTAGGACTCTTAATATATTCTTACTTTCCACATTGTGTGAAACAGCAAGTCTTCATTAATTCTGTGTCCTAATCAGATATTGTGGATGATCTCTTGGCTCTAGACTCAATAGTGCACATTTGGTTTCCTATGCCAGAGACTAGGGAGAGGGCCTTCTTCAATATCAACAATCTCTAAGAGAAAGTCGATAGATTATGTGGGTTCCCCGTGAGAATGAAACAAGCCCTTTTAAGAGGAACTTGAGTAGGTTGGGAGGTTAAGTGCAGTGCGTCACTGGGTCCATGACGTCTTGTCTTCAATACCAGTGTTACCTTAGTAACCACTAGTAGCATATGTATTGAACCCGGTTTCTGCCCTAAGGTTGAATTATTGGAGGGCTATTTCTTTTCACCCTTGTTACATTTAATTCTTTTTCATTCTTCAACCCCTTCAGTGCTTACCGAGACTTCATAACTAAAACCTTGTTGGGTTTATTCTAGTACTAGCTCTGTCTCAGTCGGCACTCTTCCCATATTCTCATTTTTCTCCTTTTTTCAATATACCAAAGGACTCTACACTATCTAGTGGATTGTCCCTGGGAAGATCCCTCCGGCTCTGGCGGATCGTGGGAACTAATACCTAACCTCACCATCCTTATAACTCCATGCATAAAGTAAAATGGTCGGTCTTTTGGTACAGTTCATTCTTCCTTGAAACCAATTGAAAAATCATTTGGAAAACCAATCAAGGTACTTGTGATATAATATCAAAGCATTTTGTACCTTAATTGTTTTGATCATTTAGAAATGCTCCCCCTCAACATGTGCATATGATTTGAAATTGTTTAGCACATGGAGGCAAGAGTTCTTTGAAATCTTTTCTTGATTACAATTTCCTTAGGAAAAGCCATTTGAATTTCTTTGGTAAATTCTCCCCCTCAATATGTGCGTAGGATATTTTAAATCATTTAACACATAGATGAAAGAGTTCTTTGAAGTACATTCACGATCACAAAAGCCATTAAGAAACCATTTAGAAAATCAATCAAGGTAGAGCAGCCTGCACAATTGAATCAAACAATCACCTTTTATCAGATTTCATAATTAAATCACAAATTCTCCCCCGATCAAAAATATCAAACCCTTTGAGATTTTGGATCCCAAGTGATTTAATTAGGTTTAGAAAACATGGGAGAATATGTGGCCTGGTTTAAATACTAATCATGTTTTTGGATAAATGCTCCCCCTCAATCATGTGCATCATGTATATGAAATCGTTTGGCACATGGAGGCAGGAGTGCCTTTAAAGGACTAAAACAGATTTGAGATTTAAATCACAATCTCTCCACCGACCAAAAATATCAAACCATTTGAGATTTGTGATCCCAACTGATTTAAATCATTTAGAAAAGTTTGGGGAAAGACGTGGCAAGATTTAATTTTGAAATTGACAGATAAGGAACAGATTTAGACATTAAAGATTGTTAGTGTCAGGTATGATTATTTTAAGAGATCTTAAGGTAAAATAAAGCAATTTCACAATCAAACAAGAACTGAAAAAAATTTCATTTTGAAAGATCTTTAAGTTTTAAATAAAATCATACCATGACATAACATTAAATCTTTAGATCACAACTTATTTTGTACAAACGGACTTGATAGATGAAATATCGTTTGAAAATCTTTTAATTTGAAATCACTCTCCCCCTCAATCCATGACATTAGTCATTGATTGAGTGACTTTAGTTTAAAATGAAGTCCGGTTGATTTCCAAAATTTAGTTCAATTATTTTCAAAACAATATTTTTCCATTTTCAAAACAATATTTTTCAAAGTTTTAGAAAAATGGTATCATCACTGTTATACCTGCACAAAGATACGTTAGGTGATTAAGCTGCTTTTGTTGTTGTAGCTGAAGGTTGGAAGAAAATCGTCTGCTGATGCAGTGAGACCTCTGACGTTGCATTTGTTATGCCAACTTTCCATAGAGGTCCAATTAAGCTCCGTTTCTTCATTTGTCGACCCAAGAAATAGTTGCCCTTTCCTTTCAGAATCCAATCATCTTCTTTTGTGGGATCCGGATCGGGAACATTCTTTTATACCATGAAATCTGCATTCGTTAGTGAACATACATACTGATATATGGTGGTCGACAGCATCCAAACAGCAATCGACTAATAAAAGTCAATTCAACATGTCAATCAGATCATATAAAGCATGGGAACAATGTGTTTATCAAACTCTAATCATCTAAACCTGACAATCATATCCTAGGCACCTAGTCCTTCAACATAGGTTAACATGTTTTACATTTAAGTATATAGGATAATTAGATAATCTCGTTAGATGATATAGATTTGAAAACATTCTCCCCCTCAATCAATGACTTATTTTTTCTGAAAAGTTTAAAAGCGCTGAAGTCATTGATTGAGTTTTCAATTTTCACGAAAACTCTGAATTTGATTGATTTAAAAGCAACTCATTTACCACCATTTAGAAAACAACAAATATTTTTCAAAAGAATTTTAGACGGAAAAACATTTGAGTAGGAACAGCAGTCCTTCGACATACTTTCCTCATTTTGATTTTAGGATAAGTGCACGAAATATTTGAAAATTGGTTTAGCGCATCACTTTCCTTTCTTGAAGAGCGGGTTGCTATCTGAAATTATAGCAAACCATGGTTTAAGCACGGGTTACAGTCCGAAGTAACTGCAAGCCATAGTTTTTGGACATGTTTTGAAAAGAAATATTTACACCTTCTGCTCGAACTTCATCTATGGTCCCGTGCCATTGTTGAATGACATTTCTAAGACCGCAGATGTTATCGATACCAGAAGACATGTCTTGAAAAAAAAATATTTTTGGTAATTTTTAAATTTTCTGATTTTTATGGGTTTTTGTTGATTTTATATTTTTCTATTTTCTTTTAGTTGGTTTTATATTTTCTTTTTGTTGGTTTTATATTTTTGTATTTTGGTTTTTTGATAAATATTTACAGATAGTTTAGATGATATAGTTTAAGAAGGATGATGATACGAGTACCGAGATAAGGAAATCGAGCAGCCCCGTTGTAGAAGATAGAAGTCATCATCTCTTAAACATTCACCACCAAAGCTTCCGAGGCTCCAGAATAGAAGATAGAACATGAGCCTTTGAAAAAGAGAGACTTTGGCAGCTTCCCCCAAACCAAAAATCCATTAGATGAGCAGATTCGAAGCTCTATTTCAAGCTTGCCTTAGCCAGGTGCACGAAGAAGCACACCATTGTCATAAATTCCGCAGCTCCTTTTAAGAACGATAATAGATATTCTCTGTTCGGGGTTATATCATCCAATAGAAGAACAGCAACGTATCATCCCACTCTTTAAATTTCTTCTCATATTTCATTACCACTGAAGTCTGAAGCGATCCATACCAAAAAGTTGTCAAGAGACCACTTCCCCCAAGTAGATGAATTGATGCAGTCATTCTCTTAGACTAGAGCTCACGAGCCTGAATACACGTATACCCAAAGATAGAGAAACTTATAACATCGAAGTAGCATTAAGTCCGATAGCCAAAGAATAACCCCGATGAATACTTTTCTCTCCCTTGAAGAAAGTGTATGAAGCTCAAGAACCCGAGGTACCCGAATGCCCAAAGAAAGAATAACCGATAACACTGAAGAAGTATGCCGAATCACTGATTATCTCTGCGGATGTCAACTCCGGAATAAGTGATTATATCTCTGAATCACTGATTAAGCCCTCAAGTGAGACAGCTGAGTGCCCCCAATGTACACAATTCTCTCTCCCCTAATGATTGCGATAACATCGAAATCATCACACACTTGTGCATCTCTTTTATCTTCAGAAACTTTCTCTTACATCACTTCCCCCACGTAGTTGGAATAAGAACACTAGAAGCCACTAGATACACTGAGTTTCTCTGCGGTCATGACATTTGTCTTCTCGGGATAACATCAATCACTTAGAAGTATTAAGTTCATCATGTGTACACATTATGCTTTTATATGTAAGTCTCCTTCCCCCTTATTGGTTTTGACACTTCAGAATCAGCAACATATTATATGCCCAAATACTTGAAATCTTTTGAGAATATCGCTTGAAGTCTTTGTGAGAATCAACTTGCCGAATAATGTGAGCAATTCTAATTAGGGATTAAATCTGACTTATCACTCTCCCCTAAACTGAAAATATTTATGATGAATGCCCGGAATAAGAAGAAGTCTTTAGATCGTTAAATGCAATTCGTCTTTAGTCTTCTATCATGCACCAGAAAATGTAGAACAGACTGTAGACTTGACCTTCTTCAAGATTGTCCAGTTGGGGAATAGATAGTTAACATCTTCATCTCACCAAAAAAGCATCCCAATTAACTTACCTTTTGCAAATCCCCTTAACACAAATCCCTCCCAATCAAACAAGAACAGAAAGATGTTCATCAAGGAAATCAGCAATCAGCCCGCAACGAACACACGAAATGGTAACACCAAGCAAACAATCACATCAAACAAGAACAGAAGGTTGTTCGGAATCATCATGTTGATGTGCACGTGAAGCATTAACCGGAAGCACTTTGGTGATAAACTCATCAGTCCGTGAGAAGATGTCAACCAACGACTCTTAGAAGAAACTCCGTGTAAAGATGACCCGATAAGAAGAGGCTCGGTTCTTGCATGAGTTAGGAGCCGTATGACCATTTGTTCTCAGATGTCTATCAACATGCAGTAGTTTCACACTTCTTCTCCCCCTCAAGAATTGCATACGACGTTGCCATTCTTGACTAAACAAGTGAAATCATCCATGTGTAGTCTATTTCCAATTCTCCCCCGCAAAAATTGCATATGATGTCGCCATCGCCATTTTAATTGAGCTAGTGAAAAATAGAAAAACAATCAACGGTAAGTAGATCACCATTGAGAAAAAACATGAGAAGAAGATCCACTTGATGACTGAGCGCGCATGGAAAAAGCATGAAGCATGTTGATGAGAATGGTCATGAATGAGAAGATTTCTCTTCTTCCGAAGATAAAGCGCACTGAAACGTACACTTTTCTTTTCTTTAGAGAATGAGGCTTGAACTGATGTGTTCAAACGTCATAATTTCTCTCTTTTCATTCTCTCTTGGCAAAACTTGTAATCAACCCCATTATCATTCAGTAGGCTCTTTGTAGTGACAGCTGATGGAGAAAACCCAATATGATGAATTTGACCCTGAAGTAAACTAACTAGAACTCGTGACTTAAACTTGCACATATGTAACAAAGAGCGGTGCCGAGAATTCATGCCCATTTGAATCTCTAAGTACTCTATACTCTTCAACCAACCAACCATCAAGTAATAGACGTACATCACCTCTTGAAACTCCACAATTCAATGTGACACTGAGCACTACAACGTAACTCCTTAAAGTGATAGTTATTTTGTGGTGGTAAGAGCCCAATTCCCCCAAGTGGTAAAAGAAAAGGAAAAGTCACCCAAAAATAACTAGATTTCCAAGTCTTCGTTTTTGAAAAAGCTCGAACAAGGATCTCGAAGAATCTTCATCCAACCATCCCCGATACCTTCAGATACTAAGTACACTTGCCCGTGACATTTCACATCAACCTCAAATAGATAATACTGAATTAACGCCGTTGTCACATCTTCTGGTTAAAAGCTCAAATCTTGCCTCTTTTGACGTTTTAAGTGAACTATGATAATGGTTTCATCCCGACCATGGTTAAAAGCACATAACCCCGTAAAACCAAGTAATAACCAAACTGTCATGACGAATATCCAAACACACATCCAATTCATGAAGTACACCCTTTTATCCCTTCTTCGAAGCAGAAACCGTATCACCAGCATCAGATAAGACCTCGAAATACACTTTCCTTTCTCCAGGATGGTTCCATCATCACAGGATTTTACAATTCTATGGTTTAAACCGAGAAATAGTTTTTTTCGCGGGATTTTACAAAACCAAGAATAAACCGCAAGATAGATCCGGAAATGCATTACTTTAACCAGGATGTTTCCATTGTTACGGGATTTTACAAATCTATGATTTAAACCGAGAAATAGATTCTTTCGCGGGATTTTACAAAATCAAGACTAAACCGTAAACAATGTCAGCTTGAATGTGTTATGACAACTTTGGTTTCGGTGAATATCTGTTTTAGGGGAACATGCAGCGGTTCTTCAACGATTCTTATCCACCATGAACAATTCTTTACCCAAATGTAGACAGCTTCACAAACCATACTAAGTCAAGTAGTATATACTACTTCCCCTTGGAGGTTGACCGTAACACATCAAAGTACACGTTTCTCCCCCATGATGGTTTCAAACTTTCGGAAGCATCATAACGTGTACGACCATTTGCACGAGAAGTTCTTGTCATAAGCAAACATCTTGAAAAATCATGACTGACGCTGAATATTCTTGAAAGATTTTGCTTAGACTGTGAAGTATCGTTGATATTCTGTGGCGTCGAATATCCCAAGAGAATTGCTGTAAACGAACCTCCTTTGATTCACCGACTAATAATAATGACCACATATGTGAGAGCATTTCGCGTCAATAATACCGTACAAAAACCCCGTAGTCATTTTTCACTTTTTCACTCAAGCCATGAATTTTGTATCCCTCCCATGAAAATATACCAAAAATACCACTCAAATACTAAATATCATCAAAAATATGTATCTAAAAAATAAGATAACACATTTTACTAATCCAAGTTGCATTTGAGACAATCTCACTCCAAGTTGCGTTTGAGACAATCTCACTCCAAATCCATGCAATCTATCCATCAGCCCACGAGATATCTTGCAGATGAGGCCCACACCACGAATCCAAATCCAATATCACGAAAGCATTTGATTTATTTGAAGCCCACGATCCATTTGAACATGTGATAACCGGTTATAAGATATCATTCCCTAAACTCACACATCACTTTACCCTAACCCTAAAATATTTGTACGCCTCCCACACAAAAAAACGAGTGTCTAAAACAGATCTTGGAAAACAATATTGATTCTCATCTACTATTCCTCCCATCCGCTTGACAATCACCAGAGTAATCAAACATACAACATCTCGAATCTCATCATCACTAATTAATCATATTCGAAACGCAAAAACAATCTAAATACCACGTATTCCCTTCGATCTCTGCTTATGGTTTGCTTTAAGATCCGTTTTGGGTCTCGGGTAGGTATATGGATGTTGTTTCGTTTTTGATTTTCAGTTTATAGTGTAGCGTTAAAACGAATAAAAGAAATAAATTAACAATCTTGTTAAATTTATTTGTTTAAAGTCTGATAGAATTAAATGAGTCGATGAAGATAATAATTTCAAACTAAAAAAGTCTTGAAAAGATTGGCAATAAAGTTTGAAATAGTCTGAGATCTTTGAGTTGATGTTTTTATTTTCATTTTTGATTCATGAAAGATGAGGAGAAGGGATAGGATATAGATGGTATTGATGTTGGACTGTTTTGATTTCGGATTTTGTCTTCGGATCTGAGTGAATTGCTTCAATAGTTTTCGTTTTCGTTTCAAATAACTTGGACTGAGAATGGTTATGATCAACCTGAGGTCTCTTTCTCTGATATGGTATTTTGTTTTGTGGTCTTGGTCAATTATCAGTTAAGTTTACGCATAAGTTCTTTTCTTTTTCAGCTCGAAACAAACAGTTTTCTTACGCGTAAACCCATTGTTTACGCGTAAACACTTCCTTATGCGTAACTTCATCTTCTTTTTCCTTATGCGTAAGCCTATTTGCTTATGTGTAAAGACTTTTGACTTATGCGTAGACCAGGCTTACGCGTAAGCTTGGCTTATGCGTAAAAACCTTACGCGTAGTAATTCCTACGCATAACATCACAGTTATGCGTAATAACTCTGAAGATGGGTATGCGTATAAAACGAGTAACCTTTTTCTTACGCGTAATCCATACGCGTAAGATTGTCCTTAGGCGTAAGTTTAGGGTTTTGACCCAGTTGACCATTTTTTCGGCAAGATTCCGACTGATATTTCCGTTCAGATTCATAAGAAACCTAGAAAAACTGCTATGAATGCTTCTTTATGACCAGTTTGACCACGAAAATGACGGTTTGACCACATATACTTCACGTTTGGTACAAAAAGTCATAGAAAAGATAATATATATTTTGTTTGGCCAGATATGACACAAGACAGATATTGACAATGATGGACCGAGACTTTTTGTGACCAAAAAAAAGATACCAAAACTTGTTAAGAACAGTTTACCCATAATAATAACCGGAAAAAGTATTCCGACCACAAAAATACACAAAACAATTTCAAACAAGGTACAAAATAAAACCAACATAAATCATCAAAACACAAAAACCTTGGCTCTTGATACCATTTGTAGGATCTTACATGTATTGTGTTATGATGATTCGGATGGCCTTGGATGGTGATGAAACAAGAAAGCCATGGTTTTAGAGAGATGAAGAGAGGAGAGGGTGATTCTAGAGAGATAAACAAAAAGAGAAGGTTAGATTGAATGAGAAGCACCACCCCTTCCAAGGATGGAAGGGGTATTTATAGTTACAAAGACTACGTCCTCCTGATGGACTGTGGATCAGGCATACAGTGGGTAAAGACCCGTCCTTCCTCCACGGTGTTGCACTAAGCTAATAACTAAACTAGTAAACAGTAAATAACGATATGTCTATGAGCTAACTTGTGCTAGACAATATTTGGGGTGACCGACACTTCACTATGGATTTTCTAAATCCTAACACACTGTTTACAGCTTGGGAAAGATTTAACGAAGCCATCCTAAAGTGCCCCAAGCATAAACTCAACAAACACGAGCAACTGCAAATATTCTACAATGGGTTGAACATTAAGACTCGGCAATTGTTAGACTCAAAAGAACCTATTCCGTTGATGACTGCTGATAAAGGATGGACAAGAGTCGAAGAAGTAGCTCTGCACTCGTCATTTTGGAATGAAGACCGGAATGAAGATCCTATCAAAATACGATCGGTAATAAAGAATCTGGAGGAATTTGAAGTAGATATGCAATCCTTTACTGAAGAAGTCAAGATGGTGAAACACAAGTTCGATAAACCCATTGATGGGAGAGTAACAGATCTTGAAAAGGCTGTGAAGATGCTTCTCAAAGAATCCAGCAGAAAACAAGAAGAGAATGAAAAATTGGTTTGGAATATCAAGCGAGACTACAACAATGCGCTGAGAACACAAGCAGCTGCTATAAGAAGACTTGAAAATCAAGTCGGAAAGCTCGCAGAATCTATCAGAGTGAGAGATGAAGGTGAATTACCTAGCACAACTGAACCAATTCCTCGAGATCTTGCTCATGCCATTACAACCAGAAGTGGATTAAATTATAAGGAACCAGCTTACCCTTCAAACTCGAATGATCTGACTAATGAAACGCCTCAAGACAACAACAAGGAAACCGAGGAGGCTCAACCTACTGTCATAAAAGTCCACCCCTACATTCCACCAATTCCATTTTCGGGAAGAATTAAGAAGGAACAAGAACGAGTGCTATTTCAGAAATTCATGGAGAAATTACAACAACTCAGTATTAATATTCCTCTCGTTGAAGCCCTGGAGCAAATGCCGAAATATGCCAAATTCATGAAGGATCTCCTTACCCATAGAAGACTTTCTAATCAAATGTAGATAACTTTAAATCAAAGATGCTCTGCCACCATTTTAAAAGATATACCTCTCAAAGAAGAAGATCCAGGGAGTTTCACCTTACCATGTACTATCGAGGGAATTTTGTTCAACAAGGCCCTTGCCGATCTTGGGGCAAGCATAAGTCTTATGCCATTCTCTCTCCATTCACGTCCGGAATTGGGGGAGCTGAAACCAACCAGAATGTGTATTGAGCTGGCTAATAAAACTACTCAATATCCAAAAGGAATCGCAGAAAATGTTCTTGTCAAGATCGATAAATTTGTCTTCCCTGTCGACTTCGTGGTCCTTGAGATGGAAGAGGATGATATCCTTATTTTTCTTGGAAGACCCTTTCTTGCTACCGCACACGCTATGATTGATGTCTTTAAAAGAATATTTCGTTGGAGATTGGAAACGATAAGATTACCTTCGATCTTGAAAAGTCAATGAGATATGCTTCTTTCACTGACGACAACCTTGATGATCTCGACCTTATCGAAGCTAAAATACAGAAACATGCCCAGGAATGCTTTCTTCCAGACCCTTTGAGATCATTGAAATTCAAAGATAATGACGGGACATCTAGCGATGGAGAAAGCGAAACGGAGGAACTGGCCACGAACAATCAAACATTATGTTCAGCAAATACCCGGGAAGAAGCTGATACTACCCCAAGACTCAAGGAGCTACCTCCTCATTTAGAATATGCATTCATCAATGGGGATCGTAATTTTCCTGTTGTGATTTCTTCTCTGTTATCTGACGAAGAAAAGGAATCGTTACTGCAGGTTTTAAGCAAGCACATGGGAGCAATTACGTGGAAAGTCTCTGACATTAAAGGAATTAACCCTTCATACTGCTCTCACAAGGTACTTATGGAAGATGATTTTAAACCTGTAGTACAGCCACAAAGGAGATTAAACCCTTAAGTCCAAGACGTGGTAAAAGACGAAATCATTAAGCTTCTGGATGCGGGTCTAATTTACGCTATTTCTGATAGCCATTGGGTTAGTCCTATTCATGGCGTGCCAAAGAAAGGAGGAATGACAGTGGTCACCAATGAAGATAATGAGCTGATACCGACTAGAACAGTCACTGGCTGGAGGGTGTGCATCGACATAGAAATTAAATGACGCAACACGAAAGGATCACTTCCCCCTTCCATTTATCGATCAGATGCTAGAGAGGCTCTCTAGGCATGAGTATTACTGCTTTCTCGATGGATTCTCAGGATACTTTCAAATTCCTATTGTCCCTGAGGATCAAGAAAAGACTACTTTCACCTGCCCCTACGGAACGTTCGCCTACCGTAGGATGTCGATTGGACTATGTAACGCTCCCGCCACATTCCAGCGATGCATGACTGCAATATTCTCGGATATGTGTCAAGATTTTATGGAAGTCTTCATGGACGACTTCTCGGTTTTTGGTAACTCTTTCTCATCTTGTCTTAATAATCTATCTAAAATGCTTGCCAGATGTGAAGAAACCAACCTTGTCCTTAACTGGGAGAAATGTCATTTTATGGTTAAAGAAGGGATTTTTTTGGGGCATAAGATTATGGTTGACGTTATTTCTCGACTGCCTTATCTTACCAACCTAAAAGGCATTAGGAGTTTTCTTGGGCATGCGGGATTTTATAGACGATTTATAAAAGACTTTTCAAAAACTGCCAAACCTATGATCCAACTCCTCATGAAAGATGCTAAATTTGATTTTGACGATGATTGCAAAAAAGGTTTTGATATTTTAAAAGAAAAACTGACTACTGCCCCTGTAATTATTGCTCCTGATTGGGGGAGCGATTTTGAACTCATGTGCGATGCTAGTGATTATGCTGTGGGTGCTGTTTTAGGACAGAGGGTGGATAAAAAATTTAAACCCATTTATTACGCTAGTAAAACCTTAAATGAGGCACAAGAGCATTACACAACCACTGAACAAGAACTTCTGGCTGTAGTCTATGCCTTTGATAAATTCAGATCTTATTTAGTAATGTCAAAAACTGTTGTCTACACTGACCATTCTGCTTTGAAGTACTTATTTAATAAACAGGATGCCAAACCAAGATTAATAAGATGGGTGCTGCTGCTGCAAGAATTTAAAATTGAAATCAAGGATAAGAAAGGAGCAGAAAACTTAAAAGCTGATCACCTCTCACGATTAGAAAACCCTGAGCTTGAAGAACTTGACAAAGCAACTATTCGAGACTCCTTCCCCGACGAGCATCTCGTGGCAGTTAGAATTAAAAATTCCAGTTCTGAACCATGGTACGCAGATTTTGCTAATTACCTCGCGGCCAGAGTATTACCTAGCAACAAAACCTACGATCAAAATAAAAAGTTCTTCTCAGATCTTAAGTATTACTTCTGGGATGATCCGTTCCTTTTTAAATCATGCCTTGATGGTATTATTCGGAGATGCGTATTTCGAGATGAGCAAAAACAGATTCTGGAACATTGTCACAACGGACCGGCAGGAGGACACAATGGGGCCGACAATGCTGCTCGGAAGGTTTATGAGGCCGGATTCTTTTGGCCTAGCATTTTCAAAGACGTCGCAATACATGTTAGGGATTGTGACGCTTGTCAGAGGGCAGGAAACATCTCTTCTCGAAATCAGATGCCACTCAACAACATTATGGTATGTGAGGTTTTTGATGTTCGGGGGATCGATTTTATGGGACCTTTCACTCCATCGAAGAATAAAAGTTATATCCTTGTAGCTGTCGATTACGTTTCAAAGTGGGTTGAAGCCGAAGCTCTGCAAACATATGACGCTAGAAGTGTCATTCGTTTTTTGAAAAGATTATTCTCCAGGTTTGGGATCCCTAAGACAATCATTAGTGATCGTGGGACACACTTTTGTAATGCTATTATGGAGAAAGTTCTAAATAGATATGGGGTACTCCACCGAATGTCTACAACTTATCACCCACAAACCAATGGGCAAACTGAAAACACCAACAGGGCACTCAAGCAAATTTTAGAGAAATCAGTCAGCAGTAACAGAAAAGATTGGTCCGACAAACTCGAGGAAGCATTATGGGCATTTAGAACAGCTTTCAAAACTCCTATTGGAAGCACCCCTTTTAAGATTGTTTACGGGAAAGCATGTCATCTTCCCGTAGATTTGGAACATAAAGCATATTGGGCTCTAAAAAATGCTAACTTGGAGGCTGATATAATCAAGGAACACCGATTTTCCCAAATAAATCGTTTAGCTGAGTAACGAGACGAAGCATATGATCATGCCAAAGCATACAAAGATAGGACAAAAAGATGGCTCGATGAGCGAATCAAGGATAAAAGATTTGAAATAGGACAACAGGTTCTCGTTTTTAACTCAAGACTCAAATTATTCCCTAGAAAAATGAGATCTCGTTGGGTTGGCCCGTACACAGTAAGTAAGTTATTCCCTTATGGGACTATTGAGGTTCATAACAAGGAAGGAGTATATTTCAAGGTAAATGGACACCGCGCGAAAATTTATTATGGGCAGGATGTTAGCAAGCTTTCGGGAGATGAGTTCTTTGCGCCTGTCTAGAGCCCCGCGGCTCTGAGTTTAACTTAAAGACTCGTAAATAAAGAAAAGTTCTCTTTCGTGAGACAACCCGAATTATCCCTTTCTTTTGTTTTATTTCCATTTCTGTAGGGTTTTGAGTTTTCTAACTATTTTTGCAGGAAACGAGGAACTAATTGCTGCTGCAGTTGCTGATCTGAACAGAGTTACAGCGTAACTCATCTTGGTGATTACGCCGTAACCAACCTTTTAGCAGCAGGATTCTTGACGCATTACCAATTACGGCATGATACCATCTTAGTGGTTACGCCGTAACCACTCGCTTTGCAGCTTTTGTCAGGTTTTTCCAGTTACGGCGTAACTCCCCCAAAAGAGTTACGACGTAACTCTCCTCTGCTTTAATTCTTTCATTTTAAAACACAATAACATTGTATTAGTATTTTAAATGAACTTTGTGGGTGTATTCCCTGTAAACCCTCATGAGACTTCACTCGTCCACTTGGGACACCAAGTGGTTTAAAAGGCTTGTTGCATATGCTAAATGCAACCGTGATTCCTACGAATGTGAGTTAGGTTTGTTTTTCATTTTTTATTTTTTCTTTTTAGAATGATGCTTGTCGGTAGTGTGATTTCAGGGATTGAAGTTTGTTCATGATGCTTATACGAAGGCACGTCTCTTTTTCGTGGGCCTTCCTTCTTTATGGAGCAAATTTCAGGGAAGTTCTCGCTCTAATTCTACCTTTCTCTTCACCTTTATTTAATGCTTAGTACAAAAGGGACTTTGTACAATTTAAGTGGGGGGACGGGAGTAGAATTATCTCTTGAACATTATTTCGCCCTAATGTTTCTAGTTTATTTTGAAAAATTATGCCATTTTTAAAATTTTGACATGTTTTTCTTAAACCTAACTAGATTAGACCTTAGCCGAGCGCATACAACCCTTGATATTATATGGTGAGATTAGCCTTATCCGTTTCCAATATTTTACCCCAAATCCACCAAATTATGAGTGTGTCGGTAGCTTGTAAACATTAGAACTTGGCATTTGCATCATTTCGAGACCATATACGAGGTATGTTGAGTTAGCTCGATGTATTTGGAATTTTCAGTTTTAGAAGGCAATATTATAGGATTATCACCCAAACAGCCTACCATTGTGTGTCTATCGATTAGTCACCTCGACTTTTCGACCCCCATGTGAAACCCTTTTGTTGCACTCATCTTTAGTGCAAGATACCCCTAGATACACCCTTCTGAGCCATTCCTTTCATTTTGTTAACCCGATATATTGTTTCGATACACCTATACACCTTAGCCTACCCTGTAGTCTTTATTTTCTGATTGGGAAGTCATCATTTGCCAAAGTTCATGGTTCGAGTGGAAAGGTTCGGAAATCATGCTTTCATCGACAACATTTCTGTAGATCATTGAAGACCCCCCGAATTCTCATTGTTCATCTCAAGTAGGGGGATATTATGTTATGTTATTATTATGTTGAAAAAAAAAAGTTGTTATGATTATGTTATTGTAAAGTGCAATGTTATAAGCACTGTAGTATGAGCTTTATTGATTTATTATCGAGGAGGCCACCTCGGTCACATTTGAAGATTGGAGTTGGTAGTTATGCCAACAGTTGGAGAAAAGGTAGTGTGCCCATCTCGACGTCCTCTAATGACACATCTACCTTGCATTTCATGATCCGGTTTCTTGACTTTAAAGCTTGAACTTTGGGCGGACGGTAAGTGGTGATGACTTGGTTATAGATTTAGACTACCTGCTTTTTTTTTATTTTACACCAATTATATATCCCATGTCTTATCCTACCCTTTAGTCATGAAGCGTGTCTAGGTGATGCAGCTAGCAATCTTTGGTGTCTTGGCCAATGATTTGGTCATGTATCATTGATTTTGTCCACTTCGCCGTGACATGTTAGTAATGACGAGTCACCCCTTAACCTTTGTCGTGTCTACCCATATTGCCTTCGAGAATTATTTAGCCCTTAACTCTAGTGGTGGAGATTTGTGTAACCGCCAAGCTTATGATAGAATACATGCTATGACTGTGCGATTGAGTGATCACCCCGAAATTGACACTTAGAATAGTTGAGAGATTTGAGTGTTTTGTTCCCCTTTCATGAGGTGTTCGGTTTTGTTTTATTCTAGAATATGGGATTTGTAAACTCATATTTTCCAGGTTATGGGAGATATCTTTTTAGGAATCTTTCTTATAAGGTCTACTTGAGGGCAAGTAGAGTTCAAGTGGGGGGATATTTGATAACATCAAATAGTCCTGAATATTAAGTGTCAATTTCCCCCGATAATGCTTGTAATTTATATCATTTATATGGATTTACGCTTATTTTCTATTGTTTTCCCACTTTCAGGTAAATTACAAGAATTTGAGCTAAAGAGACACGGAACTGGAGAAATATCTAAAGATTTATCACAGTATGCTATTTTGAAGAAGTTACGGCGTAACTCGTCTCTCACATTACGCCGTAACTATTGCGTGACCCATAAAACCAACTTATCATAGGGTTACGGCGTAACTTTTCCCAAAGGTTACGACGTAACTACATTAGGTCAAATGAGGTTCCACGCCGCTGATACTTACGCTGTAACTACTGCATCTCCTACGACGTAACCGAGTTTATTGAAGACTACGGCGTATCTACTCATAAGGTTACGCCGTAACCAGCAGATCTAGTGCATTATTCGAAGAAATAGAAGGTTACGGCGTAACTCCTATATTGGTTACGCCGTAACCCAGATCTGGCCTATAAATACCCCACGAATTCCAGCATTTCTATCCATTCCATTCCACACACAACACTAAGAGAACGTGGGAAAAAGCTCAAGGCAGGTCTAGAGGAGCATACGGAGCTGTCTCCAAGGGAGAAATCACTCCCTTACGATAAGCATTAGCGTTTTATATTTCTTTTACTTTCAATTCATGTATTTCGTACCTTTGAATATTGAATTGATTTGCATGATTAATATGAGCGGCTAAGCACCTATTGGTGCTAGCCTAGTTATGATTCCTTAATTGTTTTCTTTGTGTTTACTTTACTTCCGTACAACTATTTCTAAGTGTATACATGCATAGTTTATTGGTAGCCACCCTTGGTTCGGTAGTTTTGAATGGCGATAGAGGCCAATTACCTAGGAGATATGACCAACTGACCCCAGGTGAGCGGACTGAGACGGGAAGGGTAAGATATGACCAACTGACGACCCATTCTACTTGTGCGATTTGACCAACTGATCACCTATCGTTTGGATGAACTTAAGAATTAGGGGGTGCGTGTCTAAGTTCCTAACGGCTGGGCATTCACTATTATAAATCTAGCATGTAGCGGTACTTAATGACTTGGCTTAGGGGACCAGGAATAACAGGACTTATGACGGTGCGCCTGACTTCTCCTGTGGTGGCATCTTTGCTGATAGGTTAGGGCAAATTGACCAAATGTTGTCCTCTCGACTTTGACCCCACATGAAGTAATTGGAAGTAAGTAGACGTAGACATAACTAGCTAGGAGGATTAACTAGGTTAGCACCACTTTCCTCTATTGATTTCCCTTTACCATTTATCTGTTTTATTTTATTCTGCTTTAGTAGTTTAATTAATTAAATCCCTATCGAAACCATTATTAATCTGTGACACCTAGACTTAGTAATAATCCAACACACATAGCTCTTGGGACGACCTCGGCTTTATCGATTACTACTATACACACGACCGGGTACATTGCCCGTTAGTGCACTAGGGTAGACCATAGGTATAACAAGACACTATAAATATTAAGACCTGGTCAGTAAAACCTGCATCAAGTTTTTGGCGCCGCTGCCGGGGAGTTATCTTAGGATTTTTATTTAAGTCTTTTAGTTTTGTTCTGATATTATGTCTCTTACTATGAATGATTATCTCACCACCTCTAAAAGTAAACAGGGGATCACCATTCCAGCTCTTGAAGAAAATGTAAAATTCAAATTTTGGGGACTCTATCTTGATGAACTAAAAAGATGCTGCTTTTATGGAACCAAAGATGAAGAAGCACACGAGCACATCGCTAAAGTATGTGAGATCGCCGATTTATTCCATGCGCCCGGGGTCTCCAGAGATCATGTTATGACGAGGGCATTCCCTTTTACCTTAAAAGGAAAAGCTAGAGATTGGTTAAAGAAATTTCCATCTGGATCTATCACAACGAGGAATGCATTAAAGAAGTCCTTTCTTAAGGAATACCGAACCGCTGCCAAAATCCTCCAACAAGTTGATGAAATTAGGAGGTTTAGTCAACTCAATGATGAGCTACTGTTTACAGCTTGGGAAAGATTTAACGAAGCCATCCTAAAGTGGCCCGAGCATAAACTCAACAAACACGAGCAACTGCAAATATTCTACAACGGGTTGAACATTAAGACTCGGCAATTGTTAGACTCAAAAGAACCTATTCCGTTGATGACTGCTGATAAAGGATGGACAAGAGTCGAAGAAGTAGCTCTCCACTCGTCATTTTGGAATGAAGACCGGAATGAAGATCCTATCAAAATACGATCAGTTATAAAGAATCTGGAGGAATTTGAAGTAGATATGCAATCCCTTACTGAAGAAGTCAAGATGGTGAAACACAAGTTCGATAAACCTATTGATGGGAGAGTAACAGATCTTGAAAAGGCTGTGAAGATGCTTGTCAAATAATCCAGCAGAAAACAAGAAGAGAACGAAAAATTGGTTTGGAATATCAAGCGAGACTACGACAATGCGCTGAGAACACAAGCAGCTGCTATAAGAAGACTTGAAAATCAAGTCGGAAAGCTCGCAGAATCTATCAGAGTGAGAGATGAAGGTGAATTACCTAGCAAAACTGAACCAATTCCTCGAGATCTTGCTCATGCCATTATAACCAGAAGTGGATTAAACTATAAGTAACCAGCTTACCCTTCAAACTCGAATGATCTGACTAATGAAACGCCTCAAGAAAACAAGAAGGAAACCGAGGAGGCTCAATCTACTGTCGAAAAAGTCCGCCCCTACATTCTACCAATTTCATTTTCGGGAAGAATTAAGAAGGAACAAGAACGAGTGCTATTTCAGAAATTCATGGAGAAATTACAACAACTCAGTATTAATATTCCTCTCGTTGAAGCCCTGGAGCAAATGCCGAAATATGCCAAATTCATGAAGGATCTCCTTACCCATAGAATACTTTCTGATCAGACGCAGATAACTTTAAATCAAAGATGCTCTGCCGCCCTTTTAAAAGATATACCTCTCAAAGAAGAAGATCCAGGGAGTTTCACCTTACCATGTACTATCGGGGGAATTTTGTTCAACAAGGCCCTTGCCGATCTTGGGGCAAGCATAAGTCTTATGCCATTCTCTCTCTATTCACGTCTGGAATTGGGGGAGCTGAAACCAACCAGAATGTGTATTGAGCTGGCTAATAAAACTACTCAATATCCAAAAGGGGTCGCTGAAAATGTTCTTGTCAAGATCTTGTCAAGATCGATAAATTTGTCTTCCCTGTCGACTTCGTGGTCCTTGAGATGGAAGAGAATGATATCCCTATTTTGCTTGGAAGACCCTTTCTTGCAACCGCACACGCTATGATTGATGTCTTTAAAAGAAGATTTCGTTGGAGATTGGAAACGATAAGATTACCTTCGATCTTGAAAAGTCAATGTGATATGCTTCTTTCACTGACGACAGAAACATGCCCAAGAATGCTTTCTTCCAGACCCTTTGAGATCATTGAAATTCGAAGATACTGATGGGACATCTAGCGATGGAGAAAGCGAAACGGAGGAACTAGCCACGAACAATCAAACATTATGTTCAGCAAATACCCCGGAAGAAGCTGATACTACCCCAAGACTCAAGGAGCTACCTCCTCATGTAGAATATGCATTCATCAATGGGGATCATAATTTTCCTGTTGTGATTTCTTCTCTATTATATGACGAAGAAAAGGAATCGTTACTGCAGGTTTTAAGCAAGCACAAGGGAGCAATTGTGTGGAAAGTCTCTGACATTAAAGGAATTAACCCTTCATACTGCTCTCACAAGGTACTTATGGAAGATGATTTTAAACCTGTAGTACAGCCACAAAGGAGATTAAACCCTAAAGTCCAAGACGTGGTAAAAGACGAAATCATTAAGCTTCTGGATGCGGGTCTAATTTACGCTATTTCTGATAGCCATTGGGTTAGTCCTATTCATGTCGTGCCAAAGAAATGAGGAATGACAGTGGTCACCAATGAAGATAATGAGCTGATACCGACTAGAACAGTCACTGGCTGGAGGGTGTGCATCGATTACAGGAAATTAAATGACGCAACACGAAAGGATCACTTCCCCCTTCCATTTATCGATCAGATGCTAGAGAGGCTCTCTGGGCATGAGTATTACTGCTTTCTCGATGGATTCTCAGGATACTTTCAAATTCCTATTGCCCCTGAGGATCAAGAAAAGACTACTTTCACTGCCCCCTACGGAACGTTCACCTACCATAGGATGCCGTTTGGACTATGTAACGCTCCCGCCACATTCCAGCGATGCATGACTGCAATATTCTCGGATATGTGTCAAGATTTTATGGAAGTCTTCATGGACGACTTCTCGGTTTTTGGTAACTCTTTCTCATCTTGTCTTAATAATCTATCTAAAATACTTTCCAGATGTGAAGAAACCAACCTTGTCCTTAACTGGGAGAAATGTCATTTTATGGTTAAAGAAGGGATTGTTTTGACGCATAAGATTTCCCAAATAGGGATCGAAGTTGATAAAGCTAAGGTTGACGTTATTTCTCGACTGCCTTATCTTACCCACCTAAAAGGCATTAGGAATTTTCTTGGGCATGCGGGACTTTATAGATGATTTATAAAAGAATTTTCAAAAACTGCCAAACTTATGACCCAACTCCTCATGAAAGATACTAAATTTGATTTTGACGATGATTGCAAAAAACTTTTGATATTTTAAAAGAAAAACTGACTACTGCCCTTGTTATTATTGCTCCTGATTGGGGGAGCGATTTTGAACTCATGTGCGATGCTAGTGATTATGTTGTGGGTGCTGTCTTAGGACAGAGGGTGGATAAAAAATTTAAACCCATTTATTACGCTAGTAAAACCTTAAATGAGGCACAAGAGCATTACACAACCACTGAAAAAGAACTTCTGGCTGTAGTCTATGCCTTTGATAAATTCATATCTTATTTAGTAATGTCAAAAAATGTTGTCTACACTGACCATTCTGCTTTGAAGTACTTATTTAATAAACAGGATGCCAAACCAAGATTGATAAGATGGGTGCTGCTGCTGCAAGAATTTAAAATTGAAATCAAGGATAAGAAAGGAGCAGAAAACTTAGCAGCTGATCACCTCTCACGATTAGAAAACCCTGAGCTTGAAGAACTTGACAAAGCAACTATTCGGAACTCCTTCCCCGACGAGTATCGCATGGCAGTTAGAATTAAAGATTCCAGTTCCGAACCATGGTACGCAGATTTCGCTAATTACCTCGCGCCGAGTATTACCGAGCAACAAAACCTATGATCAAAAGAAAAAGTTCTTCTCAGATCTTAAGTATTACTTCTGGGATGATCCGTTCCTTTTTAAATCATGCCCTGATGGTATTATTCGGAGATTCGTATTTGGAGATGAGCAAAAACAGATTCTGGAACATTGTCACAACGGACCTGCAGGAGGACACTATGGGGCCGACAATACTGCTCGGAAGGTTTATGAGGCCGGATTCTTTTGGCCTAGCATTTTCAAAGACGCCGCAAGACATGTTAGGGATTGTGACGCTTGTCAGAGGGCAAGAAACATCTCTTCTCGAAATCAGATGCCAATCAACAACATTATGGTATGTGAGGTTTTTGATGTTTGGGGGATCGATTTTATAGGACCTTTCACTCCATCGAAGAATAAAAGTTATATCCTTGTAGCTGTCGATTACGTTTCAAAGTGGGTTGAAGCCGAAGCTCTACAAACATGTGATGCTAGAAGTGTCATTCGTTTTTTGAAAAGATTATTCTCCAGGTTTGGGATCCCTAAGACCATCATTAGTGATCGTGGGACACACTTTTGTAATGCTATTATGGATAAAGTTCTATGTAGATATGGGGTACTCCACCGAATGTCTACACCTTATCACCCACAAACCAATGGGCAAACTGAAAACACCAACAGAGCACTCAAGCGAATTTTAGAGAAATCAGTCAGCAGTAACAGAAAAGATTGGTCCGACAAACTCGACGAAGCACTATGGGCATTTAGAACAGCTTTCAAAACTCCTATTGGAAGCACCCCTTTTAATATTGTTTACGGGAAAGCATGTCATCTTCCCGTAGAGTTGGAACATAAAGCATATTGGGCTCTCAAGAATGCTAACTTGGAGGCTGATATAATCAAGGAACACCGATTTTTCCAAATAAACCGTTTAGCTGAGTTACGAGACGAAGAATATGATCATGCCAAAGCATACAAAGACAGGACCAAAAGATGGCACGATAAGCGAATCAAGGATAAAAGATTTGAAGTAGGACAAGAGGTTCTCGTTTTTAACTCAAGACTCAAATTATTCCCTGAAAAAATGAGATCTCGTTGGGTTGGCCCCTACACAGTAAGTAAGGTATTCCCTTATGGGACTATTGAGGTTCATAACAAGGAAGGAGTATATTTCAAGGAAGGAGTAATTTTTCATAGAGTAAAGTCCAAAATACATTTTTTTGGTTTGTTCCGTGTCTCGCTTTACATCCTTGTGGTTTTTTTGGCACAAAACCATCCCTTTGTTAGTAAAGTTAGCACAAAACCATCTCTCCGTTAGTAAAGTCAGTCAACGAAGACTAACGGTGCAACTTATTTCTCCGTTATCTCCTAACGCAAGTTAAAATATTTGCATTGTTTATCCTCATTCACTATTTTACTAACAGAGGGATGTATTTTGGACTTATCTTCGGACTTTTAGTATATTAACCCGTTTAAGTTTCGGCCGACCTTTTCATGTTGGAATAATACCACCGCCACCAACCACCACCCGCAACCGTCACCACCACCACCCACCACCACCAACTCCACCCACCACCACCACCACTGGCACCACCACCCGCCACCGCCACCGCCACCTCCACCCACTGCCCACCACCGCCACCACCACCACAACCGCTACCACCGCCACTCTACCCACCATCGCCACCCACACCACCACCCACCACCAACACCTCCACCTGACCACCACCCGCCACCACCACCTCCACCCATCACCACCACCACCGCCACCCCACACCAACCGCCACCACAACCTCTACCACCTCCCACCACCACCAACCCTTTGCCACTACTGCCACCACCACCACCACCCGCCGCGGGTGGTGGTGGTGGTTGCGGTGGCGGTGGTGTCCGTGGGTGGTGGTGGGTGGAGATGGTTGTGGTAGGTGGTGGCGGTGGCGGGTGGCGGCTGGTGGGTGGTGGTGATGGTGGTGGGTGGTGCGTGGAGGCGGTGGTAGTGGTAGTGGTTGTGGTTGATGGTTGCGGCGGCGGTTGGTGGGTCGTGGCGGAGGTGGTGGTGGTGGGTGGATGTGGTGGTGGTGGTGGTGGTGGTGGTTGTGGTATGTGGTGGTGGTGGTGGATGGGGCAGTGGAGGTGGCCGGTGGGTAGTGGTGGGTGGCGGCGGTGGAGGTGGGCGGTGGGTGGTGGTGGCGGGTGGTGGTGGCGGTAGGTGGAGGTGGTGCTGGTGGTTGTGGTGGTGGCGGTGGTGAGTGGTGGGTGATGGCGGTGGTATTATTCCACCATGAAAAGGCCGGCCAAAACTTAAACGGGTTAATATACTAAAAGTTCGAAGAAAAGTCCAAAATACATCCCTCTGTTAATAAAATAGTCAATGAGGACTAACCATGCGTTAGGAGATAACGGTGTAATAATTGCACCGTTAGTCCTCATTGACTGACTTTACTAACGGATGAATGGTTTTGTGCCAACTTTACTAACGGAGGGATGATTTTGTGCCAAAAAAAACAACGAGGATGTAAAGCGAGATACTGTACAAACCACAAGGATGTATTTTGGACTTTACTCTTGTTCATATTATATATTAATTAAGAATTATGCATAAAAAGATACTCATTTCGTCTCAAAATTATAATCCACGTTTCTTTTTTGTGATGTCTCAAAATAATTGTCCACTTTCCTTTTAAGTAAAAACTAGAGAATATATTATAGGAATATTCTTTTTGAGTGATTGAGATTTATAGTGGTCTTATTTTTATTAAACTTTGTGATTTCTCTCTCATGATAATAATTTTGAGACGGAGGGAGTAGTATAATACATGTGTTGATTTTGCTTTGGAATTGTGTGAAGATTTTGCCTTGGAATTGATTAACTATGGAAAAAAGTAAGACAAAAAAATGGCCGGTTATGTATTTGTGTGCCCAATTAGATTTATCCATTTTTATTTAAAGTCCGTAACAGCCTATCAATCATAAGTAAGGGGCAAAAAACGCCAACGACTTTTATAAAAGTGCCAAAAGATGCCCAAATTACAATTTGGCTAAGATTTGCTATCTTTATTTTGGTTATTCATTTTTGTTAAATGTGATTGAAAGTGTATGTGATAATAGATGAGATGGGTAAAAATTGTGATAGTGTTTGGTTGTTTGTATGGTAAAAGTGGATATTTGTTGAAAAAATGTATATTTTTTTAAAAAATATGGCCGTTGGATTAAAAAAAAATACACACAAACATCCGTTATAGGCATGGCGGAAGACCTATACCGTGCGTATAATGAACCAATCAGTGCAGTCTAACTGTAATATATACCCAATTTGCCTATAACGTGCATATAATTGACTGCACCATGTACTATTATACTTTTCAATTTATTAAAAGATTTCAACTAAATACGTTTTTGAAATTCTAACACTTTTTTATATTTTCTTTTTCTTAAAAATCGACGTTAAAAACATTTTTTACAACTAAGCCCACCCTTAGTAACTGATTTAATTTTTTGTTCCGAAGTTCATCCAGGTCTCCGAAGTGTAAATGGCTAAATGGCTTATGAGTAAATAGTAAATACAAAAGCAAACAATTTTTCAGTTGATCATATACAAAATTAACATGAAAAGCGAACCGACCTACACTTCAAGCAAATCACAATCTATATTTATTACTACACTAAAGTGTATGTTTGACGCAGATTTATAGAAGCTTAAACTTTAAAATAAGTTATCTTATAATAAAAACATTGCTTAATGCAAAAGTTTATAGGAGCTTTTAAAACTTATAAGCTTTTATAATAGAGACTACTATCAGGAACTTCTAAAACAAGTTTGAGATTTTGGTATGGTTAGTTACATGAATCCTTTAGATTTTCATTTATTTTATTTTATTTTATTTTATTTTATTTTTATTTATTTATTTATGTATTTTTGTCTTTTAATGTCATTTTATTTTAAAGAGTAAATTACGAAGATGGTTTCTGTAGTTTGCATTGACTCTCACTTTTAGTCCTTTGACTTTCTTTTTGCACAAATAGTCACTAATTCTAAAACCCTTCACACTAAGAGTCCCTTGACCAAACGGTCGTTTAGTCAAGGCGTAAAGTCACAACATGTGCTGAATATGGGAGGGCAGTTTGGTCCTTTCAAGTCCACGCTCCATACCCAACGGCTAGCTAGTACTCCACAATACTTTTTATTTCTTTCCCGAGGTATTTCTTACACACTTTTTTATACCACACATTTTTTTCTTTTAATTATTTTTCTTTTACTTATTTATTCATCTTTCTGTACTTAACCTACCTCTTCTTATCTAATCCTAATTCAAATACCTAATTCTTACAAGAAAAATTGAAATGGTTAGGTGCCTTTGTGGAAGACGTGCCATCGTACGCACATTTTGGACGAATCTCAACCCATGTCGTCGTTTTTTATTCTGGCCCAATTACAGTAAGTTTGTGTCTTGTTGAACAAAGTAAACCAAAGTAAGGTAAAGCAAATAATTGTTGGTTTAATCTTGTTTAACAAAGATCGAACTGTAGATTTGTTAGTTGGTATGACCCCCCCAATGTGTGTTCGTGTTGTTGAAATTATACCGGGTTTACTAAGGTCAAGGAATAATCTTGAACAAGCATTACCTCAAGCTCAAGATGAAAATGCAAAAATGAAGAAGTATCTAGTTTGTTCTTAGATCTTGTTTGTGATGTTTCTTGACTTAAGTTAATGTAAAAGTCAATGTTGTCTTTTGTAATGGGTTATTATGAATGTAATGAAGATTGTCTTTTGTAATAAACCTTGTTGTTTACTGTATTTTAAACAGATTTGAGTGTATGTAATTGACCCAAATATGATCCAAGTCAGTGCTTCGAAAGAGATGTGAATGTGTTTGCTGACTTTAGTTTATGGTAAAGTCAAACACAACCATGTCAAACAGATGTGAATGTTTCTAAATGACCCAAAGTCTAAACCGTCCAAGTTAATGTCTTTTAAAGTCTAACCCATCCTAATATGACCCAAACTATAGAAAAACTCAACCAAATATAACCCAAACCAAATTAAAGTCAAACCCATCCAAATTAGCAATCTAAATGTGTTAACTTTAGTTTATGGTAGAGTCAAACACAACCAATTTAAAGTCTAACCCATCCAAATATGACCCAAATCGCAGACAACACCATTCAAATATGACCCACACCAGCAAATATGATCCAAACCATCCAAATTAAAGTCAGATACAGAACCATCTAAATTTGTTGTCATTAGCAGTCTAAACCCATACAAATATGACCCAAACCATCCAAATTATAATCAAAACCATTCAAATATGACCCAAACCAACATTCAACAAGCACATAGAACATATAACATTTTTGGAAATTTTTTGCTATCATTAGCTACAATATATCAGATACTAAAGATTAAGAAACATCATCCAGAACACACATCACAAGTTTATACATCAGAAACTTAAATATTGTCTATGGTGCATACAAGAAACCATCACTTGTGTCACAATTCTCATTTTCCGGTCATTTCTCATACTCCATATTCATCATTTTATAACGGTTCATTCATGATTTTTCATTTCACGATAAACGCGTAAATTTTATATTAAATAAACGTTATCGCGTGAGTTATTATTTTGAATAATTAATCCGTTACTTTCAAAAATGATCCCGACATATTTTTATATTTACATTTAGTTGTAAAAACTATATTTTGAGTTTAACTAGTGTTTTAAATTTATTTGGTACATAAATCGTTAAAGTTAAATTATTACGACGTGTTTCTTAAAAACTATACGATAATTATATTATCACTCAAATTTCACAAGGAATATATTTTTACAATTTTTATTATCTCATTACATCCTATTTTGATCTATTAAAAATCTCTTTTACCTAATGTACACATTACCTTACAAGTTACAATTATCTACACATTTACTTACATATCCATTTTTTAACAAATTATACATACTTATACATTTAAAAAAAAATATATATATATATTGAAAGAAACATCTCCCCTAGAATCCGGCCCTAGGGGGGGAGTGTATGCATTAAATGGTTTGGTCTCCTTTTTCTTTGAAAGTTAGATATATACTCCAAATATTTCAATCTCATTCATTCACTTCTTGACTCAAATAATTCACAAGTTCATAAAAATCTTTTCTTCTCTCTTTGCTCTTCCTCCATAACCGGCCTATGCAAGGTTTTCATAAGGGATCATCAATTTTTTTCAAGCTCAAGTGTTTATACAATCTAGAATTTCACTCTTTATTAGGTTTTGAAATAAAAACCAAGAGTGTTTAGGCTAAACCTTGTTCCTTGCACCTCATCATATTTACTTGTAAGCATGTTTTTATCATTTTTCATGTTTCTTTATCATCTCATATGTATCTTTTCATTTTTGGAGCAACATGCAAGACATATGTGATTTATACCATTTTTACTTGATTTTAGAGTATATATATATATTATGGTCATCCTATAATTATCCCCTTGGTATTCATTGGTCTTGATGATGATTAGGAACCCATGACACCCTAAGAAGGTGTATGGTAGGATTAGATTAGCTTTGGAGTTGATTTGAAGGGATTAGAATAGGTTTTGTCCGAGAAAAACTATTTTCGATACGTATAAAATATGTTCTGTCCTTGTTTTATTTTTCTGGAAAATCCGACTATAGTCACGACATTTTGGCCTTGATAATTAGAAAACATACTTTAAAACGAATCCGTGGCGCATTGAACGGATTAAAACGGAGTTATAACGAAGTCGTAGTGAATTTTTAAAGTTTGACGACGAAATATATATTTTTCAGAAATTTCAGCACACTATTTTTGGTTTATTCGAGTCAAAAACGAGTCCTAAGCTTTACAAATTATTTCGACTTATCAAAAATATATTAGTATACTTTGATACGAAGCTAAGGACGTATAATACGTAGAAAACGGATTTGAAATGACTAAGATATACACGTTTTCATAAACTTGCCGTAACTATTATTTTTAGAAAAACTATATTATTTTTACGAGATAAGTGTTACGGTAACTAAAATCACCATATTTAACTTCTATTATCTTTATGTTCGACCTTTTAAAACTCCTGAATGAAACTTTTAGATCTCGATACAAACTTTCCAAAACCGTCGGTTTCGTTTCCTAACGTTCGACGTACACTATTTTACGACTAGTTTTTCAAAGCTATTTTTGTTACTTTCATGAAACTTCCGACGACATTGTTTTGCGACGAAAAGTGATAATTTCACAATAAATCATTATAAAACCATTGTAGGATGACATTTTGACGTAAATACTTGTGAAGTCATTTTTTTGAATGGTCAAGACGTCAATAGAGTATTTTTCGACGAAAAGTATTATGTTCAAAACTCGCAAATGGTATAAATAACATACGAAATGCATGCATAACATTACTTTGCAACTCATTGCATATCATATCATTCATAATAGGTCAGTTTCGAGATTGCCGCTACATTTTGGTGTAACCACTTTTGTCATCGCCTCTATTCATCAAGTGAGTAATCACATCCCCTTTTTACCGTTTTACTATATTTTTGGGGCGAAATGCATGAACCATACTTGATTTAAATTGATCCTTATAATTGTGAACTCTTTTGACTAGAACTTGTGAACTCGAATCAATCTTTGAACGTAATTACGACATTATGACTTATTTGAACTTATTGAACCGTGCGTGTTATGACCTTGACCTAAAGTCTCCCATGTTCGGAGCATCACTATAAAGTCTCCCATGTTCGGAGCATCACTATAAAGTCTCCCATGTTCGGAGCATCAATTTAAAGCCTCCCCGGTCCGGAGCAAAATGTCTCCCTATGGGAACGAAGCATTTTCAATTAAAGTCTCCCGCTCGTAGGCAAAAGTCTCCCTGTTCGAGCATCAACTTAAAGTCTCCCCTGTTCGAGAGGCAAAGTCTCCCATGTTGAGCATCAACTTAAAGTCTCCCCTGTTCGAGTAAGGCAAAGTCTCCCATGTTCGGAGCATCTCTAAATTATTATATACTTGGTACTATATTGTGAACTATTTTGACCACTTGATACGCTATATTTTGTGCAATGGGTTGTGTACACACAGGTTGCAAGTTTTGTATGGGCGGAACTTGGAACGGAGTGGATACACAATGCCTTTGCTTTGGGAACTATTATGACCGCTTACACTTGACTACTTGACGCACTATATTTTTGTGCAATGGGTTGTGTACACACAGGTTGCAAGTTTTGTAAGGGCGGAACTTGGAACTGAGTGGATACACAATGCCTTTGCTTTGTGGGCTATTTTCGTTGACCGAAAGCTTTAAATATTTCTTACAGATTTTTATTTTGCTAAACGTGTTTACTCACCAACTATTTTCATAGTTGACCCGTTTTCTCTCATGCATTTCAGGTGATCGTTTGTAAGCTTTTTCTACCGGTCTTGCATAATGAAGTTTTCACTTGTCACTACAAATCATTATGTAATAGAACGCAATATTTTGGAAACTAAACTTTGTAATATATTTGCCGATGACGGCTAAACTGGTATTGTAATGGTGAACTCTTTCTTTTAAATATTAATGTTGGTATGTTCTATTATCTTGTGCTTATGTTCCCTTCCGTTACACCTCGTGTTTCCGCCTCCGGCGAGGGTGTGACAACTTGTCACAAACTGCAAACGAAAAAAGAAAGAAACAAACACTAGCCAAGATTAATGACTTTCTTCCTGATTTCTTTCTTCTTTGAACCTCCTTCACTAACTGCAATTCCCTTTCCCCTGTAACTTTTTCCACTTACACCAGTTGCATCAGTTGACTTTTTCTTGGCCTTCTCAGTTGACTTTATCTTCTTGGTCTTTTCAACTCTATGTCTGTTGAAACTCCTAGAATTGTGTCCAAGGCCTCGACTCTTGTCACATGTTACTTTCTTTAACCTCCTTGAAAATTTTCAGTTCTTCACCATGCTATCATTCTTCTTAGTTGATGACCTTCTCCTCTTTTTCCTTGGCCTACCAGGTTGGTCATGGTGCACTGGTGGAATGATTGTAGATGGAACAATGCACTTAGACCACATGATTCTTCCCTTGTTTCGCATAACCTTGAACGAATAGACTTTCCTCCATGTCTCGAGTGTTGGGTCTGAAAAACTGACCCCAATTGTCTCTGACAAGTATTTAAACATAAAATAGCCTAATACACCTTTTGAAGGTCAGTGAGCATAAAGTATCTGATAAAGACCAGAGAAAATGTCACTTCATAACTATCAAATGTGAACCTGATAGTTATCAGAAGTGAGATACTCCTGATAGTTATCAGAGAACATGCCTCACTGATTATTATTCAGAAAGTGATACTGAATGATAAAGAAATCAGTGAGTGTTGTATAAAGCTCAACCACTTGTCTGGCTTCAGGGAGGTCAAAGACCAACTGAGGAAAATATTTCACAAATTGATACGGTGTCAGAAAGTGATTTACAAGGAGCTAAAAACAACACCAGGGTCACTGGGATATGACAAATGTCTCTATGACTCTGAAGATTTGATTCAGTTTTACATCCTTAACCTCTGAATACATGGGCGGGAAACTTCCTTAAGAAGATAAGATCAAGTACTTATCGATATACGAGAAACATGCGTTGGGACTATAAGTTGTCAATTTGGGTAAGTTGAAAGTACGCTTCAGACTAGCCTACTAGGCACATGACTATTTATAACAAGTTGACAAGTTACTGTGGACCCATGTGCAACCACTATTTCCCCCTCTATATAAACCAAATATTGTAATTGAATTAAGTAGTGATTCAAATATAGAAAAATAATACAAAGTATTATAGTTAGGATCCTCCTCTCCTAAGAGCAACAATGCAAAGTTAGCTGCCTCTTGTTTTTCAAGTCTGGAGAGTTAATCTGTCATCAACCAGGGTAGTTTTCCATAGTCTATCCCTTATAAGTATTTGATTCATTTCTAATAAGATTTATAAAGTTGAAAAGTAAAAATGGTGTTATTAGCATGTTTATGTCATTCTCAAGCAAACCCAACCTCAACAATGTTGATGTTCATCAGTTTTCCTCACTTGCTAAAATTGTTGTTCTTATCCTTTATAGTTTTCATGAACGTGTGTGCTCAAAGTGGACTGATGCAGGTTTTACTGACCAGGTTTTAATATTTATAATGTCTCGTTATACCTATGGTCGACCCTAATGCACTAACGGGCAGTGTGCCCGATCGTGTAGTGTAGTATTCGGTAAAACCGAGGTCGTCCCAAGAGCTATGTGAGCGGATTCTAATTAAGTCTAGGTGTCACAGATTTTAATTGGTTTTAAGGTTGAAATGATTAACTACTAAAGCAAGAAAATAAGAAAAGCAAATAAAGGCAAGGGTTGTGATCAATAGAGGAGAAGTGTGCTAACCTAGTTAGTCATCCTATCATGTTAAGTTCATGTTTAATTACTTCCAATTGCTTCAGGTGGGGGTAAAAGTTGCTAGGACAACATTTGGTAAGTTCTTCCTAACCTATCAGCAAAGGCTTCCACCGGAGATCAAGCTACTACCCTTGAAAGTCCAGTTGTTTTTAGTCCCCTAAGCCAAGTCATTAAGTTCCGCTACATGCAAGATTCATAACAATGAGTGCCCGGGCGCTAGCATCTTAAACACTCATCCCTAACTTCTTAAGTTCATCCAAACGGTAGGTGATCAGTTGGTCAAATCGCACAAGCGAAGAAGGGTCGTCAGTTGGTCAGTTATTACCCTTCCCACTCAGTCTACCTACTTAGGGTCAGTTGGTCATGTCTCCTAAGTCACTAGCCACTACCGCCATTCAAAACTACCGAAACAAGGGTAGCTACCAACAAACTATGCATGCATACACTAGAAATAATTATACGGAAGCAATGTAAACATAAACAAAACAATCAAGGAATCATAACTAGGCTAGCACCAGAGGTGCTTAGCCGCTCATATTAACTTAAACAATCGATTCAATGTTTAACATATCAAAATGCATGAATTGAAAGTAAAAGAAATGATAAATTGCTAATGCTTATCGTTAGGGAGTGATTTCTCCCTTGGAGATGGCTCCGTATACTCCTCGAGATCTGCCCTCAGCCTTCTACCTACGTTCTCTGCTTTTGTGTGTGGAGTGAATGATGAGAAATGCAGAATTTTGGGTGGTATTTATAGGCCAGATCTGGTTATGGCGTAACTTAAGTTGAGAGTTACGTCGCAACATCCATTTCTTCGTATTTTGCTCTGGAAAAACTGGTTACGGCGTAACATCAGGAATGAGTTACGCCGTATCTTCAATAAATCATGGTTATGTCGTATTTGTGGAATGAGTTGCGGCGTAGCTTGCAGCGGCGCGGAACATCATTTGACCTAATTAGTTATGGCGTAATCCTAGGAGGTAGTTACGTCGTAATCTATAGTTTAGTTGGTTTTCTGAGCCACGCTTCTGTTACGGCATAATGTGAGAGAAGAGTTATGCCGTAATTACTTTAAAATAGGCATACTATCATATATCTTCAATAAACTCTCCAAATCCACGTCTCATTAGCTCCAATGCTCGTAATTTACCTGAAAGTGAAATATAGAGGAAAACAAGCGTAAATCCATATAAATGATATAAAATACGAGCATTATCGGGGGAAATTGACACTTAATATTCAGGACTACATGATATTATCAAATATCCCCCCACTTGAACTCTACTTGCTCTCAAGTAGACCTTATTAGATAGATTCTTAAAAAGATATCTCCCATTACCTGAAAAATATAAGTTTACAAATCCCTTATGCTAGAATAAAACAAAGCCGAACACCTCACGAAATGGGAACAAAGTGTCAATTTCAGGGTGATCACTCAACGTACAGTCATAGCATGTATTCTATCATAAGCTTGGCAGTTACACAAATCTCCACCACTAGAGTTAAGGACTAAACAATTCTCGAAGGTAATATGGGTAGACAAAGGTTAAGGGTGAGTCGTCATTACTAACATGTCACGGCGAAGTGGACAAAATCAATGATACATGACCAAATCCATTGCTAAGACACCAAAGATTGCTCGCTGCATCACCTAGACACGCTTCATGACTAAAGGGTAGGATAAGACATGGGGAAAAAATTGTGTAAAATAAAATCAAGCAAATAGTCTAAATCTATAACCAAGTCATCACCACTTACCTTTCTTCCAAAGTTCAAGTTTCGAAGTTTAGAAACCGGATCATGATAATACCAGGTAGATGTGCCATTAGAGGACGTCATGCTGGAAACATTACCAACTCCATTCTTCAAATGTGATCGAGGTGGCCTCCTCGATACTAAATCTATAATAAGCTCATAACATAGTGCTTATGACTTCGCACTTTACAATCAAATAAATAACTATAACTATTTTTTTTCGAATCACATTATTTTTTTTAAATCATAACTACATAACATCCTCCCACCTGAGATGAACAATATGAGAATTTGGGGGGTCTTCAATGATCTTCAAAAATATGTCGTCGACGAAAGCGTGATTCCCGAAACTTTCCACTTGAACCTTGAACTTAGGCAAACAATGAATTCCTAATCATAAATTAATACTACAAGGTAGGCTAAGGTGTATGGGTGTAACGAAATAATATGTTGGGTGAACAAAAAGAAAGGAATGGCTCAGATGGGTGTATCTAGGGGTATCTTGCACTAAAGGTGAGTGCAACAAAGGGTTTAAAATGGGGGTCGAGAAGTCGAGGTGACTAATCAATAGACACACAATGATAGGCTATTTGGGTGATAATCCTATAATACTGCCTTCTTAAACTGAAAATTCCAAATACATCGAGCTAACTCAACATACCTCGTCTATGGTCTCGAAAGGATGCAAAGGCCAAGTTCTAAAGTTTACAAGCTACCGACACACTCATAATTTGGTGGATTTTTGGTAAATAATTAGAAACGGATAAGGCTAATCTCACCATATAATCAAGGGTTATAATGTGCTCAGCTAAGGTCTAATCTAGTTAGGTTAAGAAAAATATGTCAAAATTTTAAAAATGGCATAATTTTTCAAAATAAACTAGAAAAACGAGGGCAAAATAAAGTTAAAGAGATAAATCTACTCCCATCCCGCCACTTGAATTGTACAAAGTCCCTTTTGTACTAAGCGTTAAATAAAGGTGTAGAGAAAAGTAGAATTAGAGCGAGAACTTCCCTGAAATTTTCCCCAAAAAGAAAGAAGACCCATGAAAAGCATCGTGCCTTCGCATAAGCATCCACGAGCAAACTTCAATCCCTGAAATCACACTACCGACAAGCATAATTCTAAAAAAGAAAAAGAAAAATGAAAAAGAAACCTAACTCACTTTTGTAGGAATCACGGTAGCATTTAGCGTATGCAACAAGCCTTTTAAACCACTTGGTGTCCCAAGTGGACGAGTGTAGTCTCGTGAGGGCTTACACGGAACATACCCACAAAGTTCATTTAAAAAACTAATACAAGGTTATTGTGTTTAAAAAAAAGAATTATTACAAAGGATAGTTACGTCGTAACTCCCATTAGGAGTTACGCCGTAAGGAGTGTAGCTACGGCGTAACCATTGCATGAGATTACGCCGTAATTGGTAATGCTCTAAGAAACTACTGCAAAAAGTATGTTACGGCGTAACCATAAGAATTAGTAACGCCGTGTGGACAGATCAGGTCCCCGTTCAGCATGCTGCAGCAACTTTTCTCCGTCTTCCTGCAAAAATGGTTAAAAACACAAAACCCAACAGAAAAGGAAATAAAACAAAATGAAAGGAATAATTCGGGTTGTCTCCCGAAAGAGCACTTTTCTTTATTTACGAGTCTTTAAGTTAGACTCAAAGCCATGGGGCTTTATGTTGGCCTTTGGACTTGGCCAACTTCCTCCATATCCTTCATCAAATTATGTCTGACCCAAGCAACATTTGTAGCGGTGTGGAGATATTCCTTAGTATTGATCTTCCGAATTTTACAAAATTTTTCGTCCGGCCCTAAGTGGTATCTAGTAAACTCATACTTTTCAGCTACAATCGGTGGCGGCCTCTTATATGGAATGCCAAGAAGTTTGCACCTTCTTTGCTCATATGCTTCATCGTCAGGGTCAGTGAACCCATCTTCACCTTGTAGTTCAAGGTAATCTAAAATCCCTTCTATATCATCATCGTCGGACTTTATACCTGTTAATACAAATAAGCCGTAAAAACGTTTATTTATATTTTACGATCTTCTAATGTTTTGTCGATAACAAACGTAAAATCATTTTAAGGAAATAAATAAAATACGTAATTAGTTTGAGCCAATAGTTTTTCTAACACACTTACGTTTTCACATAAAACAAGTATAAGTGATTTTATGATTTAGTAATATATATGTACAACAACTAGTGTTTACATATTGGGCAAAATATATACACAACTAGTATATATTAAATAAATGGGTAAAAACTATAACCCATGAAAAAATACCCATAACCCATGGTATTGACCCATACCCATTTGACTAGGTGCATTGCACTCATGAGATACATTGTATCTAATAAGAAACCCATGGATCAACCCATAACCCATGACCCATGACCCATAACCAAAATACCCATGGGCAAAGAGAAGTGTCCCACGGATCGCTAGCTTTAAGCTAGACGGATCCCTTGTGGGAGGGATCCGTGGGATCCGGGGAACAGTAAGCATTTCTCCTCTATAAATAGTGAGTCATTTCTTCCTTTTGGCTTGCCAATCTCACACATACTTACCCCAAGTATTATAACTCTCTAACCACTGATCCTAAGGGATCTTTCTATGTAGTTTGTCTTTTGTTTTTGTGTGATTCTCTAGGTTCCTATTAAAGGCGAGATCACCACTTCTTGAAGTCGAGCAAGCTCAAGTCCATGAGTTGGCATGCTTCGTCATCATCAAGACAACTAATGTTCTATTGTTGATAGTTCTTTCTTCCTTCATAGATGTGTTGTGTTGAAGGCATTAGTGAAGGATGCCGAAAGAGTCAAGATGAAAGCATTAGTGAAAGGTGCTTAACGTCCGTGTCAAAAGCATTAGTGAATGATGCCGAAAGAGTCAAGACGAAAGCATTAGTGAAAGGTGCTTAACGTCCGTGTCAAAAGCATTAGTGAAGAATGCTAAAGATGTCAAGGCGAAGGCATTAGTGAAAGGTGCCAAGCGTCGTGTCAAAGGTGTCACACCCCCAAATTACCTGTTTTGCAGCGGAATGGAATTCCTGGGGGATGACTGTCATAGCATCACAGTTACAGTTATATTGAACGACCTAAAGTGTCGTTTAAAAACACATCGTTTGATATTTATTTAAAGCATTCAGAGTTACAAAAGATAGGTCCCAAAAGTAGATAACGTTTGCGGAAATAAGTTTATTACAAGCCAAACGATGTTTTAAAAGTGCCATAATTTACAAGTGAGACGCGTCGTCATCGCGACTCTATGATGGGTCCTTATGCGTGCCATGATGTAAATGCCTTAGATACCTGAAAATACATTGCTAAAACGGTCAACAATAATGTTGGTGAGAAATCATAGGTTTATGAAAATGTTTTATACGACTACCACAAGTATAGGCCATGTATGACAAATATGTCACATAAAAATGTTACAATTGCTATAAGCACATGACACCGAAGCTAGACTGATCATGATGTTCGCCCCAACAAAGTGTTTGCCAAACAACTCAAATTCTGATATTAAATGAAATGCATCCGTTTGACTAGTTGGAATCCACCAACCCGGATGGAGGAGTCACCCTCAATAGATCTATTCACTCACCCTGGCTTACTCCGTAACTAACGGTTCATGATTATGATATGTGGACATTCAATTGGCAATGAGGTAACTTAAGCAATGTAATGAATTTGATATACTTGGTATCGTAATAAAAATGATGTGCAATGTATTCTCCTCCGTAGGTTTGAAATAAAGTATAAACTTGAAAGATGGGGCTATGAAAACTCACTTGGTACAATGATATGATGGCAAAAGTGGTTACACTGAAATGTGGCGCAATCTCTAACCGCACCCTATTATGAATGATATGATTCTAATATAAGTTATGAGATAATGTTATGCATGCAAACTCATATGATATTCATACCACTTGTGCATTTTTAAAAATAAAGTTTATCGTTGAAAAAAATAATAATCTTATAATGTCTTGACAATTTATAAATTACTTCACAAGTATTTACGTTGAAACAACATTCTATGATAGTCGTTAAGTGATTTATTAAGAAATTTTAGTTTTTCTTCCTAAAACAATATAATTTGACAACTCATGAAAATGGCTAAATGGCCTCGAAAAGCTAGTCGTAAAATAGTGAATATCGAGTGTTAGGAAACAAACTCAAGGGTTTTAAAAAGCTTGTAACATTATCTAAAAGTCTTAGCTTTTAACTTTTGATCATAGAAGTCACGATCATGGAGAAAAATATAGATGAAGTAGGGTAGTCGGACTAAAAATATTGTTTAAGGTTAGTTTTCGGCGAAGTTTGAGTGACCATATATTATTCGTTACAACTCCGTTTGACGAACGGTTGAACATTTTGGAAAATAGGCTAGGCGAACTCACATTTACTTGAAGACATCGTTTTCTCAAACATATTCTATCGATATGAAAAATGACTCCAAACATGGTCACTAGTGTCACACCCCCAAAATATCGCAGCGGAACGATAGTGTCATTGGGGTATGACGTCATAGCACAAAGTATGGATACAGAAAACGACCTCTATAATGAGACGTTTTGAAAAGTTTACCATTCGATTAAATAAGTTAAAGTTTTCAACACATGAGATTCCAAAGTTTGATATTACATAAAGGTTTACAAAACATGTCGAATGGTGATAGATAAAACACTAGACTCCAATGTATGCCATGAGACCCAAAAGCTCCATGAAATGCTATCGCCTTATGACCTGAGATAAATATGCTAAAAAGTGTCAACACAAAGGTTGGTGAGTTCATAAGTTTGTGTAAAAAAAATGATTTGAAATACTTAGAGAAATGTTCACACAACAAAGGCATTGTAAATCCACTCAGTTCCAAGTTCCGCCCATACAAAACTTGCAACCTGTGTGTTCACAACCCATTGCCTAAAATAGAATGACAATCATGAATATGCGCATTAAGGTAGTTAAAAGTATAAATGTCACCACAAGGGTCTTCCAACAACTCGTGTTGGGATGTTCCTCCAACGCTCACGTTGGGCTGTATCCATAAAAATGGCCTTCCAACATATAAATGTTGGGATGTTCCTCCAACGACTCACGTTGGGCTGTATCCAAAAAAATTGGCCTTCCAACATATAAATGATGGGATGTTTGTTTAAGTCTAATCACTACACGCACCAAGTCTAAAGTATAAGTAATGTTGTTTGGAAAAAGAGTTTAAATGTTTGGATAAATAAGCATATATCTCGCCCCAAATAGTTTATAGGAATTTAAATGAGTTAAAGCGGGGTATGAACTCACCTGGTATGATTGATATGCTAACAAAATGAAGTTCACTAAAATGAGGCTCGGAAACTATCCGCGACCTAAAATGAATGTTATGACTTGAGTTATGATATGTTGTCGTGAATGCGTGATACAATGTTGTGCATGCAACTCCATATGATATCATACCACTTGTACATTTTGGAAATAATATTTATCGTCAAAATATGTTTATGACATTCCGTCATATAATAAAATACTTTACAAGTATTTACGTTGAAATGATATCCTACGATAGTCATTTAATGATTTATTGTGAAATTATAACTTTTCGTCGTAAAATAATGTCGTTGAAATTTTCGTGAAAGTGACTAAAATGGCCTTGAAAAGTTAGTCGCAAAATGGTGCACGTCGAGTGTTAGGAAATGAACTCAACGGTTTTGGGAAGCTTGTATCATTATCTCAAAGTTTTAGTGTTTAAGTTTCCATCCTAGAGGTCTCGATCACCAAGAAAAATATAGGTTAAGTATTGTACTTTAGTTCAAAAGTATAGTTTAAAGGATGGTTTTCGGCCAAGTTTGAATGACTATATGTTATTCGTTACAACTCCGCTCAACAAACGGTTTAACATTTTGAAAAATATGCTAGGCGAACTTACTTTTACTAGAAGACATCACGTTATAAAAAGTTCTACATCATTGTTAAAAACGTCCGCCAACATGGTCCTTTAGTTGCCGTAGTATGTTTTTAATAGAGAATATATTAGTTTTTGCTAATAGAATTAAAGTTACGGCAACTTGGTTTATCGCGTGTAATTTAATCGTTACAAGTCCGTTTTCTACGTTTTCTACATCCTTAGATTCGTGTCAAAGTATACTAATATATTTTTGATAAGTCGACACAATTTATAAAACCTAAGACTCATTTTTGACTCATAAGGTGTAACATTTTCAATGCTGAAATTTCTGAAATTAATAGTTTTCCTCGTCAAACTTGAAAAATTCATAACTTCTTCGTTATAGCTCCGTTTTAATCCGTTCAAGCGGCCACGGTTTCGTTTTAAAGTATATTTTCTAAATATCTAGGCCAAACATTTTTACCTACTGTCGGATTTTCCAGATTTTGAAAATAAGGACAGACCCTTTTGCAAACTTGTCGAAATGAGTTTTTCTCGCGCCAAACTTATTCTAACCAATTCAAAACAACTCCGAAGCTATTCTAATCCTACCATACACCTTCTTAGGGTGTCATGGGTTCCTAGGCATCACCAAAACTAGTATATAACAAGGAGTAATTATAGGATGGATTATATATATATAAAACACTTAAAAACCTTAAAAAGTGGTATGAACATCACATAACTTGCATGATTTTCTTGTGCATAATAAAAATGAACATAAAAATGAATATGGAAAATAATGATATGTATGAAATGCTTACTAGTAATTGATGAGGTTAATGAGAGCAATGGATTTCCTAATCACCCAAGGTTTTTATTTCAAAACCTTAATCAAGAGTGACACTAGATTGTATAAAACTTGATTAGAAAATTTTTGATGAATTTTCTCTTGAACAATTAGGGTGGCCGGTTTTGGAGAGGAAGGAAACAAGAGAGAAAAACTTACTAACTTGAATAATTGTTGAATGAAGTGAAGTGTGAAGTAATGTTGAGTATAGATCTAGTTATGTAAGAAATTTTTGCCAAACCATTAATGAGGCACCCCCCTTGGTCGGCCAAGGGGGCATGCATCTCAATAATACCTTTTTTATAATGTATGTAATATAAAAAGTGTAAGTAATTGTAGGTAAAATAAATATAAGTTAAGGTAACTTGTAAATTCTATATACATTTGTGTATCTAAGGTAGCTTTAGCTCAAAATAGATTTTAATGGATCCAAGTAGAATGTATTGAGGTCATATAAATTGTAAAAATACATTTCTTGTAAAATTTGAGTGATATAGTAATTATCGTGTAATTTTTAAGAAAAGCGTCGTAAAAATATAAATTTAACGATTTATATACAAAATAAATTTAAAACACTAGGTAAACTCAAAATATTATTTTTATAAACTAAATGTAAGTATAAAAATATGTCGGGATAATTTTTGGAAGTATCGAATTAAATGTTCAAAATAATAACTTACGTGATAACGTTTATTTAATATGAAATTTACGCGTTTAAGGTGAAATGCAAAATCATGAATGAACTAACATGATGCAAATGATGCTAATGAAATGTAGACTAAAATTAGTCTATATGAAATGTCCGTGATGATATGATCATAAATTTGCCGCTAAACTATTAAGGTTACGCGAATTTGGAACACGCAAACCTAGTTTACAATAAATGATGAAATTGTGAAACATGAATTGTTTTGAGAAATGACCAAAAATTGTGAATTGTGACATTCTTCCCATGTCAGAGGAATCACGTCCTCGTGATTCAATCGATGATACTATGGTTCGAACCTCGACAAGGGTTCTAAAAGTTTATGCTTGTGTATGGTCTATATGATTATGTCAATGCTCATGCATATGAGTTACTCGTCCCACAAGGTACGTTCCCGTGCTAACGTGAGCAATTCCCGTCCTAAATACATGCTTTCTTATGATTAGGCTCGATGAGACAAGCTTTCCCATTCTCAAGCAAAATTTTTAAAAGACTTTTTGGTAACCGATTTTTACTTAATCCCACAACTTCATCAAACAAGAACTGTCATACGATTAGGCTAAATCGGTTTAGGTAACGACTTGTTTCTAGCTCGATCTTTGCAACTCATCAAACAAGAACTGTCGCTCGGATCAAACTGGAAACAAGTGGTTTGAAGAAAATCTTTTGAAAATTTGGCTTGATTACGGAATTGCTTACACATATGAGACTACTACTCCCTTCATTGCATGATTCTTCCTGAATTAGACATAGGTGATCAGGCTATGTATAATTTAGGAGTAACTATGCAATGCTTGGACTAATCGACTCATATGATGTTTGGTGTTGAGTCATAAGTCTGCATGTATAAAGAATGTGCACTTGTAATGATATGATGAGATGCTATGATGATGTGGTTATAGTCTAGGGTCAATGATGCAACCTAGTTCTCTATAACCGATGCTCTGATACCAATCTGTCACACCCCCAAAATATCGCAGCGGAACGATAGTGTCATTGGGGTATGACGTCATAGCACAAAGTATGGATACAGAAAACGACCTCTATAATGAGACGTTTTGAAAAGTTTACCATTCGATTAAATAAGTTAAAGTTTTCAACACATGAGATTCCAAAGTTTGATATTACATAAAGGTTTACAAAACATGTCGAATGGTGATAGATAAAACACTAGACTCCAATGTATGCCATGAGACCCAAAAGCTCCATGAAATGCTATCGCCTTATGACCTGAGATAAATATGCTAAAAAGTGTCAACACAAAGGTTGGTGAGTTCATAAGTTTGTGTAAAAAAAATGATTTGAAATACTTAGAGAAATGTTCACACAGCAAAGGCATTGTAAATCCACTCAGTTCCAAGTTCCGCCCATACAAAACTTGCAACCTGTGTGTTCACAACCCATTGCCTAAAATAGAATGACAATCATGAATATGCGCATTAAGGTAGTTAAAAGTATAAATGTCACCACAAGGGTCTTCCAACAACTCGTGTTGGGATGTTCCTCCAACGCTCACGTTGGGCTGTATCCATAAAATGGCCTTCCAACATATAAATGTTGGGATGTTCCTCCAACGACTCACGTTGGGCTGTATCCAAAAAAATTGGCCTTCCAACATATAAATGATGGGATGTTTGTTTAAGTCTAATCACTACACGCACCAAGTCTAAAGTATAAGTAATGTTGTTTGGAAAAAGAGTTTAAATGTTTGGATAAATAAGCATATATCTCGCCCCAAATAGTTTATAGGAATTTAAATGAGTTAAAGCGGGGTATGAACTCACCTGGTATGATTGATATGCTAACAAAATGAAGTGCACTAAAATGAGGCTTGGAAACTATCCGCGACCTAAAATGAATGTTATGACTTGAGTTATGATATGTTGTCGTGAATGCGTGATACAATGTTGTGCATGCAACTCCATATGATATCATACCACTTGTACATTTTGGAAATAATATTTATCGTCAAAATATGTTTATGACATTCCGTCATATAATAAAATACTTTACAAGTATTTACGTTGAAATGATATCCTACGATAGTCATTTAATGATTTATTGTGAAATTATAACTTTTCGTCGTAAAATAATGTCGTTGAAATTTTCGTGAAAGTGACTAAAATGGCCTTGAAAAGTTAGTCGCAAAATGGTGCACGTCGAGTGTTAGGAAATGAACTCAACGGTTTTGGGAAGCTTGTATCATTATCTCAAAGTTTTAGTGTTTAAGTTTCCATCCTAGAGGTCTCGATCACCAAGAAAAATATAGGTTAAGTATTGTACTTTAGTTCAAAAGTATAGTTTAAAGGATGGTTTTCGCCAAGTTTGAAGTGACTATATGTTATTCGTTACAACTCCGCTCAACAAACGGTTTAACATTTTGAAAAATATGCTAGGCGAACTTACTTTTACTAGAAGACATCACGTTATTAAAAGTTCTACATCATTGTTAAAAACGTCCGCCAACATGGTCCTTTAGTTGCCGTAGTATGTTTTTAATAGAGAATATATTAGTTTTTGCTAATAGAATTAAAGTTACGGCAACTTGGTTTATCGCGTGTAATTTAATCGTTACAAGTCCGTTTTCTACGTTTTCTACATCCTTAGATTCGTGTCAAAGTATACTAATATATTTTTGATAAGTCGACACAATTTATAAACCTTAAGACTCATTTTTGACTCATAAGGTGTAACATTTTCAATGCTGAAATTTCTGAAATTAATAGTTTTCCTCGTCAAACTTGAAAAATTCATAACTTCTTCGTTATAGCTCCGTTTTAATCCGCTCAAGCGGCCACGGTTTCGTTTTAAAGTATATTTTCTAAATATCTAGGCCAAACATTTTTACCTACTGTCGGATTTTCCAGATTTTGAAAATAAGGACAGACCCTTTTGCAAACTTGTCGAAATGAGTTTTTCTCGCGCCAAACTTATTCTAACCAATTCAAAACAACTCCGAAGCTATTCTAATCCTACCATACACCTTCTTAGGGTGTCATGGGTTCCTAGGCATCACCAAAACTAGTATATAACAAGGAGTAATTATAGGATGGATTATATATATATAAAACACTTAAAAACCTTAAAAAGTGGTATGAACATCACATAACTTGCATGATTTTCTTGTGCATAATAAAATGAACATAAAAATGAATATGGAAAATAATGATATGTATGAAATGCTTACTAGTAATTGATGAGGTTAATGAGAGCAATGGATTTCCTAATCACCCAAGGTTTTTATTTCAAAACCTTAATCAAGAGTGACACTAGATTGTATAAAACTTGATTAGAAAATTTTTGATGAATTTTCTCTTGAACAATTAGGGTGGCCGGTTTTGGAGAGGAAGGAAACAAGAGAGAAAAACTTACTAACTTGAATAATTGTTGAATGAAGTGAAGTGTGAAGTAATGTTGAGTATAGATCTAGTTATGTAAGAAATTTTTGCCAAACCATTAATGAGGCACCCCCCTTGGTCGGCCAAGGGGGCATGCATCTCAATAATACCTTTTTTTTTTTTTTTTTTTATAATGTATGTAATATAAAAAGTGTAAGTAATTGTAGGTAAAATAAATATAAGTTAAGGTAACTTGTAAATTCTATATACATTTGTGTATCTAAGGTAGCTTTAGCTCAAAATAGATTTTAATGGATCCAAGTAGAATGTATTGAGGTCATATAAATTGTAAAAATACATTTCTTGTAAAATTTGAGTGATATAGTAATTATCGTGTAATTTTTAAGAAAAGCGTCGTAATAATATAAATTTAACGATTTATATACAAAATAAATTTAAAACACTAGGTAAACTCAAAATATTATTTTTATAAACTAAATGTAAGTATAAAAATATGTCGGGATAATTTTTGGAAGTATCGAATTAAATGTTCAGAATAATAACTTACGTGATAACGTTTATTTAATATGAAATTTACGCGTTTAAGGTGAAATGCAAAATCATGAATGAACTAACATGATGCAAATGATGCTAATGAAATGTAGACTAAACTTAGTCTATATGAAATGTCCGTGATGATATGATCATAAATTTGCCGCTAAACTATTAAGGTTACGCGAATTTGGAACACGCAAACCTAGTTTACAATAAATGATGAAATTGTGAAACATGAATTGTTTTGAGAAATGACCAAAAATTGTGAATTGTGACAACTAGCGATGACCATTTTGGCCTAGTAGAAAATATATATGTGTTATTACTTGTAAAAAATAGTTACGACAACTGATCGCTCCCGAACCGTCAAGTTATCTCACACGAGCCGACCACTTGTGAATGGCCGACCGTAAGAAATTTAAAACAGTCCGGAAACAAATGCAATGAAGATCTGGAGAGTATAGGGTTTCCCCGGGTCGTTATGTCCCAGCGAGCTATGCAATGAATCACCAAACGTATAGTGATCGAGAGATTTGAACGAAAAAGAGGTTTGAATTATTATAACTACAGAAATAGCCTATGATTACAAAGGCTTAAATGCAAATTAAAGAAAATTAAAAAGATAAAAAAAATATTAAATAAACGCTATCACTATTTGCAAAATTATGTTTTTGATTTTTTCTTTTATAAAACTGAATTAAAAACTACGTGACGTACAAATGAAAATATGAAACTTAAACAATATAAATCCTAAAAATATGAAAATGACATTTTTACAAACCTAATGATAAAAGAAAATTTTTAGAAAAAGAAAATTATTTTTAAAACTATTTATCTAATTATTATTAATTAAAAACTATTTTTAACTATTTAATAATAGCCTAAAATACAAGAAAATATGAAATAAAGCTAGAAAAATAAAATTATGACTTGGAAAAATCTAAAATAACAAAATAGAATTTTCAAAACTATTTTTGTATTTTTCTGATTATTTTTGTATTTTCTAGGAATTAAAAACTATTTAAAACTACTTAAATTGCTTAAAAATACAAATTTAACTAAGAAAAATCTGAAAAAATATTTTTTTAACTTTTTATATTTATCTTAACTTAATAAAAATGAAAAATTATTTTTTTTGAAACTTTTCTGAATTAATTGGATTAAAAGCTATTTAAAAAATGCTAAAAATAGATTTAAATGGAGAAAAATACCAAATAGTACTGGAAAAATATGAAAAATTCAAGATAAGTCTAAAATAATATTGTGAATCTAAGAAAATGGAAAACAGAGGGTTGTGTGGAGGAATATGAAATCTGAGGCACAAGTGCTTATAAATAAGCACTTGGAATAAGCAAATGAGCACCAAAGTCCACCACAGCAACACAAAAGCTATATTATGCTAAGAATACTCAAATTCAACTAATATTATAACTGCTCTAAACCTCTAAAATGCAAATTGCTAAGATTTGATGATTTGAGTTATGTACTAAAATCAGTGTGAGGGTACCAAGTTTGAGCTTAAGTACAAGCTTCCTAATAAGCTAAAATTTAAAACCAAGAGTTGGAACCTCACCTAGACCTGGCTAACTACTTATGAGCCAAATACCAGACCTAGACAAGCTCAAATGAGCTCGTGCAGCTTGCAGAAGATATTCTCGTGTGCAGGACTCAGATCAACCGAGTCAGTGCACAGTGGCAAATAAGCCCATGTTGACAAGCAATTTTAGAGCTTATAAAAAATTGATAAAAATCTACAAAAATGACAATGAGAAAATAGACCAATTGAAGTTTTTAAAACCACAAGTTTCACATGATTTGGCCTCAAATGAATCCAAGAAAAATCCTTTCAGTTTGGCTCAAACTTGAAATTTCAACTTTTTTTTTACTTTTAAGCAGTCTTGATATTTTGACTTATTTGAACTTTGAATCCAATTTGTGGACAGATTATGGTGTTAATAGATGAAATGATACTTCTGCAATCTATTTCTAAGGATTCTAAACACAAAACAAGATTTTGATTTTTTTAAAATCCAACAGATTAACAAATGAAGACAGTTTAATATGATGTTGACTTTTGAGGTTGCAGGTGCAGTTTTTAAGACAGATATGAGTCAATATGAGCTAAACAAACCTAAACCAACAAGTCTCAACTTTTGGACAAACCTTAAACACAGCTTAAGTAGCAAATCCAAACACCACTGTAAACACTGATATGCAATCAAAACTGAGATAAACACTTAACTAGCTACTATTAATGATCAAACTGGGTTTAGATAACTTAAATACAACTAATTAAACAGGTTTTAACTATTTATAACTACAAAGACAGATTATGCAATGAAACTTGAGAATAACTTACAAATGGTCCTTAGCCACAATGGCTTGATATCAAACAAACACAGAACACAAGTACCACTAGCCTATTCTAACCCATAAAACAGCTCAAATTCAACCCAAATCCAGCTCTGCTTCAACCCATATCCAATTCTATTTCCATTTTGCCCCAGTTTGACTTTCATTGACCAAATTCCAAAATTGATTGAAACTTAAAAGCAAGCTTACAAAAAGCTATAATAAGCTTATATAAGCTTGTTTGAGTGAGAAAATAAGCTATTTAGAGTTTGAATATGAGAATTCGAAATGGAATTTTGCAACAGTGAATACAACAATATAAAATGATAATGCAACTTAAATTGGTACTTGAAAATGGTTTATATTGATTAAACAACTTAAAGTGAGTACAATACAACAAAATATTACAGCTTTTCAACTTAACTAAAACTTTTTTATAAAAAACGACATTAATAAAATTTAAAAAACTAAAAGACTCTCTTCTCTTGCTCCTTCTTGCTTCTTTTATACCCAAACTTGTTTCTCTCACTACTCTGAGCATATCCCACTTGTAATTGGGACCATTGGATGACTTGAGTGGATTTTAGCCGTTTGATCAATTTTTGGCGGGAAAAGGTTTTAACAGCTGGGGGTTGAGTGTTAGGTTGAAGAAACATTAAATGTTTCTTGGCTTGGGGTGTTTGGAGGGTAGGAGTAGGGTGGTGATGATGGAAAGTTGGAGTTGCAGGTGATGATGAGGGGGGAAGGGAAACCCGTGAGTGTTTAATTATTTTAAATATGGCGGGGTTGGATTCGGGTTAAAAGGGTGGGTAACGGGTTAAAAGGTTTGGACTGGACCGGGTTGTGGTTTTGTTGGGCTTGGGATGTTTTATTTTGGGCTTGGACTAGTTTTGGATAAAATATATAGTTTAGGGACCAATCTTGCCAAAACTGAAAAACCAGGGACCATGCATGTAATTTCTGAAAAGGTTTTCCAAGGAATATTATTGACACTTTCCAAAAATCCAAGGGCTAAACTTGCACATCTCTAATATTCCAAGGACCAAATCTATCAGTTTTGAAACTCAAATGACTAAACTTGTAATTTCTCAAAACTTTTAACATTTTTTTACCAAAGGACTAATTTTGACAACTTATGATTTTAAAAGGACCTTTGGTGATTTTTCTTTTGAAATTAAGTGCTCAGGGACTATTTCTGACAACTTTTGAAACTTGGGGACTGAAACTGCCAATTATGCAAACTTAGCTCATTTTTCATCTGGTTTTAAACATTTTGCATCTGAAACATATAAAATGCAATTTTGGAATATTTTCAGTATTTTGATGCATTTCTGAGCATTTTTTAAACGTTTTGCAGTTCAGATTTAACCAAAAATGATGAGTATTTACACACTCATCAACAACCCTATTTAAAACGCGTGTAACTTAGTCGTTATAAGTCCGTTTTCTACGTTTTATATATCCTTGGTTTCGTATTAATATATACAAATATATTTTTGATAAATCCACTAATTTAGACAATGTTTAAAACTCATTTTTGCCCTTAAAATAACCCTTAACAGCTTTACCCTTTTCAGAAAATTAGTTTTCGTCGCAAAACTTGAAAATAGCGTAACTTTTTCGTTATAAATCCGTTTTAACCCGTTCAAGCGACCACGGTTTCGTTTTAAAGTCTATTTTCTGAAAATATAAACCAAAATGGTCCATGACCTGTCAAAATTTCCAGATTTTGCAAAAATGGACAGCAACTATTTTATTATCGTCTAACTTGATTTTTCTTGCGTAATACTTGTTTCAATCACTTCAAATCAACACCAAATCTATTCTAAACCTACCATACACCTTCTTAGGGTGTCATGGGTTCCTAAACATCATCAACAATGATATGTTTCATGAGAATAATTATAGGATGATTAAAACTTATAACAAGTACTAAAAACAATTAAAAGTGGTATAAATATATATGATACTTGCATGTTTTCTTATTAGAATGATAAAAATAGCTCAATAATGATTATGAAAGAGTAGTAAAGATTATGAAAAGCTTACTAGTTATTATGATGAGGTTTAAGTAACTAGGTACTAATTACTTCTTGGTTTTTATTTCAAAACCTTATATAGAAGTATACTAGGTTTTGTTTAAACACTTGATTCTTGAAAAACTTATGTTTCTTCCCTTTGTTCTTGCTTGGTCGAATGATAGAGAGGAAAATGAGAGAGTTTTATTTCTTTTCACCTTTGCAAATGTGTAGTGTATGTGTTTAGGATAGTATAATAATTGGTATAATACAAGTGTCAAGTCTAGGAAAGTGTATGTGTACATCTAGTAGCAAAATTTTTACACAAAATGGTGGTGATTCGTGGGGAGGTCGGCAAGGGTATATTGGGAATAAGGGTGGTGTATTTTAGATGACTAAATGTATAAAAAGTTAAGTATAATGTGTAGTTTGTAAGTATAATTAGGTATTTAGTGTAGCGTTAGCTAGAAATAGATTTTAACGGAACAAAATAAAATATATCGAAGTCATAAAAATTATAAAAATACATTTCTAACAAGAATTGAGTGAAATAATAATTATCGAGTAGTATTTACGAAAACCGTCGTAAATATATATATAATATATATATATATATATATATATATATATATATATATATATATATATATATATATATATAACAATTTTTATACAAAATAAATTTTAAAACATCGGGTAAACTAATAATATAATTTTTATAGTCTTAAAATGAGTATAAAAATATATCAGGATAATTTTTGGAAGTGTCGGATCAAATATTTAAAATAAATGATTATGCGATAGCGTTTATTTAATAGGAAAATATACGTTAATGAAATATGCAAACCCATGCATGAACTAATATGATGATGATGTTACTGATGATATGTAGACTAAATCTAATCTATATGAAATGTCCTCAATGATGTTTCATGAATTCGCAGCTAAACCCTTACAGTTACGAGAATTTGATACTCGTAAACCTAGTTTACGAAAAATGATGAATAGTGAATCATGAATAGTGAATTTTCTCCAGGAATGAATAGTGTTTCGTGAATAGTAAATTTTTAAAATAACCTTTCAAAGTCGTAAACTGACGTCAAAAACGATGAATAGTAAAATGATGAATAGTACCCAGTGAATAGTAAATTCCCGAGATGAATAGTAAATTTGAGAAATGACCTGAAATTACGGGTTGTCACATTCGCCCACCCAAAAATGAATTCAGTCCCTTAATTCAGTCCACGTTGGTTTCTACGGTGTTATCGGTGAAAAGGTGAGGATATTTGAGCCGCATCTGGTCTTCCCGTTCCCAAGTAAACTCGGGACCTCTTCGAAAATTCCAGTGAACTTTCACGATAGGAATACGACTTTGCTTCAATTGTTTGACCTCTCGATCCATGATTTTTGCTGGTTCCTCTACAAAAGTGAGTTTATCATCGAGTTAAATTTCTTCTAATGGAATTACAAGTGATTCATCCGAAAGACATTTCTTGAGCTTTGAAACGTGAAATGTGTTATGTACATGGCTGAGTTCTGACGGAAGCTCGAGTCGATATGCTACAACGCCGACTCTGCTCAAAATTTTAAATGGCCCAATGTACCTCGGGTTCAACTTCCCGCGTTTTCCGAATCGTATCACGCCTTTCCAAGGCGATACTTTCAACATAACCTTGTCGCCAACTTTTCTGTCGGCTTCTGGCAGTTCGGAGTCTATCTCGGATCTGAACTATCTTTTCTGTTGTTTCTCGAACCATTTCTGGACCAGTGAGTTGTGCATCGCCAACCTCGGCCCAACAAACAGGTGATCAGCACTTTCGACCATAGAGTGCCTCGAATGGTGCTGCTTTTATGCTGGTGTGATAACTATTATTGTAAGAGAATTCGATCAATGGCAAATGGTTAGCCCAACCATTTCCAAAATCAATCACACATGCTCTCATCATATCTTCTAATGTCTGAATCGTTCTCTCGCTCTGAACATCGGTTTGAGGATGATAGGCAGTGCTCATCTCTAATGTGGTTCCAAATGAATCTTGTAATGATTTCCAGAAGTTTGAGGTGAATCGACTATCTCTGTCCGAAATGATGGAAATTGGTGCCCCGTCCCTTGAGACTATTTCCTTGACATAAAGTCTAGTAAGTTGTTCCATGAAGTAAGTCTCTCTGATTGGTATGAAATGGGCTGATTTGGTAAGGCGGTCAACAATTACCCAAATAGCATTGTAACCACCTGATGTCTTAGGGAGTTTAGTGATGAAATCCATTGTAATGTGTTCCCATTTCCATTAGGGAATTTCTGGTTGCTGAAGTAATCCTGAAGGTTTCTGGTATTCAACTTTCACCTTAGAGCAAGTAAGGCATTTGCTAACATACGTGGCAATTTCTGCTTTCATGTTCGGCCACCAATAAAACTTCTTGAGATCCTGTTACATCTTATCAGAACCTGAGTGAATAGAATACTTCGACTTGTGCGACTCATGCATAATCAACTCTTGTATCCCGCCATAACGTGGTACCCAAATCCTATCTTTGAAGCATAATACTCCATCTGATCTCTTTACAAAGCCATTTGCATTCTCGGGCATACCATAGAGTTTTTCACTTGGGCAATTTTCCTCCTTGAGTGCCTCAATCTGAGCCTCGAGGATTTTTTATGGTTGAGGTGAACTAATCGTCATTCCTAACGATCTGACTCTCAAAGGCTTGTGTCTTTCTTTCCGGCTAAGAGCATCAGCCACGACATTTGCTTTCCCCGGGTGATATTTAATTTCACAATCGTAATTGCTAAGTAATTCCAACCAACGACGTTGCCTCATGTTAAGTTCCTTCTGATCAAGAACATATTGTAAACTCTTGTGGTCTGTAAACACCGTACACTTAGTACCGTAGAGGTAGTGCCTCCAAATCTTGAGTGCAAAAACTACGGCTCCCAAATCAAGATCATGAGTGGTGTAGTTCTTCTCATGAACTTTAAGTTGTCGAGAAGCATAGGCTATCACCTTCTCGTTCTGCATTAACACAGCTCCAAGCCCTTTGTGTGAAGCATCGCAGTATACAACGAAGTTTTCAATTCCTTCAGGTAGTGCCAAAATTTGCGCACTGCAAAGCTTTTGCTTCAATAACTGAAAGGCAGCTTCTTGTTTCTTTCCCATTCGTACTTCTGGTTTTTCTGTGTCAATTTGGGCAAAGCTTTAGCTATCTTTGAAAAACCTTCAATGAATCTTCTGTAATATCCGGCCAGTCCTAAAAATTGACAGATCTCTGTAGGATTTGTTGGGGTAGCCCAATCTCTTACAGCCTCGATCTTTGCAGGGTCAACTTGTAATCCTTGACTATCGATGACATGACCAAGAAATTGTACTTTTCAGTTCCAAAAATCACACTTCGAAAATTTGGCATACAATCTCTCCTTCTTGAGTAGCCCTAAGATCGTTCTTAGGTGCTCTTCGTGCTCTTCTTTGTTCTTCGAGTAAATCAATATGTTGTCGATAAATACTTTCACAAACTTATCCAAATACAGTTTGCATACCCTATTCATGAGATCCATGAATACTGGAGATGCGTTGGTTAATCCGAAAGACATTACTTGAAACTCATAATGACCATAGCGAGTTCTAAATGCTGTTTTCGGGATATCCTCCTCCCGAACTCTAAGTTGATGGTAACCTGACCTCGGGTCAATCTTTGAGTAAAGACTAGAGCATTGCAACTGATCGAACAGATCGTCGATCCTGGGAAGTGGGTAACAGTTCTTCACAGTTAACTTGTTCAGCTCTCTATAATCTATACACATTCTGAAAGATCCATCTTTCTTCTTCACAAACAAGACCGGTGCTCCCCAAGGCGAGGAACTAGGTCTAATGAATCCTTTGTCTAAAAGTTCTTGCAACTGGTTAGACAACTCCTGCATCTCTGATGGTGCTAGTATGTAAGGTGCTCGTGCAACTGGTGCAGCTCCTGGCACTAAGTCAATATGAAATTCTACTTGACGTGCCGGTGGAAGTCCTGGTAAGTCTTTGGGAAAGACTTCAGGAAATTCCCGAACAATCGGTACATCCTCAAGTCGCCTATCTTCCGACTTCTTTTCTGTTATATGTGCTAAGAAAGCATAACAACCCTTCTTTATGTACTTCTCCGTTTTGATGCATGATATAATACTGAGTCTAGTTCCACTTTGTTCTCCAAGAATGATCAAAGTTTCTCCGTTGTATGGAAGATGAACAACTTTTTCATCACAAATGATTCTTGCACGATGTTTGGATAACCAATCCATGCCGATAATGACGTCGAAACTTCCAAGTTCTACGGGCATAAGGTCTATATTGAATGGATGATTTACGAAATTGAGAGTGCAACCACGGACAATGGTGTCGGAGCTAATTAAGTTACCGTTAGCTAATTCAATGTTGTATGAAGTGTCTAATGTGGTTGGTTTGATATTGAGTAAAGGTGCAAATATAGTGGAAACAAAGCTTTTATCAGCTCCCGAATCAAATAAAACTGATGCATAACGATTATTGATAAGGAACGTACCCGTGACAACATTCGGGTCCTCCTTGGCTTCTCCTCCTCCCATAACATAAGCTCTTCCTTGTGCCATTCCACCTTGGTTCCTGTTCCCTTGATTCTTCCATTTTGGACAGTCCACCTTAAAGTGTCCCCTTTCTCCACATCCAAAACATGTCACTTGCGATTTCTGATTTTCCATCATAAATGGAAGCTTACATTCTTTGGTTTGATGACCCACTTTCTTACAATTCCCGCATGGATTAGGGAAACGACCTGGATTATGATGACTTTGACACTTTTCACACTTAGGTAAATTTCCCGTGTAACCTTTCCTTTCCCTTGGGCCTGCAGCATAGGCCTTAGCAACATCCTATCTCTTTGGTGGTTGTTGAGTAACATTGCCACCTCGGTTGTTATCCCACTTTCTCTTGTAGTTGTTATTGTTGTAGTTGGTTTTGTTGTTTCGATTGTTATTGTAGTTGGTGTGATTGTTGGTATTGTTGTTGCGGTTGGTGTTGGTAATGTTTCCCCTCTTCACAACTTGTGCCATGAGTTTTTGAGATACTCGGATAGATTCTTCAATTGTTTGTGGATCGAAAGAAATTACATCACCTTGAATAATCTGGGGAAGTCCTCCAATGAAACCTTCCACTAGTTTTTCATTGTCCGAAACCATAGATGGACATAAAGCAGCCAACTCTTGAAACCTTCTGATGTAGGTCTCGATGTCATACCCAACAGTCACTAGCTCATAAAATTATGTTTCCAACTTTTTCACCTCAGTACGCGGACAATACTTCTTAGTCAACAACCTTTTGAATTGATCCCATGTGAGCTTGTAAGCATTTTCCATACCAATAGGTTGTGCATAAGAATTCCACCATGACATTGCCCCATCTAAGAGTGTACTAGTAGCGAACTTCACCTTGCAGTCATCAGGGCAATTGCATAGAAGAAACACAGACTCCATCTTCTCAAACCAACAGATCATAGAAGTGGCTCCTTCTGTGCCTTTGAACTTTGTAGGATCATCGTTCTTAAAATCCTTGTACGAACAATTTTGAACTCCAGACCCTCCTGCAGTCCCTGCAGTAGTAGCAAGTCTGGCAGCTTCAGCAGCAGCCGCAAGTCTAGCAGCTTCAGCAGTTGCCGCAGCCTCGGCAGCATTAGCAAGCCTGGCAGCTTTAGCAGTAGCCGCAGCCTCGGCAACAGTAGCAAGTCTAGCAGCTTTAGCAGTAGCCGCAGCCTCAGCAGTAGTAGCAAGTCTGGCAGCTTCTGCAGCAAGCCTCTGCAGCAGTCATTGTTGCTCGCTCTTTCCTTAGTGCATCGGCTATACTATCCTTTACATACTTTTGGATAGCAGCTTGTGTCATTTCTGGTGCAGATTTCTTTGGCGCCATAACTCTTCAAAATCATAAGATGAAACAATGATGAAAATCCATAAATAGAAACAAACATTACACATAAATATCCACAACCTCAACATGCATAATATAAATGAAATCACAATGGAACAACAACGAAATATCACAAATATAATCACAACACACGTGAATAATATACATGAAAATTTCGGCCTACATGGACCGATATCATAGATAGCACAACCATTCCTACATAGTAGAGTCAACACTTGATACATTTGTTTGTACAACAACCAAAAGACTACACACACCTCGTGACTAGGATAATAATAGTAAAAGCTAACATGATACAAGTCTAATCTAGGCATCTCCTGGTGCTCCCCTGATCGACCTTGAAGCTCTCGAACCTGTGCAGTCAAACTAACAACCATATCTGTCAAATCACTAATCTGACGCTGAGTAGTAGCATCCCTACTCTCCCAAGTAGCAATACTCGCACGTGCTAATGCTAACTCATGATCTTGTCATTGTAGCTCATCCTGTGACATCTGAGCTCTATCAAATAACTCTGGCATCTCCTGCCTCAGCTCTGTAATATGCTCACGGTTTACTAGCTATCTAGTCTCCAACCCCTGATAAGAAACATCAATGGAAACCCTACCTATCACTAAAACCTTTATCTTCTCTTCCATCGCCTCAACTCGACTCAAAGGAATCTCCTCTAACTGTCCTAAAACCCTGTCAATCTGCACCTGCTGATGATCTAGTCGTGTCTCTAATGTGGTAATAGTTGGCTGTCTAGCAGCAGCCCTAGAACTCTCACCAATCTCAAACCTAGAAGGTGGTGCAGTCTCAGTAGTGGGTGGTATAGGTGTGTCAAGTCGTGTACGCTTCTTGAGCGGTAAGTCAGATATGGGTATAGGATCTCTAAGGTAATAAGATGATGATGAAGATGAGGATGATGATAATGGCGATCCTAGTGGTGAATTAGAGGCTGATGATGATAATGGAAGTGGTGATGGTGAATGAGTAGGACTAGCTGGTGGTGTAGGTGCAACTTCGTCCTCCTCAAAGGGTTCAGGCTCAGAATCGGAATATATAAGTGGTGAGTCTGGTGTAGAGCCAACTGATGTTAAGGCTATAGTAGGGAGTGGCAAGACATCATCCATGTCAGTGTCCATAGTAGGAGGTGACAAGACATCCTCCATGCCAGAGTCTGATGAGACATCCTCCATGTCAGAGTCTGAAGAAATAATGATGGGATGGGTATCTGAAGACATCTCTGTGACAACCGATGTGAAATGAAAGTAAATAACTCGCATAAAGTGTGTATGAATCCGCATGAAAAGTGAATATGCACTTATGATGAAATGATGAGATGCTATGATGATGTAGTTATAGTCTAGGGTCAATGATGCAACCTAGTTCTCTATCACCTGGCTCTGATGCCAATCTGTCACACCCCCAAATTACCTGTTTTGCAGCGGAATGGAATTCACGGGGATGACTGTCATAGCATCACAGTTATAGTTATATTGAATGACCTAAAGTGTCGTTTAAAAACACATCGTTTGATATTTATTTAAAGCATTTAGAGTTACAAAAGATAGGTCCCAAAAGTAGATAACGTTTGCGGAAATAAGTTTATTACAAGCCAAACGATGTTTTAAAAGTGCCATAATTTGCAAGTGAGACGCGTAGTCATCACGACTCTATGATGGGTCCTTATGCGTGCCATGATGTAAATGCCTTAGATACCTGAAAATACATTGCTAAAACAGTCAACAATAATGTTGGTGAGAAATCATAGGTTTATGAAAATGTTTTATACGACTACCACAAGTATAAGCCATGTATGACAAATATGTCACATAAAAATGTTACAATTGCAATAAGCACATGACACCGAAGCTAGACTGATCATGATGTTCGCCCCAACAAAGTGTTTGCCAAACAACTCAAATTCTGATATTAAATGAAATGCATCCGTTTGACCAGTTGGAATCCACCAACCCGGATGGAGGAGTCACCCTCAATAGATCTATTCACTCACCCTCGCTTACTCCGTAACTAACGGTTCATGATTATGATATGGGGACATTCAATTGGCAATGAGGTAACTTAAGCAATGTAATGAATTTGATATACTTGGTATCGTAATAAAAATGATGTGCAATGTATTCTCCTCCGTAGGTTTGAAATAAAGTATAAACTTGAAAGATGGGGCTATGAAAACTCACTTGGTACAATGATATGATGGCAAAAGTGGTTACACTGAAATGTGGCGCAATCTCTAACCGCGACCTATTATGAATGATATGATTCTAATATAAGTTATGAGATAATGTTATGCATGCAAACTCATATGATATTCATACCACTTGTGCATTTTTAAAAATAAAGTTTATCGTTGAAAAAAATAATAATCTTATAATGTCTTGACAATTTATAAATTACTTCACAAGTATTTAAGTTGAAACAACATTATATGATAGTCGTTAAGTGATTTATTATGAAATTATAGTTTTTCTTCGTAAAACAATATAATTTGACAACTCATGAAAATTGCTAAATGGCCTCGAAAAGCTAGTCGTAAAATAGTAAATATCGAGTGTTAGGAAACAAACTCAAGTGTGAAAACTCGCAATTTCAGGTCATTTCTTAAGTTTCACAATTTCATCATTTATCGTAAACTGGGTTTGCGTGTTCCAAATTCGCGTAACCTTAATTGTTTAGCGGCGAATTCATGATCATATCATCACGAACATTTCATATGGACTAAGTTTAGTCTACATTTCATTAGTATCATTTGCATCATGTTAGTGCATTCATGACATTGCATTTCACATTAAACGCGTAAATTTTATATTAAATAAACGTTATCGCGTGAGTTATTATTTTGAACATTTAATCCGTTACTTCTAAAAATGATCTCGATATATTTTTATACTTACATTTAGTTTATAAAAACTATATTTTGAGTTTACCTAGTGTTATAAATTTATTTTGTATATAAATCGTTAAATTTATATTATTACGACGCTTTTCTTAAAAACGACACGATAATTATTTTATCACTCAAATTTTACAAAGAATGTATTTTTACAATTTTTATGATCTCATTATATTGTATTTTGATCCATTAAAACTTATTTTTAGTCCATACTACTTTAACTTCACAACTATAAACAAGTTACAATATATCTTACTTAACTACATTTTCTTCTTACAAACAATTACACACATTTATATACAATATACTTTAAAAAAATATATATATATATATATCTTTGAGATACATCCCCCCCAAAACCGGCCATGGGGGGGGGGGAGTGTATGCATTTATTTGGTTGGTACTTGTTTTCTTTGATAGTATATATCTACACTCCAAACTATTACTTCACTTCACATTTCATTCAATCAATAATTCAACAAGTAATAAAAGTTTTTCTCTTGGTTCTTTCTCTCTTCAAAACCGGTCACCTTAAGGAGATAGCAAGGATCACAAAACTTTTTACAAGCTCAAGTTAATCACAATCTAGATCACACTCTTATTAAGGTTTTGAAATAAAAACCTAGGGTGTTTAGGTTAACCTTGGTTCTTTGCACCTCATCATATTAACTTGTAAGCATATCATTTCATTTTACATCTTTCCTTTTCATTTCATAAGTATTTTATCATTTTCATAGCAAGCATGCAAGACTTGTGTTTATTTATACCATTTTTACATGATTTTTAGAGTTATATATATATAAGGTCATCCTATAATTATCCCCTTGTTATATATTGGTATTGATGATGTCTAGGAACCCATGACACCCTAAGAAGGTTTATGGTAGGATTAGATTAGCTTTGGAGTTGATTTGAAGGGATTGGAATAGGTTTAGTACGAGAAAAACTATTTTCGATAAGTATAAAAAGTGTTCTGTCCTTGTTTTATTTTTCTGGAAAATCCGACAGTAGGCACGAAATTTTGGCCTTGATATTTAGAAAATATACTTTAAAACGAATCCGTGGCCGCTTGAACGGATTAAAACGGAGTTATAACGAAGAAGTTATGAATTTTTCAAGTTTGACGACGATATATACATTTTCAGAAAATTTCAGCAACCTATTTTTACTTTATTCGAGTCAAAAACGAGTCCTAAGCTTTACAAATTATTTCGACTTATCAAAAATATATTAGTTTACTTCGATCGAAGCTAAGGACGATAATAATCAGAAAACGGATTTGAAACGACTAAGATATGCACGTTTTCATAAAATTGCCGTAACTATTATTTTCAGAAAAACTATATTATTTTTACGAGACAAGTGTTACGGTAACTAAAACGACCATGTTGGAGGCTGTTTTTAACTATGATGTAGAACTTTTTGTGACGAGATATCTTCTAATAAAATCAAGATCACCAAGCATATTTTTCAAAACAACCAACCGTTTGTATAGCGGAGTTGTAGTAAATTAATTACGGTTGCTTAAACTTTGCCGAAACTCACTTTTTGAACCACAATTCGACAAAATCACCATCTTTAACCCTTATTATCTTTATGTTCGAGACCTTTATGATGAAAACTCATGAACTGAAACTTCTAGATTTCGATACAAACTTTCAAAAACCGTCGAGTTCGTTTCCTAATGTGCGACGTACACCATTTTACGACTAGTTTTTCGAAGCCATTTTTGTCACTTTCATGAAATTTCCGACGACATTGTTTTACGACGAAAAGTGATAATTTCACCATAAATCATTACAAAACAATTGTAGGATGACAATTCGACGTAAATACTTGTAAAGTGATTTAAGATTGGTCAAGACGTCAAAAGAGTATTTTTCGACGAAAAGTATTATTTTTCCAAAAACTCGCAAATGGTATAAATAACATACGAAATGCATGCATAACATTACATTGCAACTCATTACATATCATATCATCCATAATAGGTCATTTTTCGAGATTCACGCTATATTTCAGTGTACCCACTTTTGTCATCGTAATCATTGCAACAGGTGAGTTCATAGCCCCACTTTTACTCTTTTAACTGTTTTACAAACTCTTGGGGGAGATACATGCTACATTTTTAACCGAACACAAATGCTTTGAACTGTATGCTATATCCGAATGTTTTATTGTCACTAAGTATTTGCCATGTTCGAAGTCCCTACATCATGAACCATTAGTCACTTGCGAGTGAGCGCGAATATTGTGAATAGGCCTATTGGAATTAACACTCCCGCTCTTATTGACCCAGTTAGGGGAAATCGAGCGCACTATATTTGAACCAGTAAGGTAATTTGGCAAGTTACCTATTAGGGCGGCGATGAAACGATGATTACCAATTTTTTATTGGTGCGATGTTTACGCTTTGGTGTCATGAACTTAGTGAAATAAATACGATTTTGTTTTCAACGATGAGTGTGAAACCATTTAACTCACACTACGATTATTGTGTTCAAACGAATTAATTAAACCTATGGATTTCACTCAACCTTTGTGTTGACCTTTTTAAGCATGTTTTATCTCAGGTATCTAAGGCATTCAATTCATGGCATGCATTTGGACACATCATGGAGTCGCGGTGACGACGCGTCTCACTTGGGTTTTATGAACTTTAAAAACATCGTTTGACTTGTACTAAATTTATTTTCCGTGCATAGTAACTTTCATTTGGGACCTATACTTTGTAACTCTGATTATTTTATTAAATCAAACGATGTATTTTTCAAACGACACTTTAGGTCGTTCAATATAACTGTGATTGTGATGCTATGACAGTCAATCCCCAGGAATTCCATTCCGCTGCAAAACAGGTAATTTGGGGTGTGACAGATTGGCATCCGAGCTTCGGTTATAGAGAACTAGGTTGCATCATTGACCCTAGACTATAACTACATCATCATAGCATCTCATCATTTCATCACAAGTGCATGTTCACTTTACATGAGGTTTATACGTACATTTTTCGAGTTATTCACTTTCATTTCACATCGAGTGTCACATGGATGCCTTTAAATTCCCATCCCATTATCATTTCCTCATACTCTAATGTGGTGAATACTTTGTCATTCCCTATCGCAATTTTTACATCAATTGACTCATCACCGATAACGTCGAATGCCGAGATAAACCTTTATATAGGGCGAAGTCACTCTCACTCCTTTGTTTCACCACTAACATGTCGAGTTACACTTTATTCACACATTAAGTCACTAAACCATCATACATTTGAAGCACTTACGACATCTTATAACCTATTCCTTAGGAAACCGTCGATCATTTTGAAAAATAACCTCAAACTTATCATTTCTTATCTCATCTCTTTAGAGCGCTTATTATTAACATAGGACTTTGATACGTCTCATCCTTTCCTCTTATTTTGAAGAAGATATGGCACCGAAGAAAGCCACACCTAAAATGAATCAAGCGGCTATTCAAAAGTTGGTAAGGGATAGTGTAGCAGAGGCATTAAGGATTGAAAGGGAAACGGTGGCTGCTGCTACTCTGCTGAGGCCGCTACTCCGAAGCCGCTAGAATTGAGAGGGAAGCTGAAGCCGCTAGGCTTGCTGCTGCTGCAGGAAATGCAGGAGGGTCCGGAGTCAAAAGCTGTTCGTATAAGAACTTCAAAAGTGGAGATCCCACTAAGTTTAGAGGTACCGAAGGAGCCACTGCCATGGTTCGATGGTTTGAGAAATTGGAGTCCGTGTTTTTGCTATGTAATTGCCCGGATGATAGTAAGGTCAAGTTTGCTACGAGTACACTACTTGATGGAGCATTGTCGTGGTGGAACTCTTATGCTCAGCCAATGGGAATGGAGAATGCTTTCAAGCTCACTTGGGAGCAATTCAAAGGTTTGGTAACAAAGAAGTTTTGTCCGCGTACGGAGGTGAAGAAGTTGGAGACCGAATTCTATGAATTGGTAACTATTGGGTATGACATTGATACTTACATTCGAAGGTTTCAAGAATTGGCCGTGTTATGCCCATCTATGGTTTCGGATAATGAGAAGCTACTGGAGGCTTTCATTGAAGGACTTCCTGAGATTATTCAAGGTGATGTGACTTCCTTTGATCCGCAAACGATTGAGGAATCTATTCGAGTGTCTCAAAAGCTCATGGCCCAGGTAGTGAAGAGAGGTAAGTACACCAACACCAACCGAAACAACAACAACAACCCCAACAACCGCACCAACTGCAACAATAACCAAAACAACAACAATGATGATAACCAAATCAACAACAACAAAAGGAAATGGGAAAACGACCAAGGAGATTATGACAACAACAACCAAGACCGCAACACTAACCGTCATCAACAACAAAATAGAAGGCAAGGAGCGGGAATGGTTTATGCCGCTGCACCAATGAGAGGTAGAGGGTATGCTGGAACACACCCACTATGTAATCGATGTAATTTTCATCACTCGGGTCCTTGCCCTGCCAAGTGCCACAAATGCCAAACACCGGGACATCTAGCCAGGGATTGTAAAGGTAAAGCCGTAGTCACATGCTTCGGATGTGGGGAACAAGGACACTATAGGAATCAATGTCCTCAAAACCAAGGTCAACAAGTTGAAGGTGCTCATGGGAATGCATACATGTTAGGAGGAGGAGAAGCTCGTCAAGGTATCAACGACGCGGAAGACTGAAGAAGTTCGGAAACTAACAGTCTTAATTTCCCTTATGTACTATGTCGTATTAAGTTTATGTTTTCCATCGTATCCGAATCTTTATAACTTAAGATGTACTACTTTTGCTAAAACCACTCGTTGTAAAATATTCTCATCTATCGTACTTATTTTCTTTCCGATTTGTTATTACTTACGAGAATTTTACTTCTTTTTACTTTATCGACCATTTTAACGACACGGTTTAAATCCTTGTAAGCATCGAGAGTTATAACAACTAAACCGAACGTCACATCATCGTTCCTTAATTATACATAGCCTAGCTAACTATGTCTAATTCTGGAGGGATCATGTTATGTTGGGAGCGGTTATTTATAAATCTTAGTGCAAGCAAAATGTTCACATGTTCCAATTCAAAGTGTTACTTATGAGAGATTCATCCGATAATTTCCTTACTACGATGTTTTGTACGCTCTCAATCATCGACAACCGTAACGACACTTTTCCATGTCTTCTCTCCTCGATGTTCATTATAAACTCAAAAATTCGATAGACCAACACGAACTGAATTCAGGGACTGAATTCCTTTTTGGATGGGCGAATGTGACAACTCGCAATTTCAGGTCATTTCTTAAGTTTCACAATTTCATCATTTATCGTAAACTGGGTTTGCGTGTTCCAAATTCGCGTAACCTTAATTGTTTAGCGGCGAATTCATGATCATATCATCACGAACATTTCATATGGACTAAGTTTAGTCTACATTTCATTAGTATCATTTGCATCATGTTAGTGCATTCATGACATTGCATTTCACATTAAACGCGTAAATTTTATATTAAATAAACGTTATCGCGTGAGTTATTATTTTGAACATTTAATCCGTTACTTCTAAAAATGATCTCGATATATTTTTATACTTACATTTAGTTTATAAAAACTATATTTTGAGTTTACCTAGTGTTATAAATTTATTTTGTATATAAATCGTTAAATTTATATTATTACGACGCTTTTCTTAAAAACGACACGATAATTATTTTATCACTCAAATTTTACAAAGAATGTATTTTTACAATTTTTATGATCTCATTATATTGTATTTTGATCCATTAAAACTTATTTTTAGTCCATACTACTTTAACTTCACAACTATAAACAAGTTACAATATATCTTACTTAACTACATTTTCTTCTTACAAACAATTACACACATTTATATACAATATACTTAAAAAAAATATATATATCTTTGAGATACATCCCCCCCAAAACCGGCCATGGGGGGGGGGGAGTGTATGCATTTATTTGGTTGGTACTTGTTTTCTTTGATAGTATATATCTACACTCCAAACTATTACTTCACTTCACATTTCATTCAATCAATAATTCAACAAGTAATAAAAGTTTTTCTCTTGGTTCTTTCTCTCTTCAAAACCGGTCACCTTAAGGAGATAACAAGGATCACAAAACTTTTTACAAGCTCAAGTTAATCACAATCTAGATCACACTCTTATTAAGGTTTTGAAATAAAAACCTAGGGTGTTTAGGTTAACCTTGGTTCTTTGCACCTCATCATATTAACTTGTAAGCATATCATTTCATTTTACATCTTTCCTTTTCATTTCATAAGTATTTTATCATTTTCATAGCAAGCATGCAAGACTTGTGTTTATTTATACCATTTTTACATGATTTTTAGAGTTATATATATATAAGGTCATCCTATAATTATCCCCTTGTTATATATTGGTATTGATGATGTCTAGGAACCCATGACACCCTAAGAAGGTGTATGGTAGGATTAGATTAGCTTTGGAGTTGATTTGAAGGGATTGGAATAGGTTTAGTACGAGAAAAACTATTTTCGATAAGTATAAAAAGTGTTCTGTCCTTGTTTTATTTTTCTGGAAAATCCGACAGTAGGCACGAAATTTTGGCCTTGATATTTAGAAAATATACTTTAAAACGAATCCGTGGCCGCTTGAACGGATTAAAACGGAGTTATAACGAAGAAGTTATGAATTTTTCAAGTTGACGACGAAATATATATTTTCTGAAAAATTTCAGCAACATGTTTTTCTTTTATACGAGTCAAAAACGAGTCCTAAGCTTTACAAATTATTTCGACTTATCAAAAATATATTAGTTTACTTCGATACGAAGCTAAGGACGTATAATACGTAGAAAACGGATTTGAAACGACTAAGATATGCACGTTTTCATAAAATTGCCGTAACTATTATTTTCAGAAAAACTATATTATTTTTACGAGACAAGTGTTACGGTAACTAAAACGACCATGTTGGAGGCTGTTTTTAACTATGATGTAGAACTTTTTGTAACGAGATATCTTCTAATAAAATCAAGATCACCAAGCATATTTTTCAAAACAACCAACCGTTTGTATAGCGGAGTTGTAGTAAATTAATTACGGTTGCTTAAACTTTGCCGAAACTCACTTTTTGAACCACAATTCGACAAAATCACCATCTTTAACCCTTATTATCTTTATGTTCGAGACCTTTATGACGAAAACTCATGAACTGAAACTTCTAGATTTCGATACAAACTTTCCAAAACCGTCGAGTTCGTTTCCTAATGTGCGACGTACACCATTTTACGACTAGTTTTTCGAAGCCATTTTTGTCACTTTCATGAAATTGTAGGATGACAATTCGACGTAAATACTTGTAAAGTGATTTAAGATTGGTCAAGACGTCAAAAGAGTATTTTTCGACGAAAAGTATTATTTTTCCAAAAACTCGCAAATGGTATAAATAACATACGAAATGCATGCATAACATTACATTGCAACTCATTACATATCATATCATCCATAATAGGTCATTTTTCGAGATTCACGCTATATTTCAGTGTACCCACTTTTGTCATCGTAATCATTGCAACAGGTGAGTTCATAGCCCCACTTTTACTCTTTTAGCTGTTTTACAAACTCTTGGGGGAGATACATGCTACATTTTTAACCGAACACAAATGCTTTGAACTGTATGCTATATCCGAATATTTTATTGTCACTAAGTATTTGCCATGTTCGAAGTCCCTACATCATGAACCATTAGTCACTTGCGAGTGAGTGCGAATATTGTGAATAGGCCTATTGGAATTAACACTCCCGCTCTTATTGACCCGTTAGGGAAATCGGCGCACTATATTTGAACCAAGAAGGTAATTTGGCAAGTTACCTATTACGGCGATGAAACGATGATTACCAATTTTTATTGGTGCGATGTTTACGCTTTGGTGTCATGAACTTAGTGAAATAAATACGATTTTGTTTTCAACGATGAGTGTGAAACCATTTAACTCACACTACGATTATTGTGTTCAAACGAATTAATTAAACCTATGGATTTCACTCAACCTTTGTGTTGACCTTTTTAAGCATGTTTTATCTCAGGTATCTAAGGCATTCAATTCATGGCATGCATTTGGACACATCATGGAGTCGCGGTGACGACGCGTCTCACTTGGGTTTTATGAACTTTAAAAACATCGTTTGACTTGTACTAAATTTATTTTCCGTGCATAGTAACTTTCATTTGGGACCTATACTTTGTAACTCTGATTATTTTATTAAATCAAACGATGTATTTTTCAAACGACACTTTAGGTCGTTCAATATAACTGTGATTGTGATGCTATGACAGTCAATCCCCAGGAATTCCATTCCGCTGCAAAACAGGTAATTTGGGGGTGTGACATCAAGGGTTTTAGAAAGCTTGTAACATTATCTAAAAGTCTTAGCTTTTAACTTTTGATCATAGAAGTCTCGATCATGGAGAAAAATATAGATGAAGTAGGGTAGTCGGACTAAAAATATTGTTTAAGGTTAGTTTTCGGCGAAGTTTGAGTGACCATATATTATTCGTTACAACTCCGTTTGACGAACAGTTGAACATTTTGGAAAATAGGCTAGGCGAACTCACTTTTATTTGAAGACATCGTTTTCTCAAACATATTCTATCGATATGAAAAATGACTCCAAACATGGTCACTAGCGATGACCATTTTGGCCTAGTAGAAAATATATATAAGTGTTATTACTTGTGAAAAATAGTTACGACAACCCTATTTAAAACGCGTGTAACTTAGTCGTTTTAAGTCCGTTTTCTACGTTTTATATATCCTTGGTTTCGTGTTAATATATACTAATATATTTTTGATAAATCGACTCATTTAGACAATGTTTAAAACTCATTTTTTTCCCTTAAAATAACCCATAACAGCTTACCCTTTTTCAGAAAATTAGTTTTCGTCGCAAAACTTGAAAATAGCGTAACTTCTTCGTTATAAATCCGTTTTAACCCGTTCAAGCGACCACGGTTTCGTTTTAAAGTCTATTTTCTGAAAATATAAACCAAAATGGTCCATGACCTGTCAAAATTTCCAGATTTTGCAAAAATGGACAGCAACTATTTTATTATCGTCTAACTTGATTTTTCTTGCGTAATACTTGTTTCATTCACTTCAAATCAACACCAAATCTATTCTAAACCTACCATACACCTTCTTAGGGTGTCATGGGTTCCTAAAAATCATCAACAATGATATGTTTCATGGGAATAATTATAGGATGATTAAAACTTATAACAAGTACTAAAAATAATTAAAAGTGGTATAAATATATATGATACTTGCATGTTTTCTTACTAGAATGATAAAAATAGCTCAAGAATGATTATGAAAGAGTAGTAAAGATTATGAAAAGCTTACTAGTTATTATGATGAGGTTTAAGTAACTAGGTACTAATTACTTCTTGGTTTTTATTTCAAAACCTTATATAGAAGTATACTAGGGTTTGTTTAAACACTTGATTCTTGAAAAACTTATGTTTCTTCCCTTCGTTCTTGCTTGGCCGAATGATAGAGAGGAAAATGAGAGAGTTTTCTTTCTTTTCACCTTTGCAAATGTGTAGTGTATGTGTTTAGGATAATGTGAAAACGTAGAGGGGGGGGGGGTGAATACGTTTCCGTTTCAAACTTAAAACTTTTGTATCAAATATAGTATAAACCATTGCATTTGCTAATCTCGACGCGAGGATGCATTTAACGCATTACGGCATGTAAGGCCAACCCCTTAATATCTCATAAGATTCCGCAAGATTAATGGTTCATTATAAATCAAGTTTCACCATTATTCGTCCGGTTGCTTTTTCTTGACCAAGCGTGTCATAATATGTAAAGTGTTAAATATAGTTTATGACTGAATGAAGGACCAAGTATGCATCACAAACATAGACATCAACCACTTAGAAAATAAACAATGTAATGCAAGAATAAACGTAAAGCCATAAGTAAAAGGGTAGACAAACTAACACGAGCATTTATAGTGGTTCGGCTACAAGTACACCTTCCTTGCCCTATTTCACTCCTCGAGTCACCTACTCGAGAGTTCGTAAACACTACACCAATCTCCTTATGGCGGAGAAGCCTTCACAACGTCGCTTACACCTTTTTTCGGTACAAAGCTAAATACCGAGTTCTTTCACACCAAGGCGAACCACACCTAACACAACGTCGCCTACCCTTTATACGGTGCTAGGCTAACCACCGAGTTCTTTCACTCCAAAGAGAACTAATCCTATCACAACGTCTCCTACCCTTTATTAGGTACTAGGCTAAGCACCTAGTTCCATTACTATGGAGGAACTACTACCCATCACAACACAACACCTAATCTTAAGGAGATCCACTCCTTATTACAACACCATCAAGGATATCAATATCCTTGAATCCAATACTACTCTATCTTGTACATCGAAATACACCATATCGAATGTACACCCTAGGCATCTTTCGCTAATGCCATTGACACGGATCTTCGGCACTCTTCACTAATGCCTTAGATACATCTATGACACCCGTTATGTTTTGTGTCCCAACATAACAAACCTTGTGTTTTATGGCACAAAAACATAAACCATCTAGTCTAGTCATAGATACAAGAATATGATACTAGACATTATCCAAGACAATGTGTCTAATGGATATGAAATCCTAAACTAAACATCAAGAACCCAAAGCATGATGTAGTTATCTTCTATGAATGAAGATGACAAGTTTCCCAAGCTTGTTATAGAATATCTTCATGAGCTTGTATCTTGTGCTGGGTGATCACTTCAGTGGGTAAGGGAGCAAGATCTCTAAGCTTGCTTTGGAGGATTACTTCGGGAGTATGCTTACAACAAATGAGAGTTAGAAGCATTATGATCATATGAGATGAGGGTGGTTTTCAAGTTTCCTAATGATCTAAATATCCTAGAAATGGTGGAGAGAAACTATTTGTGAAGGTGTGAAGAAATGGTAAGAAGTGGCTTGCTATTTATAGGCAAAAAGACCAAAACCATGTTCTGCCCCAAGGATCCCTTCTGGAGGGATCCATCCCTTGTAATTCCAGGGTTCCGTGGGCACTTTGAAGGATCCGTAGGACGCTCCCTTTTTCCCATGGTTTTTGGGTCATGGGTCATGGGTTATGGGTTGGTCTATGGGTATTCCTTTAGATACAATGTATCTAATGAGTACGATGTATCTAGTCTTATGTGTTAGGTCACCATATTATCACAACAATATGTATTTCTAGAGAGAGGAAGTTATAGAGAGAGAAAGTGGAAGGAACTAATGAATGATTAGTGAAAATGATAATTGCAATTAGAACCAACAACTCTCTCCCTTCTAGGGAGGGGGTATTTATAGTGTTTACATAAGTAGGGGTGTTTCCCCTTGGTTCTAGAAGAACCTTCTATCACAGCTCATGGGCTTACTACATGAGCTGTGAAATCAATTACAAACATTTATAAACCATAATTATTAACGACCTATTACAAATGAAATAACCTACACTTGATAATAAAACATGTTCCTAACAATCTCCCCCTAAGGGTTGGTCATCATTTGTTGTCTTGCTTAGGTCGTTTGGCGTCTTGAACTTCTTTGGCGTTCATAGCTTGTGACGTCTTTGATTCTTTGAATCTTTGTTCTTTGTTATTGTTGTTGTGATCAGTTGTGAAATCTGTCTTTTATCAACACCTTTGTTGTTAGTGATGAAAGTCATTTCCGGCATGCTCATACCGATGAAGTTTGTGATTCATATATTTGAAGCTCTCATTCTTTAACTTTGATCTTTATCGATAACTTTGCGATTCTTTGACTTTGATGTAGAATCTTTCTAAAATTTTCTTTGCCTTTTGAGAGAACTTCAATTTGTGTTGATGTTGGTATGAGCATGTGAAGAGTCTGCACGATCTTTTCCACCTGTGAGCATCCATAAGAAGAAAACATAAAACATGGGTTAGAAATAATCCAACACTTACAAGTTTGAACTTCGAGAGTGTTAACAGCATAGTGTGAAAACACATCTCTAATTCTCAGAAAGGCTGTTCCTGAACTGGAGTCCCACAAGTGAGATAACACGATGTACCGAAATACACCTACAGTTCAGATGAGTCGCGGAGGTACACCGAAGCATCACCCCACGACTGTAGACCGTTTGAGACACACTAATCGTAACCCACAAGGAGTTACCGAAGTGACCTGCTGTCGAGGCGTTTGATGTTGACCCCGGCAGAATTTCCATTCAATCACGAGGATCACAATTGTGAATCCCTCATAAATGTTCGGCATTGCTAAGATCTGCGTAGGACTCTGAAAAGTGTCACTTGTGTTCTTATTGTTTGAACAACAAGTGATGAAATAATTAAGTGTTCCTAAGAGATCTTTAGATAAATCTCATGGCTCTAGACTCGATTAGTGCACTTTGATTTTCCTAAGCGGAGACTAGGGAGAGGGTCTCCTTCTTCAATACCAACAATCTCTAAGAGAGAGTCGATAGATTACGTAAGGTTCCCTGTGAGAATGAAACAAGCTCTTTTAAGAGAACTTGAGTGGCTTAGAATGTTTAGTGCATTGCGTCCATGGGTCCATGACGACTTTGTCTTCAATACCGGTGTCATCTTGTGACAACCAGTAGTATATGAATTGAACCCGATTATGCCCTAAGTTGAATAATTTGGAGGGCTATTTCTTTTCACCCTTTTCTTTAACTTTTCTTTTTAATTCTTCAACTCCTTCTTTCTCCGATTCTCATTTCTCCTTTTTAAATCATACCTAAGGACTTCTAGATACTAACTATTTGTGATGTCCTTGGGTAGATCCCTCCGGCTCTGGCGGATCATAGGACGTTTATTCCTAAACTTAGTCACCTTAAAACTCCATGACTATCCTATGTTGCCACAAAACCTTTTCTTGAAAAATCTCTCAATATGTTTATGATGAAAAACATGTTTTGCTAACACCTTGAGAGTTTTTTTTGGTTTTTCAAATACTCCCTCCACATGTGCTTATGAGTTTTGATGAAATCGCACAGAGAGGGAAGAGCTTCGCACTTTTGAATTGATCGACTCTTGATAAACAATTCCCCATGAGACACGTTACGTTGTATAGTTAAAGAGTTCCATTATCCGCTTTTAGGTGACAACTAGCTCTAATAACTACCTTGAAGATGTAAACTCTCCTTGAAAAGGAGGTTAGACCCGTCAAAGTTCATGTCAATCAAGAGTGTCTCGGATTGGTACATTCTACTAAGATAAGTCTTGAAAGACAAATCTTTTCAATTACTGACATTCAAAGATCATCAATTCATTGGTGATGTCTGAGTCGAGCACGTTATGAGATTCCATAACTTCCTGATCAACAATTTTAATCACATTTCTCCCCCTCAAAAATAGCATATGAATGTTGGTTTTGAAAAACATGTTGATTAAAATATGCTTTTTTGAGGCATTGGAAATTCATTTGGAAAGAAATGGATTTCAAGAACATTTGATTTAGAACAAAGATTTTGCAAATACTCCTCCTCAACAAGTGATACTAACTTTTGAAGTTTTGAAAACATAAGGGGAAGTACTTGTTCGTTGAACAAAACTTTGAAAAATGAAAGTTTTGATAAGTTTTAATCAACAGTAAGAAGCTTTCGCTCCTATTATAGGATTGTGGCGATCGATGTACCACGTGGTCCTTTCTTGACAAGAACGGGTTGTACACTGTAATGTGTGCACAAGCCATGGACAGATAATCAAACAAGCAAAATCACAATCAAGAGAATACCCAATGATTACAGACGATCAGCTACTTTCTGAGGACGTTGGAGAGTCAGAATCTGAAAGTTTGGTCATCCTGCCACATAGCTCTCCAACCGTTGCATCTGATCCCAATGAATCCAACATTCATCAATCATAGTGATAAATCAACGAACATCCTTGCTATCCTTTGAATTCCATCTCTTCGTCTGAATTATACCCAACTCAATGTCCTTCAATCGATATGCCAATCCATCTCGAACCATCTCCAGGGTGGCGTCATAGAACTTAGTGAGTTTCATCGAAAGCCATGAAGCAAGTATGATGATTTTCACATTAGTAGACAAACCCAAACTTTTGTTTATGAACGATTTTGTCTTGAGCTTCTTGATTGATTCCGATGAAGTGTAGAATTTAGGTAAGATTCGACTCCGAGGAGGAGAACTTCAACACGCTCTTTGATTTGAAGCGTATGAAAACAAGGAGTGCAATAATGTACTTGATCTAAATTTCGGTTGAGGTTCTGGTTGGGGCTCGGGTATGTCGTGATCCTCACCACCAGTGTATGTAAAGTGATCAACGGTTTTCTCCATTGGTGGTGTGGTTTTTGAATCCCTTGGTTGATCGGATGGTGGTGGTGTGTAGCTTGTTGTGTATTGGTGATAACCCGCTTAACCATTTATCGAATCATTGGATGGAGTTGCCTTCTTAACTGATTTTGTTGTTGACATAGGTGTTTCTTATGATGATGGAGGTGATGATTGAGATGATTTTTTTTTTTTTTTTTGGGTTTGGTGGAAGTGTCAAGAGGTGTTACAAGATGTTGAGGTTTGTGTATAGGATTGTCAACTATGTAGTTGTCCGATTCCTTCTTTAACTTTTCCTCCTCAGCTCTAGCAGCTTCTTTTGCCTCTTTTCGAATCATTTCCTCTTCAACCACCAAATTATCATCATCAGTGACTCTTTCATCCTTATCATGATCGTAATCTCCTTCGTCTGATATTTCCACATCTTCACCATGCTTTTCTACTTGCGGTTGTTTTAGTTGTTGTTGTGGTTGCTTCATTTCAACAGTTCTAGAGACAGTGACACCCGATCCTTACGGGTTGATTAACCGGATCGGATGAGGTAAGAGTTGTTTGCAATGGATCTTTCATAAGTGGAGGACTCTTGCTTGACCCTCTGCCCCATGGGGTTGATTAACGGAAAAGGTTGAAGCATGGTATTCCATCCTTTTCTGCTTTAATGACTTACGAAATTGTATTTCCTCATCCATTGAATCTTACTCATCATCAGGATGACTTTGTGAGCATGAATTTGAATGGATGAAGCAGAAGGATGTCCACAACAATTCAGCAAGATGATTATGAGCATATGAAGTTGTTGAAGATGACACGAAGAATGTTCATGCCAATTGTTTTGTCGTATCCAGCTGGGAATGTGTTTGCCATCAAGAGCTCTGGGGCATTGATGATTGCTTGATTTGCAGCCATTTTGTGATCTGAAAGACATTAGACAAAAAGACAGACGTATGGAAACACGATGTGTTTGATTTAGTCTGATTTATTATCTAATTCCTTGTTTGATGGTAACATGTTTATGCTAGTTACAAGTCCAAAGTCACATTTAACCAATTGATCAAGTTGATGTGATAAGTTACGTGAACGTGTTGAGATTTCAAAGTCCAATTTTTCACTTAACACACAACATATTAACTTTTGAAAGCTTATGCGTAACTTAACAAGTAACATATACGTAACGGTCAAAAAATGTAGTGAGCAAGTGGATTATGTGTAACAGGATCCTTATGCGTAAGAAAGGAGCTTATCGTAGGGTATGCTAAAGCGTAAGACCAAGCTTATGCGAAAGAGTTTCTTACGCGTAAGACAAGTTCAAAGGCTTTAGGCATACGCGTAGAAATAAGCTAGATGTTACGCGTAAAGTTTGCTCGTGAGAGTAAAGCTTATGCGTAGTAGCGTTGTTTACGAATATCTTTCCAAGATACACGTACTCCCTTGTAGACATCTTATGCGTAACATTATAAACATAAGCATGAAAACTTGATTGCCGTTAATTCCAAACATCTCTTAGATCACAAAATAAGCATAAGAACATATCGGATACACACGAGAAAGACTTAGGCATAAAATTACTTAAACCCTAAACCCTTAATCTAAGCGTACGAGATATAGCTACACAAATCAAACAAGAATGTTTCTAGAGTGTCCTAGATGTCATATGGGTGCTATGGAACAAGATATAACACATTTCCACCACGAATCGAAGATTCATGGGATATGAACCCTAATAACCTAAAACTTAAATTCTTACAGTTTAGATGTTTCTGGGCTAATTTAAAGGTTCAAAGCATGCATATATACTTATTCTAACACTTTCTTGACCACCTAATAACATATCACAGAATAGAGAAAAAAAACCTTAGATGAGCGCAAGAACCCTAGAATTCAAATTAATGAAATTTAAGATTCTGGATGGTTTTGGACGATTGAAACAAGTTTAATAGAAACTAAGAAAGGTTTTAATATAACTCATTTCAATCCAACCACTTTAATGCATAAAACACCCAGTTCGTTCGAGTGAACAATTTTCCAAAATCAGTTTAAAGAGTTTTAACCGTTGGATTTGAAAGATTTGTGAAATCCTTGATTAGAATCTTGATCAAAACAATTTAGAACTTTCAGATTATGAACGGCTTGAACGGATTTTGAAGATTTGATTTGGGCCGTTTGATCTTGGTATTTTAGGAGTAAATGATTTTTAATTTACCAAGTTGACACATTTAGTCCCTTAACCTCAAATAGGTTCCAACCAAGATCCTTTAACTTCCGTTTAGGTTAGACAAAACACTTGTAAGGCAAGAAACTTAGCGATACTCCCCCTTGACTTTTGAAATAATGAATTTTGAAAAACATTTGAGTCCGAGGAGAGTATTTGACAAGAGACGTATCCACCATTTTAGAAGAAACAACATATTTTTGGAAACATGCAAGTACAAGGTTTTATGAAACCGAAAAATATTTACTTTCTCCCCCTCAACACTTGTTCAGGAAAAAAATGAAAGATTTGATAGAACAAAGTGTTGACTGAAGATTTGTACTTGCGATGTTTGAAAGAATATAGATAGAAGAATATTTTTTGAGATTTTCTGATTTTATAATTTTGTATTTTGTTTTTGAAAATATTTACAAAAGAGGTTTTGGTGTTTGACAGGTTTTTAAGACTGTTTTAGGAGGTCATCCAATTCCTCTTGAGTCAAACACCTCATACCAATCCGGTGGACCAACTCATTAAACCTAGCGGGAGGCAAGGCTTTGGTGAGAAGATCTTCCTATTGGTATTCTGTACCACGGTATAATACAATCGCGCCCTGTTCCACGTGGTCCTTGATGAAATGATAACGAATATCGATGTGCTTTGATTTGAGTCTTGAGTTGCACGAGATCGCAATGGCACTCCGATTGTCGCGCGTACATCGGGATTGTCAAATACGTAACCATAGTCTTTGAGTTGTGTTCTCATCCAGATGACTTGAGCACAACACGCGGACATGGCTACATATTCCGCTTCGGTTGATGACAGCGATGTACAATCCTGCTTCTTTGATTGCCAAGACACCAGTTTATCACCAAGAAATTGTAGTGCTCCTGAAGTACTTTTCCTTGAGTCTAAGCATCCTGCGTGGTCGGCGTCTGAAAAGCGATTAGTTCAAAACCAGAATCCTTCGGATACCAGATTCCCAAGTTAATGGTTCCCTTGATGTATCGGAGGATTCTTCTAGCCTCAGAGAGGTGGGTTTCAGTTGGACGCGCCGATAACGGGAGCATAGATACACGGCAAAGACAATATCAGTCTCGCTAGCTGTTAGATACATGAGAGACCCAAAAAATACTACGGTATTTGGTAGGGTCTACTAATTTCCCATGTAAATCAACATCTAGCTTCTTGGTATGTGCCATTGGTGTGGCATAAGTGTCACAGGTTTTCATTCCAAATTTGTTTAACAATTCAAGGGCATATTTGGTATGACTCAAGAAAATACCACGGGGTGATTGATGAACTTGCGGTCCTAGAAAGAACGTAAGTTCACCCATCATGGACATTTCAAAATTTTTCTTCATTAGTTTTGCAAAAGCGATTGAAAACTTTTTATGTGTAGACCCACAAATGATGTCATCCACGTAAATTTGAACAATTAAGATATGTGCCCGTGATATTGTATAAAAAGAGTTGGGTCAACCGAACCTTTGGTGAAATTATTTGCAATAAAGAAAGATGATAGCTTATCGTACCATGCCCGAGGAGCTTGTTTGAGACCATGCAGAGCTTTGTTGAGTTTGTAGACGTGGTTCGGAAACTCGGGATCAACGAATCCATCTGGTTGGCTGACATAAACCGTTTCTTTAAGTTGTCCATTGAGAAGCGCAGTTTTGACATCCATCTGATAGACCGTCATATTCATATGAGCCGCGAGCGCTAGAAATATCCAAACAGCCTCAAGACGAGCAACCGGAGCAAAATATTCTTCAAAGTCTATTCCCTCTTCCTGACGATAACCCTTAGCAACTAGCCGTGACTTGTTTCGGATAACATTTCCTTCCGCATCCAATTTGTTTTTCCAAATCCATTTGAGACCAATGACGTAGACCCTGTTGGTCTTTCAACCAGTTCCCATACTTCAAGACGTTTGAATTGGTTGAGTTCTTCTTGCATGGATTCAATCCGGTTGTCTTTTGTCATTGCGTCTTTAATGTTTTAGGTTCGATTGGCGACGGTGAGTGTACAATGTTCACCATCTGAGTGAAGACGTTGTCTCGTAACGACCGGTTGATTCGGGTTGCCAATAATGTTTTCCAGAGGATGGTCTTTTGTCCATCTATGTGTGGAGGGTTGAAGTTGGTATACATTGTGCGGTCGAGGATTCAAATGGTTTGTTGAAGATTCCGCGACATCCGGTGCGCAGCGATCTCATTAGCAAACGGGTTAAAGAACGCATTTGGATCAAAATCTACAGGTGGGGGGTACTTCATTGAATATCATCACCGGTTCATCATTGTTGGAAGCGGTTTGTTCTACATATGATGCTTTAAGCGTATTATGATGCCTCGCACATGATCATTTTATCATATGTAGGTAACTTCACACAAAATAACCCAGTGAAAGTTGAAACGATAACACTGAAGTAAGATGTTTGAACCACGTATCGTCTCATTTCTTCCCCACGATTGTAGAAACTTCGTGAAGGGAAAGAGTTTTTCGCAAAGAGGGCAAAGAAAGCACATGACATATACTCTCTCTTCCCCCCCGATGTTTTCGATGAATTGAAACATACACCACGTATGTTGATGATGAAATCGGAGACAGTAACCATGTATCGTTCAATTAATCAAAGAGGTATGAAGTACCATAAATATCTTGTGAGAATCAATTCTTGATAAAACTTCGAACTTGTTCATTAAATATCTTATGTTGATCATCAGTTGTGTCTTTATTGTTGGAAACAATTTGATCTCTGTTATCGAGATTGATTGAAGGTGCATCTCGATCAATGGTTGTTGTTGTAGATTCAGGGTGTATCTAGAATTAGAATATGATCGAGGTTGTGCGCGGAAACATTAGATACATCTGAAGCACGACTTTCTAAAGAATCTCTAAACAGTGGAGCAAACAAAATTTCCAATTCTTGACGATTGAGTACAATGGTGATGCAGCTGATGGATCATTATGTTTAAGACGATGAGAGACGGGTCCTAAGTTGTTGTACTTAGAAGCCATAGCTGAAGTCGGGTCCGGCTGAATTATTCGAAGCCATTTTGTTGTACTGTATAGAAAGTAGGAGGGGCAAGATAGAAAACATGGATCCCAAGTGTAACTGGGTTCCGGATGTTAGAAGCATAAAGATGTAGTGTCAATTATCTTCTTGACACCTGAATAGACTATTTTGATGATTTCCTTTCTTGCCTCAGGGATGGATGTAGAGGGTTTCACACTTGTTATGGTGCAACTACTTAGTATCTTGCCTGTAGGAATCCACCTAAGACCAACAGTGTTGAAAACTCTACCTGTTGGAATCCATCTAAGGTTAGATCTAGGGATGTTGAAACTTCTTTTGGGAAGAGTCTGCGTCCTATATTGATCCACCTATTAGGTTTATGAAATTTTACGTTTAGATCAACGGGTTTATTTCTAACTGTTTGTTGATTAAACTTAGGTTTTGGTTTGCTACTACAAGCAGTGTTATGCAACACACTAGAAAGCATCACACTAGGTTGTGAACCTAAGATTCCATCTTTTTGGAGTAGTGCCCTTTTCGTAGCCTTTTCTAGATCATAGTTCTTGTGCAGCGTCATGTGAATCATATGAATTTTTAATGTTAATGCTCGGTTTAGACACTGTTCTCGAAATAATCCTAGAAGAGCCAGTGCGACTATTTGTTGAGGTTTAAAAGAGAGAAGCATTTCCTTAGGCCAAGAATGTGGAGTGACTGGATATGACAAATGATTATTCTCAACAACTTGGGAGGCAAACCGTGGTTTTGAAGATTTTGATCGTTCGATTTAAAAGCGGTTGGTTGTCTAACTCTTGATTGATTTCGATTGGTTGTGGTGACGATTTCCCCAAGATTGTTGGTTTTGTAAACTTAGTATCCACACTCTTGCCAGTTAATCTTCTCAATTTGTTTTGTAAAGCAACATGCACAAGCCCCTTTGCTTGAATTTGAGCCTTTAAATGCTCATTTTCTTTTACTAATGTATCCACACGATTACGTTGCATTTTAAGTTCAAGAGATTTGCAATGTGCCTCTAGTTTTGAAAAATCTTTTTGAAATTGAGCAATGGTCTTTTGAGAAGAATGTTTTCAGATTCAAGAATTTGATTTGACGATTCAGTTGTATTGTTTGCAACTAAGGGCTTAGACATGAGACAGTTTTCGGACATTGTGCAACACACTGGTCAACCTCTCCTTCATTTCTGAATTCAGGTTGCTCAGTTTGTTTCACATTTGCAGGCAGAATATGAACAACAGTAGATTGTACCTCAACCATATGTTCTTTGTCAAAGATAGGCTTTGTGTCATAGGTGGGAACGATATCTTCCTCAACCATTTGTTCTTCATCAAAGTTGGGATCGGTGTCATAGTTGGGTATGATATCTTCCCAGATCTGCGATGTCATCCTGCTTTTCCAATGCTACAACCTCATTGTCCGTATTCTCGACATTTGTAGTATTCTCATCATTCTTGACAAGCCTTTGAGCATTCCTTCCTTGTACATCAACTCTTTCACCTTGCACTATTGCTTGATTTCGGGGATCAGATGAAGTCTGACTCTTTGAATTCTTAAATTGTGAGAACATCTTAGTCAGTAACATCATTTCTTTGTTTAATTTCACAAATGGATCTTCAGAATCATCAGTAGCAAGGTTTGGTGAAAAAGGTTTTAAGCAGTAGATGGAAGGTGAGGAGATTTGTGAAAGCATTAGAGACATTGATGTAGTGAATTTTAATTTTCCCTCCAAAAATGATTATGAAAAATTTTCTCCCCCAAAATTTGAAATTCACTATAAAATGCAATTCTAAAGTTGTAAGAAAAATTTGAGATATGAAAATTTGACCTTAAAATTTGACTAAAAATTGAATTTGGGCCCAAAATTTGAAATTTTGACCAAAAATTTCACAGTTGAACCAAAATTTGAATTTCGCTTAAAAATTGAACGTTTAGTCTCCCCTAAAAATTAAATTAATTTTTTTTTTTACATTTGTGTTGATGATGTGTTATGGATCTTTAAAGGATAGATGTTGTTTAGGTTTATGTAGATTAGTAGCAGAAATCCAAACTTGTAGAAGAAACTCATGAGAAGAAACTTCAGAGAGAAAAACTCATAAGAACCAAACTCGCAGAGAAAAAACTCGCAAGAACCAAACTCAGAGAAAAACTCGCAAGAACCAAACTCGCAAGAACCAAACTCGCAGGAACCAAACTCGCAAGAACCAAACTCGCAGAGAAGAAACTCGCAAGAACCAAACTCGCAGAGAAGAAACTCGCATAAGAAACTCGCAAGAACCAAACTCGCAGAGAAGAAACTCGCATAAGAAACTCGCAAGAACCAAACTCGCAAGAACCAAACTCGTAAGAACCAAACTCGCAGAGAAGAAACTCGCAAGAACCAAACTCGCAAGAACCAAACTCGCAAGAACCAAACTCGCAGGAAGAAACTCGCCAAACTGCAAACTCGCAGAAATTCAGACAGAAACTTGCCAACTCTGCAAACTTCAGAAATTCGAGAAACTCGCCAACTCGCAAACTCGCAGAAATGCAAGACAGAAACTCGCCAACTCTGCAAACTCGCAGAAATTCAGACAGAAACTAGCCAAAACTTATGAGAAACTCGCAGAAATTCAAAGAAACTCGCTAATCTTCATGGCTAACTCGCCAAACTCGCCAAAACTCATGAGAAACTCGCAGAAATTCAAAGAAACTCGCTAATCTTCATGGCTAACTCGCCAAACTCGCCAAAACTCATGAGAAACTCGCAGAAACTCAAAGAAACTCGCTAATCTTCATGGCTAACTCGCCAAACTCGCCAAAACTCATGAGAAACTCGCAGAAACACGTATTCAGTCCAAAAAGTTCATAAATTTCAATCTAAAATACGTTTTTAAGTCCGGATTTCTATTAAATCTAATCAATATTAACCTAAATTATCCCTTGGCTCTTGATACCACTTGTTAGGTCACCATATTATCACAACAATATGTATTTCTAGAGAGAGAAAGTTATAGAGAGAGAAAGTGGAAGGAACTAATGAATGATTAGTGAAAATGATAATTGCAATTAGAACCAACAACCCTCTCCCTTCTAGGGAGGGGGTATTTATAGTGTTTACATAAGTAGGGGTGTTTCCCCTTGGTTCTAGAAGAACCTTCTATCACAGCTCATGGGCTTACTACATGAGCTGTGAAATCAATTACAAACATTTATAAACCATAATTATTAACGACCTATTACAAATGAAATGACCTACACTTGATAATAAAACATGTTCCTAACATTATGGGTATGGGTCAATACCATGGGTCATGGATATTATCCATATATGACTTATGCATGATGTCATGCAAATGGGTATGGGTCATGGACTTTGGGTTTTACCCAACTATATTCAATGTATTTGGTCAATGGGGGTCAAATACTTAAGTTTCTACCCATTTATATTACCCATTATAATACATACTAGTTATGTATATATTTACCCAATATGTAAACACTAGTTGTTATACATAAACTATTTAACTAAACATGTTTATTGGTTTGTTGGGGGTTTGATCATAATGCAACATAACAAACATGTACGAACCTGTATTGTAGCATACAAGGACTTGAGTCGTCGAGAGGTGTTGAGAGTATGTTGAGACAAGATCTAACTACAAGTAACTTATACATTTTACGTTATGTATTACAAGTTACATGTTTGTCATCAACAAAACAAATGAGAATATATAGATTAAATATCGTAATATTTGCACTAACAATCTCCCCCTTTTTTATGATGACAAAATATTTGTAAGCGTAATAGATAGGTAAAATGTCAAAGTTACTTGTGTCCGTACTTCCTATACATTGCCTTCTTCGTTTACACTCTTCTCCCCCTTTTGTCGAAACAAAAAGGGTGTGTCCTTTAAACTTAATTTCTCCCTAGAATGGCGAGTTTGCATCATCCCTAGTGAAGTAAAATAAAAACACCTTATTTCTCCAATTGGCACACCACGCCAATACCTTCAACACGAAACACTAATGACGAAGCTTAGCAACTCATGACCTTGAGCTTTCACGTCTTCAAAAGGTGGTGATCTCGCCTTTAAGAGGAACCTTTTGTTGAAACACAAAGGAATTTTTAAGAATGAAAGTGTGTATGCTCCCCTTGACGGTTGCTCCCCCTTGTTAAGGGCGTCAAGTATTTTAGGAAGGCTAAGACGAAATTGTTGCAAAATTTGCAATGTTATTGCTTTGACGAAAAACTCCCTTTTATTGACGAAAAACTCCCCTTTACTGAGAGCGTCAAATTATATTCGTCCTTGGACGAGTAAGTCATATGATGCACTTTATAAATGCTCGACGGAAGCTCCCCCTAGCTCGAGGGCGTCAAGAAGAACCTACAAAAAAAATTAGTGTTAAAAATAGAATGATCCTACTACTTGCATCATCATGGTTGGTTTAGAGGTTGTAAGGTTTGTTCAAGTTAAGAAAAAAAATGTGCTTAGGGATGAGACGCATTTCATTACGAAATTCACTTGGCTTTTGACAACATAGATGTTTGTGAAGGATGGTTGAGCGATCATGAATTGTAGTGGTAGTGAGATACTTGTAGGATGTGGTTGACACAAGTAGCTTGTGGTTTGAGGTTGTGGTTGACACAAGTAGGATGTGGTAGAACATGCGACATACTTCATCACGTAGTTCATGAACTAGACCTTGGACACGGTGATAGTGATAGAAATCATCATTATGACTTAGAGGTATGGAAGTTGTAGTAGAGGTGATGAAAGGTATCAAGGTGAATCTTTGACTTGGTTGATGACTCAATAGAGGTGGTAGACATGATGACTTTGTGAGTGGTGATAAAAGTGGAGTAAGATGGTTAGGATGATGCAAGATTAGGAATATATAAAAGAAATGTGCGAATGAGCACAACTTGACTTGATGGTGAAATCGACCATTGTCATCCTACAGGAATCCAAAAGAGTTAGTACAAAAGGAAAACATTTATACAAATGGATAAATTGTTCACATAAAATCATGAAACGAAAAGAAAGAACACGTATAGAATCATATAAATGCAACTCATTTATAAACATATACGAAAATGATAATCCTAAGTGTTGAACAAGTACTTGTGTGGAAAAAGGAAATTTGAAATGATTATCTAAAGAGATAATGTACCTACTGTTCCACGGTTCCTCCGGTTCTCTCATTAGAGGGATCCGGCTAGCTTAAGTCTAGGGATCCGGTTAACAGATGAGGTGAAAATGAGGTGATTGGGTTCTAGCAAGGTCTAGCACCTACATATCCTAAGTTACTCAGTCTATTAAGTGTCTTATATGAAGATGGACTTAAATGATCGTTTTAGCTAGAGTTGACATGAATCTGTCACCCGGATCCCACAGTTCCCTCCAATGAGGGATCTGTCTAGGCTAATCCTAGGGATCCGGCTCTCAGCAGCTAGGAAAGAATAAAAATGATGTTTGTAAGGTCTAACGCCTATACCTCCTTGAGTGTTTCAGTCTTCATAAGTGTCTTAAATGAAAGAGTACTTAAATGATCAAGAGCAATGAGTTATGGTAGCTAATGATTGCCTTTTATAGAAAGAAATGGGGCTTTATGAGCACCCGTGGATGATCAAAGATAACACTAAGAAATTTGAGAGTGTCAAGTGGTGTTAAATGATCCTAGAGATCAGATGATGACTTAAGAGAGATTTGGAAAATTCCTTAAAAATCTTAAGAAATTAAAAACTAGTTTTTGGCCTATTTTGAGGTAAAGATGACTAAAATCAATTTGCTAAAATTGAGAGAAATATCAAACTAAGTGTTTTGAGATGAGAGGAACAATGTGTAAACATTGGAGCGGAAAGATGGTGAGTTTTGAAGTAATGATAAATCATAAATACTTTGAATGTGATCCTAAATCATCCATGATTGAATATGAGATCAACTGAGCCTAAGGAAAGTTTAAGTGATCCTAATGTAGCATGTTTAACTAGTCCAATAAGGTCTGGAATGTTGGATTGATGCAAGGAGGCTAAAAAGGAACTTCTGTCCACCGGGATCCCACAGATCCTTCACTTGAGGGATCCGTCTAGTTACATCTAAGGGATCCGACGTCAGAGACAGATTTTCTTAACAAAATAGTTGCAGAATTTTACTCTATGTTTCGAATTATGAAACTAATGATTTCTACAGCAAGTATACATGTATACACATTAAGCAAAGCAAGGAGAGCATGTAGAGATAACATATAGGCAATCAAATGAGATCGAGCTCACAAATAACACACAGGTTTAGCAAATTTAACAAGCACTATTCAAGAAGCCCAAAACAGATTTACGGTCTAGATTAGTAAATCATTTACACTAACAATGACATGCAAGGTATGTGTCTAGAAAAAAAAGAGCACATAATGGTGTTCAAGACAAAAGAGTTGTGAGGTGCTAGTTTAGGACAATCTAGTCATTACGGATGGTGATTAGCATACAATGAGCTTCATCCATGAAGTCATGTAGCTCTTCTCAATCAAAGCAAGATAATCGCTTGATGAGGCAAGTGGTTGTGATTAATTAAAAGAAAAGTTAATTTTACAACTTGTTTGATTAGTAATCCTAAGAAAATGCAAAGTATTTCCATTGTAAACTTACTTTAGGAAAACATAGGAGTATAAATTTCTCAGGTGAGAGAATGAATATGAGACTATTACTAGCGGTGCTCAATTACGGCTAAACACGACCATTTTTACGGGCGATTCCACATACCCAACTTCTATCAAGGAAGCAATTCAACCGTTAGATCAAATTGAGTTTCTAGTGTAATAAGTTCTCCAGTATTCATTCTCAAGTTAGGAAGATTTATATTCCTACAATGGTCTATCGAAGAGTAACAATGATGATACTTTGCTTCGTTTTTATTAATAATATACTTTAAACAACTAAGGTGACGAAGGTGTCAAAAAATTAAAAGTTGTCCATATGGTGAACAAAAAAAATGGTTGGATGAGCTAGTTCAAGATATGTTGTTGGAAAGCTCGAGTTTGGACTTTCGGATATGAGCAATTATATTTGCGTTTGCAAAATAATTTACTTGAGTATATCGGATGAAATAATCAAGTTGTCAATCCTTCTATGAAGCTTGGAGGGCGATCATGAAAAGGAAAATGGGAGAGTACATCATCAACACAAGTGTAGGTTATGATCCGATGTACATTCTTGTTGTTTTTAGAAAACGATACAAGAAAATATGAAATCAAGAAATCATATAGGCACATAAAACATTTATGTTGCACACATGACAAACTCAATCAAAAAGCCATTAGGTGTGTTATATGTTTTAAACATTTTCCAACTTATAAAACTAACATTTTTGACACAACTAGATGTTATCCTAAACACTCCTTCAAGTAGCACATTGATTAGTATAAAGTTACTAAATCGACAAGCAAGAGAATGAATAGCAAGGTAAGGAAACCACATATGTTATTCAATCAAATAAGCACAAAAGCTATTTGAGATAAGCAAATAATCAAGTAATGCAAAGAAGACAATTTATCGTTTAGCATAGCATACAAAAGTTCTTTTCATCGCTTTGTGTTAAATATAAACATGTATACCAATCTTGATTATTTTCTTTTATGTTTATAAATATGATCAAAACCTTAATTTCAAAAGAGGACACATTGTTATTCAAAGATGAAAACATCCGTCTCCAATTAGATCAAAAGTTGTACAAAAGTTATGACTGAAAAATGACTTTCTATTATAAATCAATGATTCTATAAATTTTTGTTTTGAATCAGTTTATGAAATCATTTTTAAATGAAATTAGACTCAAATACCTTTAAAACGATAGGTGGCACGACTTCTAACAACTTACGGTTAAAAAGTTATGAATTTTTAAAATTCAGACAAAAACTGTCTTCTGTACCACGGATCCCTTGCTTGAGGGATCCGTCCAGTGTAACCTAAGGGATCCGCGGATCGACACGAATTACAAAAATGCACGTTTTGACCCGATGAAAAGGTTTAACCTTTGTAGACTTTTTAGTGAAGTTATATTATCCATTTTTACCTTTATTCAAGCTTGATAAACAAGATATCTAACAACAAAACTTCAAAGAGAAAAAATATCAACAAAACACTTTTCATATTATGCTTGACTTCACCAAGAATTTGATACAAGGACCTTACTCGTTTTAAAAACCATTTGTTTTAAAAACTAGAGCCAAACCGCTCTGATACCAATTGTGAAAACGTAGAGGGGGGGGGGTGAATACGTTTCCGTTTCAAACTTAAAAATTTTGTATCAAATATAGTATAAACCATTGCATTTGCTAATCTCGACGCGAGGATGCATTTAACGCATTACGGCATGTAAGGCCAACCCCTTAATATCACATAAGATTTCGCAAGATTAATGGTTCATTATAAATCAAATTTCACCATTATTAGCCCGGTTGCTTTTTCTTGACCAAGCGTGTCATAATATGTAAAGTGTTAAATATAGTTTATGACTATATGAAAGACCAAGTATGCATCACAAACATAGACATCAACCACATAGAAAATAAACAATGTAATGCAAGAATAAACGTAAAGCGATAAGTAAAAGGATAGACAAACCAACACGAGGATTTATAGTGGTTTGGCTACAAGGACACCTTCCTTGCCCTACTCCACTCCCCGAGTCACCTACTCGAGAGTTCGTAAACACTACACCAATCTTCTTATGGCGGAGAAGCTTTTACAACGTCGCTTACACCTTTTTCCGGTACAAAGCTAAATACCGAGTTCTTTCACACCAAGGCGAACCACACCTAACACAACGTCGCCTACCCTTTATATGGTGCTAGGCTAACCACCGAGTTATTTCACTCCAAGGAGAACTAATCCTATCACAACGTCGCCTACCGTTTATTAGGTACTAGGCTAAGCACCTAGTTCCATTACTATGGAGGAACTACTACCCATCACAACACAACACCTAATCTTAAGAAGATCCACTCCTTATTACAACACCATCAAGGATATCAATATCCTTGGATCCAATACTACTCTATCTTGTACATCGAAACACACCATATCGAATGTACACCCTAGGCATCTTTCGCTAATGCCATTGACATGGATCTTCGGCACTCTTCACTAATGCCTTTGACACATCTATGACACCCGTTATGTTTTGTGGCCCAACATAACAAACCTTGTGTTTTATGGCACAAACACATAAACCATCTAGTCTAGTCATAGATACAAGAATATGATACTAGACATTATCCAAGACAATGTGTCTAACGGATATGAAATCCTAAACTAAACATCAAGAACCCAAAGCATGATGCAGTTAGTCTTCTATGAATGAAGATGACAAGTTTCCCAAGCTTGTTGTAGAAGATCTTCATGAGCTTGTATCTTGTGATGGGTGATCACTTCAGTGGGTAAGGGAGCAAGATCTCTAAGCTTGCTTTGGAGGATTACTTCGGGAGTATGCTTACAACAAATGAGAGTTAGAAGCATTATGATCATATGAGATGAGGGTGGTTTACATGTTTCATAATGATCTAAATATCCTAGAAATGGTGGAGAGAAACTATGTATGAAGGTGTGAAGAAATGGTAAGAAGTGGCTTGCTATTTATAGGCAAAAAGACCAAAACCATGTTCTGCCCCAAGGATCCCTTCTGGAGGGATCCGGCCATTGTAATTCCAGGGATCCGTGGTTACTTTGAGGGATCCGTAGGATGCTCCCTTTTGCCCGTGGTTTTTGGGTCATGGGTCATGGGTTATTGGTTGGTCCATGGGTATTCCTTTAGATACAATGTATCTAATGAGTACAATGTATCTAGTCTTATGGGTATGGGTCAATACCATGGGTCATGGATATTATCCATATATGACTTATGCATGATGTCATGCAAATGGGTATGGGTCATGGACTTTGGGTTTTACCCAACTATATTCAATGTATTTGGTCAATGAGTCAAATACTTAAGTTTCTACCCATTTATATTACCTATTATAATACATACTAGTTATGTATATATTTACCCAATATGTAAACACTAGTTGTTATACATAAACTATTTAACTAAACATGTTTATTGGGGGTTTGATCATAATGCAACATAACAAACATGTACGAACCTGTGTTGTAGCATACAAGGACTTGAGTCGTCGAGAGGTGTTGAGAGTATGTTGAGACAAGATCTAACTACAAGTAACTTATACATTTTACGTTATGTATTACAAGTTACATGTTTTTCGTTAACAAAACAAATGAAAATGTATAGATTAAATATCGTAATATTTGCACTAACAGATAGTATAATAATTGGTATAATACAAGTGTCAAGTCTAGGAAAGTGTATGTGTACATCTAGTAGCAAGATTTTTACACAAAATGGTGGTGATTCATGGGGAGGTCGGCAAGGGTATATTGGGAATAAGGGTGGTGTATTTTGGATGACTAAATGTATAAAAGGTTAAGTATAATGTGTAGTTTGTAAGTATAATTAGGTATTTATTGTAGCGTTAGCTAGAAATAGATTTTAACGAAACAAAATAAAATATATCGAAGTCATAAAAATTATAAAAATACATTTCTCACAAGAATTGAGTGAAATAATAATTATCGAGTAGTATTTACGAAAACCGTCGTAAATATATATATATATATATATATATATATATATATATATATATATATATATATATATATATATATATATATATATATATATATATATATATATATATATATATATATATAACAATTTATATACCAAAATAAATTTAAAAAAATCGGGTAAACTAATAATATAATTTTTATAGTCTTAAAATGAGTATAAAAATATATCAGGATAATTTTTGAAAGTGTCGGATCAAATATTTAAAATAAATGATTATGCGATAGCGTTTATTTAATAGGAAAATATACGTTAATGAAATATGCAAACCCATGCATGAACTAATATGATGATAATGTTACTGATGATATGTAGACTAAATCTAATCTATATGAAATGTCCTCAATGATGTTTCATGAATTCGCAGCTAAACCCTTACGGTTACGCGAATTTGATACTCGTAAACCTATTTTACGAAAAATGATGAATAGTGAATCATGAATAGTGATTTTTCTCCTGGAATGAATAGTGTTTTGTGAATAGTAAAATTTTAAAATAACCTCTCAAAGTCATAAACTGACTTCAAAAACGATGAATAGTAAAATGATGAATAGTAACCAGTGAATAGTAAATTCCCGAGATGAATAGTAAATTTGAGAAATGACCTGAAATTACGGGTTGTCACAAAAGGCATTAGTAAAGGATGCCTAGGAATCAATTCAAGTGGCATTAGTGAAGAATGCCTAGGTCGTATAATCGATGAGGTGCATCGTTATACATATAGTGATTGTTTATATTCAAGGATGTTGATATCCTTGATGGTGTTGTAATAAGGAGTGGGTCTCTTTGGGATTAGGTGTTGTGTTGTGTTGGGTAGTAGTTTCTCCATTGTAATGGAACTAGGTACTTAGCCTAGTACCTGATAAAGGGTAGGCGACGTTGTGATAGGTGTTGTTCACCTTGGTGTGAAAGAACCCGGTGGTTAGCCTAGTACCGAAAAAAGAGTAGGCGACGTTGTGAAGGCTTCTCCGCCATAAGGAGATTGGTGTCGTGTAGTGATTACGAACTCTCGAGTAGGTGACTCGGGGAGTGGAGTAGGGCAAGGAAGGTGTCCTTGTAGCCGAACCACTATAAATACTCGTGTCGTGGTTATGTGCTTCTTACTCTTTATCTTTCATTACACTTGTATATATCTATCTATCAACGTCCAACATAAACAACTAAATAGATTGACATAAGTCGATCTAAATATTTAAAAGGAAGTTTTAAATTGGTAAAACTATTCAAACCCCCCCCCCCTTCTAGTTTTCCACAGTACCTTTAAACCATTTATCGTCGAGTAAATCTTCCACAAGTACCCGTTTTCATTCTTCTTTCTCATTTCCCGTCGGATCTTTTATATCATCATCCGTTATTTCACTTATGTCGTTTGGAACTTCTTCGCTCGGGTCTTCTTTACGCATACATACTTTCCAGATATTTTCCTTAGTTAACACATCTACCTTCCCATATTTTATTTTGACCCAATTGTGAAATCCCAAGTTGTCTAGCCAAGGTAACTCTGTTCTTTCTACATCATTGGTTGAGGTCCATAAGAATTCATCTTTCCTAACTCTCTCAATACTGCTTCCCCCGTTACATTCATCATCAAAAGGGTTGCAAGATGCCCAAAAGACTTCGCCAGGAGTTTTTATCTTTTCACACCAATGACTACGAGCTACTTTGTCATTGGTGTTGCTTGAAGGAATACCTTTGCAGGAGGTCTCATCGTTGATTTGTTTTACGGACTTTCCTTGAAGAATATGTTCTTCATACTTGAGCTTCAAATTTCTCAACAAAACCGTATTAATGATTGCATCCCCGAACCTTACCGAATACCAATCACTGAAGGATAGATCTCCAAAATCAACGTCGTGCCTTTCTAACTCATGAGGGCATATCCATATTTTGTCCTTTATGTTGCTACCCCCGTTGCAATACTCACGAAAGGGATTACATGTTGGCCAAGCTCGTGTGGACCTGTCTTTCGTGATCATTAAGGGATCGCAATAGTGCTTGATGGGTGGTTCCTCCTCTTCATCGATTGAGAATTTAGCTAATCTTTCTTAATCGTTAAGTGCAGTCCACCTTAATCTGTTATCATTAACCCTTTCCTTATCGACCCCTCCATCGCAGATTTCGTTCCGAGGGTCGCATGAAGCCCATAGATCATACCACTTTCCATTATCAATTGCCATAGCCTTACACCAATGATTCTTCCTTTTAGATTTGTCTAACTCGGGAAACTTGTTAGACCTCGTATCCTGGTTACGCCGTAACTCTGATGTTTGGTTACGGCGTAACTCTCTTCTATCATTAACATTATTATCTTCATTTATGTTGGACTTATCGGCGGATTTGCCATTTTCAGAAACCACGGCCTTACATGCTGTTGATTTGTTCTTTTGTTCCTCATTTCTTCTTTGCACCTCGTCGCCAAGCTTCCCAATCATGATTTCCAAGTTTTTTAGTGATTCGTCATGGCTAGAAAGGCTTTTGTTCGTATTATCTTGGAAGTTTTTCAGCCATTCTTCTTGCTCTTTTTGTCTCTTAGTGGAATCTTCAAGGTACTTGCTGATTGTTTCCTCCAAGTTAGCTCTTTTTTCACTAAAATTTCCACGATCATAATATGGAGGAGGCCATCCACAATAGCCATTTCCGTTTCTATTATTCCCTTGAAACGGTCGATTTACACCATTTCCGTTGCTATCATTGTCAATGAGAGGACAATTCTTGGTGAGATGTCCTCCTCCACAGCTTTCACAACCTACTTGGACGGCATGAACAGATTCTCTGAGCTTGAGCATATCCCGACCAAGATTTTTGAGCTTGTTAGTGATGGCGGCAATTCCATCGAGGCTTCCGCCTTGGTTCCTCTTGTTTCCTCCATCGTGCCATTTTTCAGAATGATCGGCCATTTTTTGGATGGCTTTAATGGCAAGAGTAGGAGTCATACTCGGAATAGGTCCTTGGTAGTCCAGCATCTGTCTTGTAGTTACGTTGATACCTTTGTAGAAGATGTTGACCTTTTGCTGGCTGTTCAGGTCATGAGTCGGACACTTGTAGAGGAGATCGTTGTATCTATCCCAGGCTTGATACAACGTTTTATCGTCATCTTGATTGAAATTATGGATCTCCATGATCTGATTAGATATCTTCGACGGAGGACAATATCTTTCGATAAAATATTTTTTTAGTAGAGCCCACATATCTTTCGATCCATCTTCTTGCTCCCCCAGTAAGAGTCATGGGGAACACTAGTAGCATAACAGCGTCATGAGACACACCAGGAATGTTGAAAAGGCTTGCGATGTACAAGACATTCTCAACGTGCTCAAACGCATCTTCGTCCCTGTTTCCTAAAAAAGGGTTAGCATGAAGCTCCCTTATAAACTGATCTTTAATCTCGAAACAGACATTAGCTCCAATTGCCGGTCTTACGAGCCCCGGCCCTTGTTCTTCTCTTGTCAACGCCAAATATTCCTCAAGAGTGAGGTCATCAATGTTAACAACTTCCATGGTACCTGAAACTTGAAAAGAGATCGTGAGAAATTGAGAAAATTTAAAACAAAACAAAAATGAAAGACGTAACGAAAATCCTAATATAAATCCCCGGCAGCGGCGCCAAAAACTTGATGCATGTTTTACTGACTAGGTTTTAATATTTATAATGTCTCGCTATACCTATGGTCTACCCTAATGCACTAACGGGCGGTGTACCCGATCATGTGTAATGTAGTATTCGGCAAAACCAAAATCGTCCCAAGAGCTATGTGAGCGAATTCTAATTAAGTCTATGTGTCACAGATTTTAATTGGTATTAAGGTTGAAATGATTAACTACTAAAGCAAGAAAATAAGAAAAGCAAGTAAAGGCGAGGGTTGTGATCAATAGAGGAGAAGTGTGCTAACCTAGTTAGTCATCCTATCATGTTAAGTTCACGTTTAATTACTTCCAATTGCTTCAGGTGGGAGTAAAATTCGCTAGGACAACATTTGGTCAGTTCGTCCTAACCTACCAGCAAAGGCTTCCACCGGAGATCAAGCTACTACCCTTGAAAGTCCAGTTGTTTTTAGTCCCCTAAGCCAAGTCATTAAGTTCCACTACATGCAAGATTCATAACAATGAGTGCCTGAGCACTAGCATTTTAAACACTCATCCCTAACTTCTTAAGTTCATCCAAACGGTAGGTGATCAGTTGGTCAAATCGCACAAGCGAAGAAGGGTCGTCAGTTGCTCAATTCTTATCCTTCCCACTCAGTCTACCTACTTAGGGTCAGTTGGTCATATCTCCTGAGTAACTAGCCACTACCGCCATTCAAAACTACCGAAACAAGGGTAGCTACCAACAAACTATGCATGCATACACTATAAACAATTATACGGAAGCAATGTAAACATAAACAAAACAATCAATGAATCATAACTAGGCTAGCACCAAAGGTGCTTAGCCGCTCATATTAACTGAAACAATCGATTCAATGTTTAACATATCGAAATACATGAATTGAAAGTAAAAGAAATGATAAATTGCTAATGCTTATCGTTAGGGAGTGATTTCTCCCTTGGAGATGGCTCTGTATGCTCCTCGAGATCTGCCCTCAGCCTTCTACCTACGTTCTCTGCTTTTGTGTGTGGAATGAATGATGAGAAATGCAGAATTTTGGGTGATATTTATAGGCCAGATCTGGTCAAGGCGTAACTTAAGTTGAGAGTTACGCCGTAACATCCATTTCTTCATATTTTGCTCTGGAAAAGCTGGTTACGGCGTAACATCAGGAATGAGTTACGCCGTATCTTCAATAAATCATGGTTACGCCATATTTGTGGAATGAGTTACTGCGTAGTTTGCAGCGGCGCGGAACATCATTTGACCTAATTAGTTACGGCGTAATCCTAGGAGGTAGTTACGCCGTAATCTTCAGTTTAGTTGGTTTTCTGAGCCACGCTTCAGTTACGATGTAATGTGAGAGAAGAGTTACACCGTAATTACTTCAAAATAGGCATACTATCATATATCTTCAATAAACTCTCCAAATTCGCGTCTCATTAGCTCCAATGCTCGTAATTTACCAGAAAGTGAAATATAGAGGAAAACAAGCGTAAATCCATATAAATGATATAAAATACGAGCATTATCGGGGGAAATTGACACTTAATATTCAGGACTATTTGATGTTATCATGGACCTAACAAGTGGTATCATAGCAGGTGGGTTTTTCTTAATCCAAATGATTGATTGCTAATAATATATAGCCGCTCTTGAATGATGACTAATAACGCAAAACAAAACCATTCTCCACCAACCCTACCAAAATTTACCATTCCCAAAAATCATTTTGCTTCAATTTTGCAAGATCTTGTCTTCTCACAATGATCTTGTAAGAATATAGAAGCACTAGTAGCCTCTATTCCAGCTCACTTTACCACATTCTTCTAAACTTTACATTCTAAGATGTCATAGTGTTCAGAAATAAGGATATATGATGTTGAAATATCCTAACATTTCTGTTTCGAAGCATCTTAAGAATGAATGAGTATAATACTTAAAAGCCATGTAGAGTGATCTTGAAAGGTATGAAAAATGGTTTCCATCAGCAGTAACTAAGCTGAGTAAAAAAGCTCTAGGAGTTAAAAAAGGAGGCAGAAGAGATGATTTAGTGGGACATCAGGGGAAGGATGGTATTGTCTTCAGAATATGCTCAAAACGACATCAGGGAATACTCAGTGGATGAAGTATCCCCTATGAAACTTCATTGAAGACAAGAGCAACAAAGTATCAAGCCTTATTGATTTCTTTAATACTTTTTTGTATATGGGTTTGTAAGTAGAAGCTGTTATGCTCATTTATAAACCAGTTTAAATATAGGTTAATAACACATTTTTAACAGTAGTAGACTATTGGCTAAGATTAATGACCAAACATTTTCTGATTTACTTAGAATAGCCTATTATCAAAAGAGCTTAACCAAAAATGTCTCAGGATATCTGAAAAAAGAATATCTAAACCTAAGAGTCAATGACATGTTCAAAAATAATAAGGATTTAGAAAATAACTAAATTGTTACTTTTCCTTGCTGTAAAATCAGTAAGTAAGAAGAAGTCATTATGCTCTCTTACTACTGATAATTAGTATATTTGTATATTTAAATATGGGGAGATTTTTGGGTCAGAAAAAACCAATTATCTCTAACAAGTATTTAAACATAAAATAGCCTAATACACCTTCTGAAGGCCAGTGAGCTTAAAGTCTCTAATAACGATCAGAGAGAATGTCACTTCATAACTATCAATGTGATCTTGATAGTTATCAGAAGTGAGATACTCCATAATAGTTATCAAAGAACATGTCTTCCTGATTATTATTCAGAAAGTGATACTCACTGATAAAGAAATCAGTGAGTGTTGTATAAAGCTCAACCACCTGTCTGGCTTCAGGGACGTCAAAGACCAACTAAAGAAAACGTTTCACAAACTGATGTGATATCATAAGTGATTTACAAGGAGCTAAAAACAATAGCAGTGTTACTGGGATTTGACAAATGTCTCTATGACTCTGAAGATTTAATTCAGAATTACAACCTCAACCTCTGAATGCATGGGCGGGAAACTTCCTTAAGAAGATAAAATCAAGTACTTATCAATATACGAGAAACAGGCATTGGGACTATAAGTTATCAAATCGGGTAAGTTGAAAGTACGCTTCAGAGTATCCTACTAGGCACTTTCCTATCTATAGCAAGTGGAAAAGTTATCATTGACCCATGTGCAACCACTGTTTTCCCCTCTATATAAATCAAAGGTTGTAATTGAATTAAGTAGAGATTCAAACATAGAAAAATAATATAAAGTATTATAGTTAGGATCCTCCTCTCCTAGGAGAAACAACGTAAAGCTAGCTGCCTCTTGTTGTTCGAGTCTGAAGAGTTAATATGTTATCAACCGGGGTAGTTTTCCGTAGGCTATCCCTTGTAAATCTTTGATTCATTTCTAATAATATTTTTAAAGCTAAAAAGTACAAATGGTGTTATTAGCATGTTTGTGTTGTTCTCAATCAAACCCAACCTCTACAATGTTGATGTTCATCAGTTTTCGTCACTTGATAAAACTATTGTTCTTATCTTTCATGGTTTGTATGAACGTGTGTGCTCAGAGTAGACCCAACATCTAGCCTATAGCAAAGATGGACCCATGTTATTGGTATACCTAATTCTTGCATGTTGTATACCAGGTTAAATTTAACTATCACGACATGCTAACACGGTAGCCCTGTTAATTCCCACCTCCTGCATGAACAAGTTCTCTCAACCACATCCACTATACACTGATCTGCTCAAAAGGACCACTCACTTGGTAGTGTTGACCTCCATTCCATTGGATTATATACTTGGTAGTATCTTTCTTTATAACATCAAACAACTTCTCAATATTAGTTGTGAAAGGACCATTAGAGCTAACAATCAGTTGATTAAAATTCATAATCCTCTTCATCAGACATTCCCTTCTATATTCAAGTGCTCATATGATATGCTTGTTCTTTCCATCAACCAGTTTACCATTGAAAATATCACACATGTTGTTCAACAAAACATCAAACTTTGCCCTTCCTATTAATATACATGTAATAAGTTACTATCTACAAACAACATGTTTACTATCTACAAACAACAAGTTTACCATTTACAAACAAGTAATATGTATTCACTTTTAAGTATGTAGCTGAAAAATGTGATCTAGCCCAATGTTGTGGAGGAATCTTCACTAACCATTCATATCATGGCTTGCTGAAAGCCTATAACTCCTCCATTGCTAACTAAAAGTATGGGACAGTTGTAGCAGTAGCAGCTCTCAAAATAAGATCTTTGTATTCTTTTCCATTCCAGCTAAGTTTCATGTTATCATGGATATGTATTCGATAATATCTATGCTCATCACATGGAAACAATTTTGAAATTGCAGGTATAACACCCTATTTATTGACATGAAAGTATAATGTCCAAGTTAATTACACGAAGACAGAAAATTACACTAAAGTAATTATGATCTTGTAGGCATACACATTCACCAAAGTAAGTAATGAAAGTGAATTAAACTATAGTTACATACATTAAAGTTAAAGGTGAAAATGTACCTTTTGTTGGTCAATGATAAAAGTGAAGTTAGAGTTTCTGTAAGGATCCAGATTATCTCGAAGGCGTGTTAAAAACTATTTCCAAGATTTGAGGTTCTCTGTTTCAACAATCCTATAAGCCAATGGATAGATATCATTGTTTGGGCAAATTCCCACATCAGTTAAGAGTTGACCAGGAAAGAGTCCTTTCATGAAGGCTCCATCTAACCCCCAAATCTTTCTCATATTAGCTTTGAATCCTTCCGTACGAGCCCCCAAGCAAACAGAAATCCTTTCAAACTTTCTTGTCTCAATAATTCCTTTTCCCCTAGCACATTAGATCTTGACAGTTGTGTTTGAATTTGTAGCCTGCAACTCCAAGACATAATCTCTTAACATCGCGTATTGCTTAGTGTAATCACCCCTCACTTGCTTGTGTGCCTTTGGCTTAGCCCTCTAGGTCTTCATAGAAGAAACAGAAACCTCATGTGCCTTTTGTAATTGATGTTGAAGAGCTCTTACAGGTATGTCTGGGTTTTTTCAATCTAATCTACTATATCTTCAGCAAGGAACCTTGATGTGGCATACAAGATTTTTCTTGATTGTAAACACAGGTGGGTAGCATCATATGTTTTAACCATCCAAGTTTCTATCCCATTGACTTTTAACACATACAATACCCATGGGAATTTATGTGGAACTACCTTCCTACGGCTAGGTTTCTCTCTATTAATGATCTTGATTTTTAACTAGCCCACTTCTCTTTTATAGGCTGATTAGTTGCCCAAAGGTTTGACTAGGCCTAACAGGTTCATTTAGCCCAACACTAGGCCCAATGGTTTCAACAGATGTTCCAAGTGAAGGCAGGGTTCCAAAACAAACAGCTCCTAACTCTTTCTTTATCATTCTTGATGACTTTCAATTCTATTTTGGTTTTAATTGAGTTCCTTTTTATCAACTTTCTAACCTCTGTTGCACTATCAAATGTTTGCCAACATAGAAGTAGGTTTTGTAAATTCTACCATCACCATCAGTCTTTGATTGTTTCCTTATTAGCTTCAATTTCCTTTTTCTAGGCCTAACAAACTCATCTTCATTTTCAAACCCACTTTCAAACTCTTCATTGTCAATCACATCATCAATATCAATATCAGTAGCAACATTATCACTATTACCTCTACAGCCCATGAATTCTTCATTTACAGCCACATTAAATTTGAAATTCTCCATATCAACCTCTACTTCATCCACATCATTGTCTAAATCTACATTGTAATCACTATCATCACTGTCATTATTCTCAAAACTAGAATGATCACTCTCAGAACTAGAACCATTCTCTACAGTCTCATCCTCTACAACCTCATGATCTGCAACCTCAACTTCAACATCAGTTTCTAACCTAACCTTAGTCTCATCTTCATCTTCAACCCTATCATTTTGGAGAATTGTAAGTGGTGGAAGAATTTCATCTAAGCCATCAAAAGGGTTGAACTCTTGGTCACCCATGTAATGGTCATAAGATAAGTAGAAACCACTCACAAACTCACTAGTACCTTGAGTAGGTGCATTAGTGGCTTGAGAAGGTAACACATTCGCCACAGAACTACCTCCAACCTATTCTTGTATCCTAACTTGACTAGTGTCACCAGTTTGGGATGGTAAGTGATAAGGTTTTAAAAGGTACCATTTTGAGGGGTCGTTTTAGCCCTTATTTGATCATTTTTGTATCCGTTATTGCTTAATATCGTTCCTTTTCACTTTTTTAGGTCTCTTGAAGGCAAAATGCTGGAATGGCACTTATTTGGACGAAAAGGCGCGAATATACGAAGAAAATGGCCAAAGTCAGAATCGAGACACTCAAAGCTGCTAAAAACAGAAGGCGACGGCGTCACTGCTTATCTGCGACGCCGTCAGAGGATTTTTGTGACGATACAGAAGCCAAAAACCCTATTTTCAAGTGACGACGTCGGGCTTTAAAAGAGTAGGCTGTCGTTACTCAGACGGCCTAGATGCAACCCAGACGGCGTCAGAAGCTGAAGAGGACGGCGTCACAGAAATAAGATGACGCCGTCGCAAGGTTAACGTGGCCAAGACGAAACCCTAATGACGGCGACACGACGGCGTCACAAAACATAAGGTGACGCCGTCGCATATGTAATATTATATATAGAATCCGAATTTTTCAGTTTTAGAGAGTAGTCTTTTGGAGTAAAAACCTAAAACCGAACCAAGGGTGTCTTGTACAGTATTTTAGGGTTTTAAACCCTATCTTACATCAAGATAAGTATTTACTTCATCAATTCAATTATGTCTTTGATTATTTGTGTGTATGCTTGCATGTTCTCCATGTCCGGCTAATTTATTTGTGTGTTTGCTTAGGGAGTATGAAACTTAATTATTGAATATTGATTGGTTGTTTCTTATCTTAGTTGATTAATGATCTAGTAATGCGATAGGTCATTCATTGTGTACTTAATGCTTGATTCATCTTTGTGAACCTTAGAATATAATTACCTGAGTAGTTGTAGGCTAAACCATCCAAAGAGTGCCTTAGAGTAAGAGTTTATTATCCCTAGTGGGTTTTGTAGACGAGACCTTTTGGTAAGTTCAAAGAGTTAGGGAGAAACGCATACCATACAACTTTAGACACACAACGCAACTAAGAATAAGGACGTGACAATTCAACCATCAATAGGAGATAATTAAGGAGTAGTAAAACCTAAGTAAACACATCTTTAAACTATCATACGAGCACACATTAATTAGACATAGACTACCACCACCTTAGTTTAGATAATTAGATAATAGTAGAGTAATCGGTAGAAATACCAACCCCCAAATCCAATACCCGAGATTCGTACCTTTCAATTTCCTAAAAACATAAAAAGATAAAAAATAATCTTCCTCAACCTCAACCTTAGCGTAGTAACTTCTCACTAGCATTCCTATTCCCCTAGAGAACGATATCAATACCCGTGGCTTACCCTAATTACTACACTACAACGATTAGGTTCACTGCCTAGGGTGTTATAAAACTTGCTCGAAGAAAGGAAGTTTCCTTGACCCCGAACGACGCGTGTAGCGTTATCAAGTTTTTGGCGCCGTTGCCGGGGAATAGAATAGCTAGTTAGTAGTCCACCTCGTTTAGGTTTCTTTGCTTGATTCCTATCAAGTAAATTTTTTCTCATTTTTTTAGCTTTCTCTTAGTCTGTCCCCCTTCTTCGTGACCTTTGTTCGTAAACCCCATCACTTTTCATCATGGAAGGTGATAACCACCCACCATTCATCAACCCACCACCAATTGACCCACCAAGAGCCCGTACTCTTGGTGAATACTCGAGACCAAGCCACCTAGGTTATAGGAACACCATTGAGCTTCCCGACCAAGCCCAAACTACGGCCCTGCGATCCGACACCATCCGGTTGGTGCAAAACGGATGTGCATTCCATGGACTTCGTTCCGAAGATCCAAATCAGCATCTGAGGGATTTCCTCAAAATTGTCGATTCCATCGACCTTGATGCTACTACTCGGGAGACCACGCGCCTGCGTCTCTTCCAATTCTCTCTACGGGACCAAGCTAGTAATTGGCTTGAGCGACTTCCCGCCGGCTCCATCTCAAGTTGGGATGATCTTACCTCTCGCTTCCTTGCTCAATTTTTCCCACCGGGGAGAACCACTAAGCTTAGGAATGACATCTTGATGTTCCAACAACGTCAAGGTGAATCTCTCTACGAAGCATGGACCCGATTCAAGGACTTACTTCATAAAGTCCCTCATCACGGCATTGATCTTTGGCTCCAAGTCCAAATCTTTTATGATCATGTCAACTTCCCCACTAAGCGATCCATTGACCAAGCGGCCGGTGGAAAACTTAGTGATCTCACCGCGGAAGAATCATGGGGTATAATAGAGGACCTTGCCCTCTACGACAACGAAAGTTGGGATGACCCCCGTGAGCCACCTAAAACCGTCAAGGAAATCTCCTTGCCTTCCATCGAATCACAACCTTACGACCGTAGGATGATCGAACTTGAAGATGAAGTTAAATTCCTCATGAGTGCCTACGAAAATCCTAAGTCTTCACACCATGTGAACAAAGTTTCTTCCTCGTGCGAGCCGTTTTGTGATCCTCATAACACGCGCACTAGCACCCGATCCCCCGAACATGCTTCCGTTGACTACGCATCCTCGCGTATTAATGGAGCGGGAGGAAGATTCCCTACAATACCCGGACCTAGGAATTTCAATGAAACCCGTGAGGCATGGAAAAGAAAGCCCGACTTCTACTGGGGACAAACCAAAGAATTCACCTCCAATGATTTCTCATGGCCCCCACCTAACGGTCCTAACCAACAAAACATCGAAGGGATATTGCAAAACCTAGTTGCATCCCAAGAAACCCAAATGGCTAAGCTCTCGGACCGCTTTAACCATCAACAAGCCGAGATGGATAGGAAGATAGACAACCTTTTGAAAGCCATAACCAATAGTGATAGGAAGGTTAGTGCTATCTCAACTCCCGAACCTTCAGGTATAGATATTAAGGATCCAAGCAAGCTAACTAAGCACGTTCAATTCGTCAATACCATCGCCTTAGTGAAACCTGATAGAACAGATGACGAAGAGGACCATACGCTTGTGAATAATGTAACACCCGAGGAAGTAGATGAAGTAGACATTGACTATTTCAACAAATTTCCTACGGAAGAAGAACTATCTCGCCACCCTCACTTAGTGCGTGACCTCCGTCACATGTATGTTAGGAAAAGCCCTAGAATCAAGTTTGGGAACCCTTGGAATCTTAACATACCATGTTGCATAGGGCACCTTTTTGTGGCAAAGGCCTACGTTGATCGCAAATCCCCAATCAACATAATGACGAGCACCTACTACAATTGGATAATGAAGAAGCCTATCCCAACTAGGCAAGACCCCGATAATCCTAGGGATAAGTGCAATTTTCTTGGTAGAATTAAGGGATTGCCCGTCTATGTAGGTAGTTTCACGTTCCCTACGGACTTCATAATTATGGATGATATTATCATGGTCATAGACCCTAGTTTGTCCCACGTTATTCTAGGAAAACCTTTCATAGAAAGAACCGGGATGACCTATGACCCCTCGTTAGGAGTTGTGCAATTCAAGGATGAGACCGACGACATAGCTTACCAAATGCCATTTAAGATTGAGAAGTTTTCATCACTATCTAATGATGAAAAGGAACTTAAGCTGTCGGTCTATTATAGGAATGATAAGGATAGGGAAAAGGGAGTAGATTATGTTATGGCTAAGATTTTCGGGTTCTATAAGGATTGTTTGTGTAAAACACTAAAAATCCTGAACGCGTTAAATGACCATAATTCCCCTAAGCTAATAATCCATAAAATAAATGAACTTGTTAAGTACTTATGATAATAAAATTATATGGAGCATTTGAGAACAAAACTTTCATTTAACTTACAAATAAAAGTTGACACATTAAAATGTTAATGCACCTACTTAATAAACAATATAATAAAAAGGTACAAGGCTAATTTTGGTAAGGTGAATAAATGTGGAATTTGTCTTGTGAATTGCTTGATGTTCGGCCAATTCAAACGCATGGGAGGCTCCCATATCCTTGTCAAACTTAAGAAATTCTTATCCCTAAAATTCCTAGTCTCATTAATTTAAAACATCACAAGAAACCCTAGCCCCCAAAACAAAGTATACGGCAAAACAATTTCCTCTCCATCTTCTGTTTTCTGTCGTTACATAACCATTCCAAAGAAGAGACTCCAAGGTGCTTGTAAACTGCTATCATCCCGTGTTCCGTACGAGGGTTGCTTGGTTTGAATTGGGTCGTTTTGCTGCTGTTCTGGTCGTGGTTATTAAGGCACAAAGGGGTGCCTTGGCTTGGTGTTGTCCGTTGTTTTTCCTTCTCCTTACACGCTACAAAAGGTACCAATACGACTCGTTCCCCTCCTTGCTTTTTTGTTTTCTAGACGTGGGTTTGATGACCTCCACACACATGTTTTGCTTATGAAGTCATGTTAAAATCTTGTGCGAAACCTAAGTCATAAAAACCTGATGTTGTGCTACACAAAAACCACGAGACAAATCTTTGTATATGTCGACTTGTACACCTTACAAGTCTGTTGTGTTATGGTTCTCTGGTCGTGGGATATTGGCACCATACGCACACTCAATGAGCCTTAAAACAGGATATGTTGAATGTTAAACCTAACATGTTGATAACCTAGTTTTTATCACATAAAATCATGGATTAAAAACCTCATGCATATGGCGTAAAAGTGTGTACAAATTCTGGTTTCACCCTTACTTCTGGTTGTGGGTTTTAAAAGGCATAAGCTCACTTTTGGAAGTCCTAAATCATGTCGTAAATGAATGTTTAACCAAGCTTTGATAACCTAGTATTAACCACCTAAAAGACATGCGTTGAAAAACCTTTTATATGTGTTAATATATGTGTGTAAAACTGATCCTGAGATTACGTTTGTAAAACCTCTCATTGTAACCTTTTCTTTGGCCATTAACATTGCATAAATGGGACTAGAATGAATCGTACATTTAGTAATATTAATATGAATCGAATCATGGTAAAAAGGGGCTGTTTTGGATGGTTAAAAAGGGTTGTATAATCTTGTAATAATCGGGTTTAATGGTCTAAAAACGTAACGGATAATCGAGATGTAAAACTAGAAAGTTACCTAAAATGGAAAGTTACTAAAAATGGAAAGCCGTCTAAAATGAGTAATCCGATCTTAATAAGCGTTATCTAATTCATAGGTTCCGGACGGCGGGATTGATTCATCGTGTGATTGTACTTTCCCATTTTGCTTGCTTCGAATGAGGTACAGATATTCTATCCCTTCTCAGTAGGGATTTCTCCTGACTTTTCGATCCTTGACTTTGCTTCACTTATGATATTCCTTTGCTATGATTTCCTTATGCTATGATCCTTTTGATATGATTCCGACATAATCCTTTGATGTGATTCTGTTCGCTATGATATTCGTTTGTTATGATTCTGAACTTCTGATATTGAACCTTATGATTATGAACCATCTGATTATGAACCTCTGATTATGAACTTATGTTATGGAAATATGATATGAACCTTTGATATGAACTTTGATATGAACTTTGATATGAACTTTGATATGAACCCTTATGATATGATATGATTATGCTTTGACCCGTCAGTTCGATACCCGAGCCAAATATGTGTTCCTAGTCAGGAAGGTAACCTGACCGTGTCATTGATGCACCAATGGCATGACTCCAGTGTGTACAAGTGATGATACACATCGTCCCCTATTATGATATGATTATGAGCTCACTATATGTATATGATTTGGCCACTGGGGGCGTATGGATGCATCCTAGATATGATATGTTCGAGGGATTTGATCTGATACGTTTGTTTATGATATGGTGATTGATGTCGTGTGCAATATGCGTCTTCACAATTCCGGGAGCTAGCTACTCCATTTGTTACTGAGGTCTCCCCTCCTATTATGTATGGTATTCCGAGGTCACCCCTCCGAATACAATGGCTACTTATGATATGATATGATATGATATGTTTCCGGGCTCGGGTAGATTTCTGATAACCCTTACACCTTTGATATACCTATATTGTACCTTTTGTTTTCCCCAACGCACCATATGCTACGTTAATTATTCATTACTCAGTACCCTTATATGACTCACTCTACTACCAAGATATATATATTCCATTGCTTTGATCTGTCACACTCTCATTCCGTTACTTCATACTATCGTTCCATTCACGTACTGGGTTATTATGTGTTTATTTGATTTGTTTATGCTATTTATGTTTTATGTGACTACTGATTATCCTGCTATGATGTGATTAATATGCGGTTATCTGAGTTACCTGTTTTCATCTGATGATATGTGATCTCACTATTATGTGAACTTCTGAATTGTCTGGTGACCATGCCAATGTGTAATCGATAGTTTTGTCGGTTTATTATGTGTGCTTTGTTCGGTTAATCTCGTGGACTATGACTATCCCGTTGTATTCTTATCTGTTTATTGTTGACCTGCCATGTTTACATTCTGCCTATGCTAGGGTTGATTGGGTAAATGGTTCAACTTGTGACGTATGGCTTGTTAATTTGTTGTCCTGCTATGTCTTTGATTTATTCAATTATATCGTATGTTGTATTCCTACTTGTTACGTGTGACTGCCATGTGTTGACTACTGTTGGTACTTCTGTTGATTATGATGCTGATTATGTTTTCAAATAAGGGTTTTGACCTGTGTGAATTGCCATGCTCACTTATTAATCAATTGCTTCCGCTTTCCTGTAGATATATGTTTGGCTTGTATGCCTTCTAATTTCCTGAATTGATTGTATGACATATATGTGGTGTGGATGCGACGCCTGTTATGCTTGCTTATGTTTCAGTTCTTGTATGTCTGGTTTGTATGTGTTTGTTTATATGTCATCGATGCTTTGCTTTGTTTCTCCTTGTTATCTGTTCGTTTTGGATACCTGTACAATTGTGTTCTGCAGGATCCTCACTGACTCGTTGTTCTTAGTTCGCTGCGACTTTGTTATCTGTTTCCTTTGTTTCATTTCATTTCTGCTTTTATTTAGCTTTCGTTTTGTTATATCTGTTCACTGGGATTTTTAAGCTCAGCCGCATTTCTTTTCCTGCGGCAAGTTTTAGATTTGAAGATGGGCTTTGATGGGCTGAGAGTTGGATTATCTGAGTGGACCAACCCTAGTCACCTTTCTAGTTGGACTTATTTTGGCGGGCTATTGTTTTTGAAATTTTGGGTTTATTTTAGACATTGGATTTTGTAAATTTCCTTGTAAATCTTTTGTTTAAATGACTTGGTACGTTATTCTTTAAGACTTCCGCTTGAAGAATTTTATTTGTATGTTCTGATATGACACCAGAATGTGACACTTCTACCCTTGTCGGGTTGGGGTGTTACAATTATGGTATCAGAGCCCGGGTTTCGTCTTGTTGGCCTTAGGATTGACCTGTGAGGATTTGGGTAGACACTAGGCTTCCGTCTGTTCTGATCTCTTCTGATTCCTTTTGGTTGTAATTCAGATTTGGCTCCGATATTCTTTTGTCTTCGCCGATTTGACCTTCTCCTTTTCGCATTTGATTTTGTTTGTTTACCTTCGCCCATTTGTTTGTCGATCGTTTAGATGAAGACTACTCGTGGAACCGAAGATGATGGTGCCGACCTTGCACTGCTGCAACAATTTCTGGAGAGGTTCGTGAAGCAGAAGCCGCACCCGATCGTGATGCTGCCGGAGACATCAAGATGCTGCTGGAGGGAGCTGGACGGATCAACCAAAGACGCAAAGACGGAGACAAGATTCAACTGGTGGCTGAGGAGATTCATCTACTTCACATGATTGGGCGCGACCTGTGTTACTCCGATTTGTTTGTCATGCGTTTGTGGCGGTTTGATATTTTGCTATGTGATTTTGATCGGCATTGCTCTTCTTTGATTTGTTCAGAACTCGGTTTGAATTGTGAAGTTTCATCGTTTAGCATTTTGGTCTTATCTCAGCTTTGTATTTGGATCGTTAGTAATGAGTCATGAGGAACCGTTTCGAGCAAGTTGGTGGCCTTCTTTCTTTTCTGGTATGGTAAGTTGGTTTGATGTTTTATATGCTGCATGTTTGTGAATTTGGTCTGCTTTGGTTTGTGCTTGCTACCTATATGTTATTTGTTTTGATGTCATATTGGTTATGTGGTTTGTCATGACCGGGACAGAATATGATGACAATAAGAACTTGTTATGTGATGCAAGTATTATGACGCCTGATCACCGTGATAATACCGAGATCATATATGTTGAACTTATTAAAATCATACGACGTCCTTGGAAATGCCTGGGGTTGGTACCTGAATGGACTAGGACTCATATCCGTTATTTGGCACTCCTCATGTTCGTACGAAATTCTGTACCTCTCTACAAGATTCTCACCGACATCTGTTATGTATATGATTTGTACGCTTCGGAACTAATACTGTTATGATCTGTATGAGGCTATGGATTGCTACGTCTGCCTTAAACTCATACGTCTCTAAGTACCCCTGCGACTTCAATTTTCGAGGATGAAAATTTTCTTTTAGAGGGGAAGAGTTGTAAAACACTAAAAATCGTGAACGCGTTAAATGACCATAATGCCCCTAAGCTAATAATCCATAAAATAAACGAACTTGTTAAGTACTTATGATAATAAAATTATATGGAGCATTTGAGAACAAAACTTTCATTTGACTTACAAATAAAAGTTGACACATTAAAATGTTAATGCACCTACTTAATAAACAATATAATAAAAAGGTACAAGGCTAATTTTGGTAAGGTGAATAAATGTGGAATTTGTCTTGTGAATTGCTTGATGTTCGGCCAATTCAAACGCATGGGAGGCTCCCATATCCTTGTCAAACTTAAGAAATTCTTATCCCTAAAATTCCTAGTCTCATTAATTTAAAACATCACAAGAAACCCTAGCCCCCAAAACAAAGTATACGGCAAAACAATTTCCTCTCCATATTCTGTTTTCTGTCGACACATAACCATTCCAAAGAAGAGACTCCAAGGTGCTTGTAAACTGCTATCATCCCGTGTTCCGTACGAGGGTTGCTTGGTTTGAATTAGGTCGTTTTGCTGCTGTTCTGGTCGTGGTTATTAAGGCACAAAGGGGTGCCTTGGCTTGGTGTTGTCCGTTGTTTTTCCTTCTCCTTACACGCTACAAAAGGTACCAATACGACTCGTTCCCCTCCTTGCTTTTCTGTTTTCTGGACGTGGGTTTGATGACCTCCACACACATGTTTTGCTTATGAAGTCATGTTAAAATCTTGTGCGAAACCTAAGTCATAAAAACCTGATGTTGTGCTACACAAAAACCACGAGACAAATCTTTGTATATGTCGACTTGTACACCTTACAAATCTGTTGTGTTATGGTTCTCTGGTCGTGGGATATTGGCACCATACGCACACTCAATGAGCCTTAAAACGGGATATGTTGAATGTTAAACCTAACATGTTGATAACCTAGTTTTTATCACATAAAATCATGGATTAAAAACCTCATGCATATGGCGTAAAAGTGTGTACAAATTCTGGTTTCACCCTTACTTCTGGTTGTGGGTTTTAAAAGGCATAAGCTCACTTTTGGAAGTCCTAAATCATGTCGTAAATGAATGTTTAACCAAGCTTTGATAACCTAGTATTAACCACCTAAAAGACATGCGTTGAAAAACCTTTTATATGTGTTAATATATGTGTGTAAAACTGATCCTGAGATTACGTTTGTAAAACCTCTCATTGTAACCTTTTCTTTGGCCATTAACATTGCATAAATGAGACTAGAATGAATCGTACATTTAGTAATATTAATATGAATCGAATCATGGTAAAAAGGGGCTATTTTGGATGGTTAAAAAGGGTTGTATAATCTTGTAATAATCGGGTTTAATGGTCTAAAAACGTAATGGATAATCGAGATATAAAACTAGAAAGTTACCTAAAATGGAAAGTTACTAAAAATGGAAAGCCGTCTAAAACGAGTAATCCGATCTTAATAAGCGTTATCTAATTCATAGGTTCCGGACGGCGGGATTGATTCATCGTGTGATTGTACTTTCCCATTTTGCTTGCTTCGAATGAGGTACAGATATTCTATCCCTTCTCAGTAGGGATTTCTCCTTTCTTTTCGATCCTTGACTTTGCTTCACTTATGATATTCCTTTGCTATGATTTCCTTATGCTATGATCCTTTTGATATGATTCCGACATAATCCTTTGATGTGATTTTGTTCGCTATGATATTCGTTTGTTATGATTCTGAACTTCTGATATTGAACCTTATGATTATGAACCATCTGATTATGAACCTCTGATTATGAACTTATGTTATGGAAATATGATATGAACCTTTGATATGAACTTTGATATGAACTTTGATATGAACTTTGATATGAACCCTTATGATATGATATGATTATGCTTTGACCCGTCAGTTCGATACCCGAGCCAAATATGTGTTCCTAGTCAGGAAGGTAACCTGACCGTGTCAATGATGCACCAATGGCATGACTCCAGTGTGTACGAGTGATGATACACACCGTCCCCTATTATGATATGATATGATTATGAGCTCACTATATGTATATGATTTGGCCACTGGGGGGCGTATAGATTCATCCTAGATATGATATGTTCGAGGGATTTGATCTGATACGTTTGTTTATGATATGGTGAATGATGTCGTGTGCAATACGCGTCTTCACAATTCCGGGAGCTAGCTACTCCATTTGTTACTGAGGTCTCCCTTCCTATTATGTATGGTATTCCGAGGTCACCCTCCGAATACAATGGCTACTTATGATATGATATGATATGATATGTTTCCTGGCTCGGGTAGATTTCTGATAACCCTTACACCTTTGATATACCTATATTGTACCTTTTGTTTTCCCCAACGCACCATATGCTACTTTAATTGTTCATTACTCAGTAACTTTATATGACTCACTCTACTACCAAGATATATATATTCCATTGCTTTGATCTGTCACACTCTCATTTCGTTACTTCAGACTATCGTTCCATTCACGTACCGGGTTATTATGTGTTTATTTGATTTGTTTATGCTATTTATGTTTTATGTGACTACTGATTATCCTGCTATGATGTGATTAATATGCGGTTATCTGAGTTACCTGTTTTCATCTGATGATATGTGATCTCACTATTATGTGAACTTCTGAATTGTCTGGTGACCATGCCAATGTGTAATCGATAGTTTTGTCGGTTTATTATGTGTGCTTTGTTCGGTTAATCTCGTGGACTATGACTATCCCGTTGTATTCTTATCTGTTTATTGTTGACCTGCCATGTTTACATTCTGCCTATGCTAGGGTTGATTGGGTAAATGGTTCAACTTGTGACGTATGGCTTGTTAATTTGTTGTCCTGCTATGTCTTTGATTTATTCAATTATATCGTATGTTGTATTCCTACTTGTTACGTGTGACTGCCATGTGTTGACTACTGTTGGTACTTCTGTTGATTATGATGCTGATTATGTTTTCAAATAAGGGTTTTGACCTGTGTGAATTGCCATGCTCACTTATTAATCAATTGCTTCCGCTTTCCTGTAGATATCTGTTTGGCTTGTATGCCTTCTAATTTCCTGAATTGATTGTATGACATATATGTGGTGTGGATGCGACGCCTGTTATGCTTGCTTATGTTTCAGTTCTTGTATGTCTGGTTTGTATGTGTTTGTTTATATGTCATCGATGCTTTGCTTTGTTTCTCCTTGTTATCTGTTCGTTTTGGATACCTGTATAATTGTGTTCTGCAGGATCCTCACTGACTCGTTGTTCTTAGTTCGCTGCGACTTTGTTATCTGTTTCCTTTGTTTCATTTCATTTCTGCTTTTATTTAGCTTTCGTTTTGTTATATCTGTTCACTGGGCTTTTTAAGCTCAGCCGCATTTCTTTTCCTGCGGCAGGTTTTAGATTTGAAGATGGGCTTTGATGGGCTGAGAGTTGGATTATCTGAGTGGACCAACCCTAGTCACCTTTCTAGTTGGACTTATTTTGGCGGGCTATTGTTTTTGAAATTTTGGGTTTATTTTAGACATTGGATTTTGTAAATTTCCTTGTAAATCTTTTGTTTAAATGACTTGGTACGTTATTCTTTAAGACTTCCGCTTGAAGAATTTTATTTGTATGTTCTGATATGACACCAGAATGTGACACTTCTACCCTTGTCGGGTTGGGGTGTTACAGTTTGAACTTAGGACCGAAATATAGGACCGATTGGGGAGAGGACGAACTCTTAGAGAGGTGCATCATAGGACACTTCTACAACATGGAATCCCCCGGTAGAGACCGTCAAGAGGGCGGTAATGAGAAAACGTAGGAGCACGACTACGAGTCTAGCTACAAGACTCTTAAATAAAGAAAAGCGCTTCGTGGGAGGCAACCCATGCTTAATTGTTTGCTTGTTAGTGTCATATATCTTTCATTGAATGTTTATCCTCATGTTTAAATTTGTAAAAATGCTTTATTTTGTTTTTAACCTAGTCTTAATTGCATATAAAGGTATTTTACATAAGGGATAAGTGTAGGGAGGATTACACACGTTTTCAAAAGAAACGTAAACATGAGGATAACAATTCATTAAAAGATATATTTGTGTGTTTGTTCGAGTCAAATGCTTGTATCGAGTCATAATGGATGTTTTGCAGAAATTTTTCCAGATTCTAAAGTTTTAAATTTTCCAGAAATCGCAGACCGCTTTTGTCAGGATAACCTGACGGCGTCAGATTGCAACTGACGGCGTCAGAAGGAGTAAAACATCGATCACTTTTTCTCGTTTCTGAGCTACATAAAATTTTTGGAATTTTCCAGGTCTTAATTTTCTTAGAAATTCTGTAAACATCCATTCCACAAGCATTATATCCTAGTTTAAATCGAGTCTTATATATATTATTACCGCCGGTTTTACGCGAAGGTTTCGTTTGTTTTCTTCAAATGTGCAGGTTTAGTTTGTCAAGAAGAAGTTACACAAGATTGGAAGGAGCTTTTCACACAATAATTCTTCTTGGAAAGGATTTAACCACCACTTTATACGGATCCTACCGAGCTAATCAGGGGAGTATTAGTTTCTTTCGTTTTTCATTACCTTCCATTATCATAACTTTGATACTTTCGGGGAACATTGGGGACAATGTTCAGTTTAAGTGTAGGGAGGGAAAATAAAACGGGAACTTCGAAACTATGCTTATCCTTGATTATTTGCTTTGTCCAATTGCATTTGCGTAATAAACCATGAGAAAATGTCGGTTAGGATAATTTTGGCACCAAATTTAAAATTTTTCATGACATATAGGAGTGGGCCATTAGTCTTAACAAAAGCGTCTCACGGATAGGAAATTGCATGACTAGCACAAAAAACCCTTTACCACCTAAATTCCACCCAAAAATGTGAGGATCGCCCTTAGATTAGTAGGAATTAAAAGCATTAATCTTCAATGCTTAGAGTGTGAACCGGTAGTATATTAGATTCTAGAACTTGTTTTGTGATGCATTCCGAGATCGCTAGTGAGACTACACTTGTGTAGTTAGGAATAACTAAATGATAAGAGGCATTAGGATAACCCTTGTTTGATACCCGTAATATAATTACTTCTTCCACATCAGTTGAGTAATTCCCCCACACCCTTTGCGTTGTACTCATCTTTAGTACACGATACCCCTAGTTAACCCCTCAGAGCCTATCCTTTTCGCGGTTCTCGTGATGTTTCGGTTTTTCGGAATATCAATGAAGAGCATTGTTTACACCCCACCCCCAAATATACACCCAAATCGCCTTAGCCTACCCTTTATGCACTTACTTTTAGTGCAAATTTTTGTTATCACCCTAAACCCTTAGTTCAATTATCTGGTTGCTTGCATGAGTTGCTAAGTCGAGTCATATCCTTTGTATACAGTTTTGGGACGATTGGGATTCATGGGAAAAGTTAAAGTTTATGAAATGACGGGAAGGGAACATTAAATTCAAATTCCCTTTGTTTGCATACTAATGTACCCCAAGTGTTTTGATCTTTTCAATTCGGGTCAAATTAGTGTTAGAGTAATAAAAACTCAAGTGTAGGGATGTGCCTATAAATCCCTATCATTTTGATGTTACCGTAGAGGATGGTAGAGTAAAAGTGTATGAATGAAAAAAAAAAAAAATACGGGCTACCATCCTACATCTATCCTTTAAATTCATGTTTGTTTATTTCCTTTACCTAGAGTTTAGAGTGTCGAGTCTTGGCTTAGCAACGCCATTCTTCGTATGCATTTAACATAAAGATTTTTGACTTTTCACCACTACATAGCCTATCCCACCAAACCCTTGTTTCCCTACCATAAGCCTAACGTTACAACCCTTTAAAAGACCTCTTTGATAGTCTTTCCTAGGTGCTTACGCCAAAGCGATGGAGATTTGATCAATTCTCAAGCCTATGGTAATCTATGTACTAGGACCGGTTAATGAGTGTTTATCTTCCATTTCCTAATTGTTATATTTCATATATACACCCGAGAGAGATATGAGTATCCAAACACCCCATGTGAGGTGCTAGTATATAATTTCCATGCTTGTTATGACTTTTGCGGGGCTTATATGTGTTGTGGACCGTTTTGAATCAATGCTTCATGACCCCTAACTTATAATTTAATTGGCTAAAAGCACATTTGCTTGAGGACAAGCAAATAACAAGTGTAGGGATATTTGATAAGGTTTTAAAAGGTACCATTTTGAGGGGTCGTTTTAGCCCTTATTTGACCACTTTTGTATCCGTTATTGCTTAATATCGTTCCTTTTCACTTTTTTAGGTCTCTTGAAGGCAAAATGCTGGAATGGCACTTATTTGGACGAAAAGGCGCGAATATACGAAGAAAATGGCCAAAGTCAGAATCGAGACACTCAAAGCTGCTGAAAACAGAAGGCGACGGCGTCACTGCTTATCTGCGACGCCATCGGAGGATTTTTGTCACGATACAGAAGCCAAAAACCCTATTTTCAAGTGACGACGTTGTGCTTTAAAAGAGTAGGCTGTCGTTACTCAGACGGCCTAGATGCAACCCGCACGACGCCGAAGTGAAGAGGACGGCGTCATTGCAGACATAAGGTGACGCCGTCGCAAGGTTAACGTGGCCAAGACGAAACCCTAATGACGGCGACACGACGGCGTCACAAAACATAAGGTGACGCCGTCGCATATGTAATATTATATATAGAATCCAAATTTTTCAGTTTTAGAGAGTAGTCTTTTGGAGTAAAAACCTAAAACCGAACCAAGGGTCAGGATGGTTCCAAACCCTATCTTACATCAAGATAAGTATTTACTTCATCAATTCAATTATGTCTTTGATTATTTGTGTGTATGCTTGCATGTTCTCCATGTCCGGCTAATTTATTTGTGTGTTTGCTTAGGGAGTATGAAACTTAATTATTGAATATTGATTGGTTGTTTCTTATCTTAGTTGATTAATGATCTAGTAATGCGATAGGTCATTCGTTGTGTACTTAATGCTTGATTCATCTTTGTGAACCTTAGAATATAATTACCTGAGTAGTTGTAGGCTAAACCATCCAAAGAGTGCCTTAGAGTAAGAGTTTATTATCCCTAGTGGGTTTTGTAGACGAGACCCTTTGGTAAGTTCAAAGAGTTAGGGAGAAACGCATACCCTACAACTTTAGACACACAACGCAACTAAGAATAAGGACGTGACAATTCAACCATCAATAGGAGATAATTAAGGAGTAGTAAAACCTAAGTAAACACATCTTTAAACTATCATACGAGCACACATTAATTAGACATTGACTACCACCACCTTAGTTTAGATAATTAGATAAGAGTAGAGTAATCGGTAGAAATACCAACCCCCCCCCCCCCAAATCCAATACCCGAGATTCGTACCTTTCAATTTCCTAAAAAAACATAAAAAATGATAAAAAATAATCTTCCTCAACCTCAACCTTAGCGTAGTAACTTCTCACTAGCATTCCTATTCCCCTAGAGAACGATATCAATACCCGTGGCTTACCCTAATTACTACACTACAACGATTAGGTTCACTGCCTAGGGTGTTATAAAACTTGCTCGAAGAAAAGGAAGTTTCCTTGACCCCGAACGACGCGTGTAGCGTTATCAGTAAGGAACATGATAAGGAACTACCTCCAACCTATTCTTGCAAACTCACTAGAATCTGAGAAGGTAGTGCATTAGCAACATGATAAGGATTTAAAACATACGTTTTTAGGGGGTCATTTAAGCCCTAAATCGACACATTTTATATCCGTTACTACTTAAAATCGTTCCTTTTCACATTTTAGGTCTTTTGGAAGCAAAATACTGGAATGAAGCATATTTAGACGAAAATGAGCGAAAACGAGAAGAAAACGACAAAGTCAAGACTCAACCAGATTTCAAGCCTGACGGCGTCACAATCAAATGGTGAAGCCATCCCTATATAAGAGTTTTGATCAAGTTACACATGACGGCTCAGGTGAAATTATGGTTCTAAAGCATGATGACATCACGCCTAAACTCTGGAAGGTGTCTCCCTCATTTTCCATACCAGACACCCAAGAACCAATCTCAGACGACGTCCTTCATGAAGACTGACGGCGTCACACCTATCAACTGACGCCGTCCCAACGATGATTTGGCCCAAACGAAACCCTAATGACGGCGTCGCTAGCAAAAGGCGACGCCGTCACATTTGTAAATCTATATATAGAATTCAATTTTTCTGCATTTAGTGAGGTAGAAATTTGGAGAGCAAACCCTAATTCAGTTGTAGTCCGACTTGGACAGTATTTTAGGGTTCCATACCCTTCTTTACATCATAAGATAAGTTTGTTAATCCATATTATCATTATGTCTACCCCATGTTTAATTGTATGTGTGTATGCTTGCTTGTTTACCATGAGTAGCTAAATTATCCTTGTGTTTGCTTAGATCTATGAAACCTAGTTGTTAATTATTGTTAGGTTGTCTCTTGTCTTAATTGGTAGACGCTAGAGTAAGGAAAACTGGCTTCTTCTTTAATTGTTGCGAACTTTAACGTCCTAAATAACAAAAAAGCTTAGGAGTGCACCTAGGTTATTCGTTGTGTTTATTGCGTGAGTTGTAGCTTGTTGATAGTAGAGTATTCGGGGGAGATACTTAGGTACTTGGCGATCCCGAATAGTCTAGAGGACAGTTACAATTCATAGAACTAGGGAATTAGGCACCCCCTATGACCGAACGGAATACAATGTACCAATTAAGATGAGGATGTGACAATTCAACCTACCAATAAGAGATAACTATGGAGTAAGAACATCTAAGTAAACACATTTTTAATCATCATAAGAGCACACCTACATTAGCATAATCTATCCTTAGTTTAATTAGTTAAGTAGTTATAAAAAGTAGTTAAAATCGGTATAAGTACCACCCCCACTCCTATACCCCGAGATATTTACTTAATTTCTAATAAATAAAAAAGACTAAAAAAATCTTCCTCAACCTTACCTTCTCGTCATACATCTCTTCCTAGCATCTCTATTCCCCTAGAGAACGAATCAACCCCCTGGGCTTACCCCATACTATACTACAATGATTAGGTACACTTCCTAGAGGGTTGTAAAACTTGCTCGTAGAAAAGGAAGTCTTTTCGACCCCGAACCCCTGCTATCACAACACCACTTGATTGCCCCTGTTTTTGTACTGAACCTTTTTTCGTGTTAAGATCCATCCTAATTCTTCTAAGAATTCCAGTTGGTGATATTTTTGGTACAACTTCTTCTATTTCCTCTATAACACACCTCTTAGCCTTAGGTAAAAATAATTTAGAGCAGTAGATACCAGAGTTGGTCTTTTCATGTTCAACATACACATACAACAACTTGTGACCTAACTTAACATATTTACACATGTTAAGCACATCTTGGTCACTAGCTAAAGGTTGTATCCCATTGTCCAAAGTCTCACCAGGTATAAGAAAATGATAAAACATAGTTGAGTGACCATCATTAGATAACTCTTCCACAATAGCAACAATTTCACATCTACTATATGATCAAAGTGAAAGTTCCCACCTTCGTATGTTCTATCAGGTCTATCAGTGAACTTCCCACTATAGTAAACCTTGATCGAAAACAAATCTAGTTCATTTGCTAAAAAAAAATTAAAGAAACTCAAATTAGGGTTTTTCAATGAAAATAATCCAACCATGCAATAACAACTATATGTAAATAGATACATCTCATAAACTTCGTGAACATCATAATCTTCTCTTGTTTTACATACATTCCCTAGCTTTGTTCCTACCATTGCACCATAAAAGACTGAAATTGAAAAAAATTAGAAAATGAAAGGTTTTGAGATTTGTTTTAGAGAAAGAAAGATTAAGAGGGAAATGGAAATTACGGGAAAAGATATGGAAAGATGTGGAGTTAATACTTGCAGAAATTTGCCCTCACATATTAAGCACATGTTGTGACTTAACGCCTTGAGTAAACGGTCTTTTGGTCAAGGGACACTTAGTGTGAAGAGTTTAGAGTTAGTGACTATTTGTGCAAAAAAAAGAACACAAAGTAAATAAAAATAAATAAATAAATAAATAAATAAAAATCAAGGGACCAAGAGTGAGAATCAATGCAAACCATATGGACCATCTTTTTAGTTTACTCTATTTTAAATATAAATATTTGTCAAATGTTTACTATTCATTAAATAGTAAATATCAAACAAAAATGGCAACAATTGCACGGTTTACTTACGATTACACACATAGTCCTTGAAAAGTTACAAAAAAGGTCTCAACCGTTCGCTCTCGATTACATAAACAGTCCTTGAGCTAAATCTAAAGACCGTTTGTGTAACATAAATTTACAAAAACATCCCTCTGATTTACCTGTATTGCATAAAAAATCCTTAAGTTTACAAAAAAATGTCTCTCCTCTTATTTGCGATTACAGAAATAGTCCGTAGGTCACATTAAGGAACTCTTTGTATAGTAACACTTGCGATTAGAGACACAAAAAGAAAATAGTCGTCTCGTCACAGCAGGCGGGTTGTTTCCTCTGTCGTAGCCGGGGAGCTCTTGGCGAGGAGACCTTAGGATAAGTTGCTAAAACAAATTGGGGACGCCTTCTTCGATTTCTGTGGCTTTACTGGTTCGAGCCGCGATTCCAAGTCTGGTTCGCATGCTTCCGGAACTTGTTTGTCAACACCAGGTCAGCAGGTGGCTCTTTCATCAGACATGGCTATGCTCACCATATTGCAGTATAATGGGCAATATCTCCTACGCTGTCTTTGTGGATTCCCACCGAATTCCAAGTAGTCTAGGTTAAATATGGGGACCGTGTGTGATGAAAAAAATACATAAATAGTCTCTGCAGTTACATACCGGTTTCAGAAATAATCCCTAAGTTAAATCTAAAAACTGTTCATGTAATTAAAACAAAATTCACATAAAACCTCGCGTCTCGTAACGAAGCGCATGTGAAAAGGTCCTCATTTTACACATTAGCTCTAGCTCCCTTAATTCTATCAAACAAATCCGAAAATAAAAGCTACGACTTCGGCTCTAGCTTACTCAGCTACTTTCGGCAAACATACTCTCGTATACTATGTTTATACACCCAAAGATAAAAATGTATAAAAAAAGTACTAAGGGTGTGTTTGTTTTGTACGTTTTGGACTCAAGTAATACAATGATATCTTAAACTAATTGTTTGATGGTCAATTTTCAAAAAAAGTAATGGAATCAATCTAAAAAACTCATTCCATGTCATGTAGGTAGTTTTCGTTGGATTCCGACTGACAAATGCATTTCTATCACACATTTCATTTTTTCCACTCTTTTAATTTGTTTTCTTCTTACAAATTTTTATAAGTCAATGGTCAATATCACAATTTATTTATTAAACAAATATATAAATTAAATAATTAATAATTTCTTCTCTCTTACTTTTCTTTCAAACCAATCCTAAATCCAAATTCAATTCTAAACCCACTTATAAACCAAACGGGCCCTAAGATTACATAACCAAAATGGGCCTATTGGATCAGCCTAACAGATATCACAAAAGACCAAAAAAGTCAATTTTGTCAATCTTTCATGTTTTATCTTAAAAAAAAAAAATCCAGAGGCCACCCATTTCCAACCAACTCAGAAATAACCAGAAACTTGTGAAAAGAATAATTAAGGATAAAAGAAGATGCCAACATTGAATCTGTTCACTAACATTCCAGTAGACCCAGTGATTACTTCTGACATATTGAAAGATGCCACTAAAGCTGTTGCTAAGATCATTGGAAAACCTGAGTCTGTTAAGTTTCTTTCTTAACCTCCCCTTTTTTTACTTGTTTTATATAATGCATATCAAATGTTTGATAAAATGCTTGTGAGTAACTTGAACTTAATGTGTTGCACTTACTTGGGTTTCTATGCCTGTTTATCAACGAGCTTTTTGGAGCGTTTAGTAGTATATAATGCTAGTTTGGCGATGAGCGTTTAGCTTTTGGATTTTATTTAAACGCCCCTATACGAAAAACATTTAGCTTTACAACATTTTACAATTTATAAAACATATAAGAAAACTTATCTTTCTTGTAAGAATATATGGATATGAATAAATGGTCTGTACTTTGCCATTTTGTCTAAGAGTTTATGCAAGAATGATGGTTTGTTTGCAATGAAAGACTATTATGGTGATTCGAAAAATTAATCACTCATAGGAGGTGTCAAATTTGCGACAAAATCGTTATAGAATTTGAAGTTAAAGAGTAAAGACTAATGAGTTTAAACCTGACGCTAATGAAAGTCTGAGGCATTTAGTTCCCTTTTTTTTTTTTTTTTTTTTTCTTCTCTGGCATGTTTGCGTTATTCATGTTACGTTATAAATTATAAACCCTTACAGGCTTACACCATATTGTATGCTATCTCTATACAGAGTATTCTACACTATTTTACATGGACAATGTTGTATGTGATAATTGATGAACCGATTGTGAATAGACACATCTCGCAACCAAGTTATTCCTGAGTGATTCTAGGCATACGTAATTGCAGTAGCTTAAATACATCTCTATGATAAACGAATATGAAACACTTGAGCTAACAACCTTTCCTATCTCTTAGTATCTAGACGACTGGCATGTCCCTGGTCCGTGTACCATACTGGTTCCTCATTAAAAAGCATTTATCCTTGGTCCGATCACAAGATTTTTTATTTTTTATTTTTTTTTTGGGTAACCATGGTTTCCTACCTTTTGGCCTACCAATCCATGAGGTCAGATCACAAGTTTATGTAAATCTTTTGGGACAGTAGCCGTATAGAAACTAGACTAGCAATTTGGAACATAAATCTGTGAAAATTGAGGTTGTAATGGGTTTCAAGTGCTTATGGCCTCAGCTATAAGACGTAAACTCTTAATGTTACACAAAATGCTTGTGTTCCCTCCTGATTATACAATTGTACTGCATATCAAGTATTACGCCGTATATTCTTAGCTAGTTTTGGTCCTTTCACCATGTTTGTGTGGTATACTTATCTCAAGATGACATGATTTCAACGGGCAGTACGTTATGATTGTGCTGAATGGAGGTGTGCCGATAGCATTTGCTGGCACAGAAGAGCCAGCTGCATATGGTGAAGTAATTTCAATTGGAGGGCTTAATCCATCCGTCAATGGGAAGTTGAGTTCAACCATTGCAGATATTCTTCAAACAAAACTCTCTATAGATAGTTCACGTTTCTATATCAAGTTTTATGATGTTGAGGTATGTTTCTTCATCTGCAAAAGTGGGTTTTTATTTATTTATTTATTTATTTATTTTTTAATTTCCAGTTGTTCATGCTGTTCTAACTTCTAACACTCTTTCTTATTCTACAGCGCTCGTTTTTTGGATTTAATGGATCGACATTTTAACTGGAATCTCAACACCAGGAACATATTATGGTACTCGTCTTTGGACAGACTTGATTGTGATTATTATGTTGTATCATTGTTTAGTCATTTTATTGGCGTTCTTGTGTTCTTCTCTCTTTCTAGTGAAACATCGCTTCAGAAAGCCATTGATAAATTATTACTGGCATTTATGATTTCAGGTTTTTGAGTTCATTAAATTGAGTTCTCAACTGGGGTTGATGTTAACTTTTAGATGGTAACATAAATGAGTCAACGAACTTGTGTGCACGTTAGTCCTTCAAAATACAGAATAAAAACTTTCCATTGAACACTTAATACGATGATATGCAAATGTTTATAGCTGAAACTTATAAGAGACTATCTTAATGATATACTCTGGACAAAAGTATCCTCTTTAGGAAAAACAAACCAGAAAAAAAATCAAGAAGAAAAACTCTCCTAGATCACTAAGGTTAAAAAGCTAGATTACAAGGTAAACGCTAAAAAGATAAGAGAGTGAGGATGGTACACTCGTTTATTCGTTTGCATCTTCATCTTCTTCTTCCGGTTTTCCATAAAGTATACGGGTCATCGATATTTCTATGAGAACATGTCCATGTATGACCCGCATACCTTACAGAAACGTTTTCAAGCTAAAATTAGAAGACGGAAATGAATCCCAAGCCTTTAGGTGCTCATTGGACTCGGAGGGTCATTTAGAGCCGATATCGCAGTATGGATTTGTATCTTCAGGAGATCAATTTCTTCCTCATCAGCCTGTAACACATACACATCAATACATGTAACTGTGGTGCCTTAGATGAAAAAACTATCTTCAAACTTTAAGTGCCTAGTATGGTGAATATTAGAGGTGACAATTTGTGCCTAAAAAAAAAATTGGCTAAATTAGCAAACTTTTAAAAGATTTGGGCACATTTGGGCCCCCTCCTTTTTTTGAAATGGGCATAATGGGCACACATGTTTTTCTCGAATATTAGATTGTTTTAAAAAAAAAACTTATATTTAATTTTTTAAATATAAATGAGGTGTTACGTTCGAGGAATTTATTTCGTCGTTTTAGGTCTTTTTAAAAGCGATTCGTATAACATGAGCCCGTTTGGCCCGTACTCGTTTAGCCCGCGCCCGTTTCGCCCGCGCCCGTTTCGCCCATAGTCCGTTTGGCCCGTAGCCCGTGCCGTACTGTTTTGCCGCCTCTAGTCTGAATATACATATTTCGTATAAATTCATATACTAAGATAATAAAATAAAGAAAACAATTTCAATAAAAGTTGCTTTCAGTTGTGCGTTATGAATAAAAGTTACTCCCTCCGTCCTTAAATAAATGTCCACTATTGACTTTTTAAGTCTTTGTTATTCAAGGTTCACTTTAAATTATTTTGTTTGTGTTATGTAATACTTGATGCAAAATATATGAATATATTGAGTTTTAAATGTATTTTTATTGGTATAATTTTCATCAAGTATTGCATAACACAAACAAAATAATTTAAGGTCAAAGTTAAAAAAAGAAGACTTTGAAAGTCAATACTGGACATTTATTTAAGGACGGATGGAGTACTTTTTATGTTTTATTTCTTCGAAACATGACGAGCTACACCCAAACAACTCGTTTATAGTATGAAAGTTGTGACTTTTAAAAATACTCGTGAAACATTTAAAGATGCCCACGAGTAAAACGACAATCAAAAGTTGAAACTTTGGGTTCACTATTTCACTTTTTAACAACTTTAAATAAACGTGTTGTATTGTTTTAGACTTTTATATTTTTTTGAACAATAAACGTGTTGTATTGTTTTAGACTTTTATAGACAATGATGTTTTAGCACCATCATGATTTTATATAGTATGTTTCTTTATCTATAAGAAAACATAAAGAAAAAAAAAGAAGAGTTTCTTTTTAATGAAACTTAAAACATGTATAAAAGACTCATGAATATTTTAACTGAAACAAAAAACGAACATATTTTATAATAAGATTGATGACTCTTGGTAATTTGTATAAGACAAATAGATATATCGACATCACCTTTTTGTGAGCAACATAATCTTTAGTGTCCAAGTTACACTGTTAACAAAATCTTGATAATTCTAGAGTTCAATTATTGGTGATATCATAAACGTGCCATTTATCAACAACATGTACTTAAATGAATTGATAATAAATAGAAAGTAATTTTTCTACAACAATTTTTTGATTCTTCTTAAAGTTAATACTCGTATTTATATACTTTTGAAAAATTACCTAGCTTAAGAATTGACCATCAATCTTTCACCAAATGCATAACCTAATTTCACATTCTAAGAGATTATAAACCGTAAATTTTTTTTAAAAAAAAACAATCATTGAGATTTGTTAACAAGTACGTGGGTGTTGTTTAACAATTCATATTTAGATAATTAGGAATTAATAGTTTTTAAACATTCTATATTTAACATCACATATCACGTTTAATATGATGTGCATTTATAGACAGACAGGTTACCTAACTTTTCAATTTTATTCGCATAAATTACCAAATTTTTATTTTGTTCATTTAAGTTACTGAACTTTTGGGAAGCATTCAACCTCTATATTTTCAGTGTAATCAAAGTAACCCGAATGCATTTTTTTAGGTAAGTTAAGTAACATAAATGTCGCGTTTTTGTACTTCAGTAACCTAAATGTCAATCCCGTGTAGTCCAATACCCCGTTTGCACAAAAAAAAAAAGTTTGATAACTTAGGCGAATAATTGAAAAGTTGAGTAACTTATCTGTCTATAAAACCGATTGACATGCTTAAATGTATGACTAATCATATGCGGCAGCATCCTATTAATGACAGCAGAGGGACCCACTTCTTTACAAACGAATACACAACTTCCACATTCATTTATGCATACAGTTATTTACACACACACACACACACACACACATATATATATATATATATATATATATATATATATATATATATATATATATATATATATATATGTATAGGGTTTTGCTAAACACTGCCCACTAGGCAATGTTTTAGGCATATTAAACAATCTGTTCTTTTCATATTTAAAGTAATTATGCATTTAATGTACAATAAATGAACATAAAATTAATTTAAATATTCTTAAGCTTAAGAATTTATTGTTTGAATATAATTTTGTAAATGTTTTGTAAATGTAACATTGCTCCCTTTAAAATATATGTTCATTTGACATGTTCAACGCAAGATGACATGCAATTTGGTCTATACATATTGAGTACGAGTGAAAGCCTTCTCGATGTGATACATGCTTGATCTATGGACACTCGAGTGATTCATATCCTAAAGCTATAGATGAGGTGAATGTGTTGAATCAGAAAGCTGTTGATGATGGTTTTCGTGTAGTCAAGAATGGTGCTAAAGGAGGGAATAATAATTCTAGATCTTTTGTGGTTCCGAAATCTAAGTTTGTATACGCCCTAAAGAAAAGCCGGCTAAAGGTAACACTGGGTCCTCGTTTAGGGGGGGGGGTTTACAAAAGGGAAATCGAAGACGTCGTCACCTAACAAGGCATCAACATCCAAGAGTGGTAATAAAGTGAATATATCTATTTTTTTAAATTCTTTTGATGTTTTAAATTACCTAGATGTGGACTCTAATACCAAGGCGCATTAGGATTACATTCCTAAGGTAAACACTCAATCGGTTGATGTTTGTAAGTCTATTGAGCAAGCTAATGACGAAATCGAAGACGTCGTCACCTAACGAGACGTCAACATCCAAGAGTGGTAATAAAGTGAATATATATATATATATATATATATATATATATATATATATATATATATATATATTTTAATTCTTTTGATGTTTTAAATTACCTAGATGTGGACTCTAATACCAAGGCGCATTAGGATTACATTCCTAAGGTAAACACTTAATCTGTTGATGTTTGTAAGTCTATTGAGCAAGCTGATGACGATAGTGAAAGTGATGTGGATGATGTGTTTGATAAAATGCATCGTTTTACAAAAGGGAAATCAAAGACGTCGTCATCTAACGAGGCGTCAACATCCAAGAGTGGTAATAAAGTGAATATATATATTTTTTTTATAATTCTTTTGATGTTTTAAATTACCTAGACGTGACTCTAATACCAAGGCGCATTAGGATTACATTCCTAAGGTAAACACTCAATCGATTGATGTTTGTAAGTCTATTGAGCAAGCTGATGGCGAAATCGAAGACGTCGTCACCTAATGAGGCATCACGATCCAAGAGTGGTAATAAAGTGAATATATATATATATATATATATATATATATATATATATATATATATATATATATTTTATAATTATTTTGATGTTTTAAATTACCTAGATGTGAGCTCTAATACTAAGGCGCATTAGGATTACATTCCTAAGGTAAACACTTAATCTGTTGATGTTTGTAAGTCTATTGAGCAAGCTGATGACGATAGTGATAGTGATGTGGATGATGTGTTTGATAAAATGCATCGTTTATGCCGTCTAAACTCTAAACTACCTAAGGCTGCTACGAAGGACTCTAATACGAGGGAAGTGAAGTTGGAAATTATATTCATTGGAAGAATACCCGTATGATTATGACGAGTATGAAGATTTTAATTTAATAAAAGATCATATAGCTTTTTCAATGCTTTAGATATTAATCTTCGTGGTCAAATTAGATTACGCTTGGTTTCATTACTTAGTTAAATGCAATCTAGTGGTTAGTTGGTTTCTTCTTTTCTATAAGTAGTGGTGTCTTGTTATGTATGCTTTACCGTATATGTAACGAGCTAAGATGTGAGAGTCATTCAATTCTTTTGTACTTAATCGTTTTTTGAAATAATATATTCATCGGGTGTAAAAACCCTTGAAAAAAGCTTTATTTTAAACATAATTTACTTAGTTCATACATATTTAACTATGGCAAATGTTATTAAAAAGTATCATACTTGCCATCATTTGCTTTTGTGAGTAGCGAACAATTTTTTTTGCTTTTGTGGGTACTTTTCTTTCAAATTCATTCTTTTTAAGGTACTATGTGACATTTTTGCCCTTCGAAAAAAAATCTATTAGCTAAAAGGTGCAAAAATGTTCAAAAATTTCGTAAAATACCCAAAAAATGATAATTTGAAAGAAAAGTACCCACAAAAGCAAAAAAATTTATTCGCTACCCACAAAAGCAAATGATAGCAAATATGATAACTTTTAAAAACATTTGCCCTATTTAATTATGTTGAGTCATTTCACTACAAGAAAGTTTAGTGACGACAATTTAGTGACCACTTTTATTTTGGTCACTATTTAGGCCATTTAGTGACCACATAATCCTTCGTCTCTGATTTTTGGTCATTCGTAAATCATTAGTGACGAGTTAGATGGTCACTAATTATTCACCGAACTACATGTCGAATATAGATGAGATTATTAGCCAAAGATTTAACATAATAATAATAATAACCGACTAAAATCAGTTGTGTAAAAGTGAATTTAGATACATTTTGAAACATTTTATTATGGCAAGATAAGTATAAATAGATGTAAAAATAAAAGAATTGGTGTAACAATGCCAAATTAAAATATGTAATGTACTGGATATTGCCAACTACATACAAGTCCGTATAATTTTGAGCCTAATAATATTTTTACATCCAAATACTTAAATCCAAATACCATTTTCAAACAAAAAATACCCTCTATTTCACTTAAGTGATATATCACTTAAAATCCCCTTTTATCACTTAAAATCCAAATACCCCTTTTATCACTTAAAATCAAAATATCCCTTTTATCAAAAAAATCCCCTTTGTATTCTACTTCACGTCTTCTCCCTTCTGAAAAATAATTGTATTTGGATAAGCCACTACTACCTATACATATTAAACAAAGCTAAGCATACACTTATCATTATATTTAACTCAAAATGAGATATGTTTAATTATTAAGACATTATATTTTTCTAATTTCATACTCATCCTCTGCAATAACCCTCTAGAAAGCACCCACAAAATCATTGACATTTCCATAAATGGATACATTGACATCATGAAGCTCAAATTGTCATCTTATCCAAACTAATATCAACCAAAATAATCATAAAGCCAAGTAAGTTACTTTGTTAAGTAAAGTTAAAAGAAGTCACCTGAATGAAGAGTGTCTTGAAAAGGGTATCAGAAAAAGCAGTAACGTTAGCAGTTACAACATTGAGCTTCAAAGTTTCAAAAACCTCACAAATCTTAACCATTGTGTCTCTTCTTTTTCTACACTTCAAACTCACCAAAACCGTCTTTTCTCCAACATACGACACTTTTAACTATCAAACCATATAAAGACGACAATACAAATATAAGTACAAGCATGTAAGACATGAGAAAATATTGTTTGAAGTCGAAAATAAGCACGCACTTCAAGTATTTCGACAGGATATGTCCTAGACTCGCTAGAATCAAAAGATTGCTCAACTTTTTTCTTCTTAGATTTTTCTGTTGACATAAACATCATCTCTTGATCATATTCAGGCACCCCGGATTCCAATTTTCGCGACTCGAGTTCTGTTATTTCCGCTTGAATAACCCTTTCTTGATCATGCAAATGTTGTATATAATCAATTGCATCTTTAATTATAGACGCTTTATCCATCTAAAATGAGAAATAAATACCTTAAATAATGATCAAACCTAACTTGCCAAACTAAATATAGCTTTTCACTATAAAATAAATGAAAATTAGGTGGCATAAAATGTCCCATATTGCACCATAAAGATGAATAAAGGAAGTGATGTGACTTATTTTAAGATTAACCGAGTATGAAGGTCCACACCTTACTAATGTTCGGGACCACGGCTCTAAGTGCAAACAGCCTATCATTGAGCTTCTTTCTCCTATTCCGTTCGGACATAATGTTTTTTGAGGCTGCTGACGACTGCCCTCCATCGGGCGAGCTCGAATCATAGTATCCCGAAAATGTTTCTTCTAATCCTCCCCAACTGCATGTCAAAAATTGCATAACACTTACTATATCAAGTATGTTAAAGAAAACTCTGACGAGATAGACAGAGTTTAGGTTAGTTGGCACAAACTCAATTGAACTGTATTGTGTGCATAGTTGATGAGTGATGTGTTAGTAAGTATTACCTATCGAATTCTTCGGTTTGAAGAAACATATTGGTTTCCCAGTAGTGCTTGTATTCATCACCAATGTCCTCCATGGAATCTTGTTGCAGAATTTGAAATGGTGATTGAGAGATTTTGGGAGAAAAGGGTGTTTTTATAATGCTATTATTGTAAGGTTTACATTTCCTCCAAGTCACATGTGGTCTATTTATATGGTTTTTGTTGGTAAAGGGGGAAGATCCATTAATGAAAAGAATACAATACTACTCCTTTATAGAATTACGTAGTAAATAAACGGTGATGGACATAGAGTGAAAAGAAAAGGAAAGAGAGGGATTAGATGGTGGGGTATGGGTGTTGGGAATTTATCTATCTTTTAATTATTTATTTTATTAATAACATTCTTATTTGTTAAGGTGCTGAGCAAGTCCATATAAATGAAGAAAATACCATTATACCCTCGTGTGCTAGGCACATAAAGGATTTAAAGAGCAAATATAAACGAATGTTTGAAACAGGGACGGATAGTGTTACATAGTTTTATTATAAGAATCGTTCATGCAAAAAATAAAGATTAGAGACTGTCTTGGTTTAAAAATGCGCTCATTATTGCGCAAATGACACGCATCATTGTATTGCATTTGAAATTTCGTATTATGAGGCCTAATGCGAGGCAATCCCAGATTATGTTCACATTAGACCGTAATATACCACATTTATGTAATGCTAGCAATGGTCACAATTGTCGCAATCTAGAACTTAGGTAATTTTTATCAAAAACAAACCATATAAAAGAGATCCAAGTATTTAAACGGGATTTTAAAGATAGAACTTGTTTAAAGACGTACAAAATAACAAAGCGTTTTGCTAAGTGTTTTACGTCAAGGCGGTCAAGCTTTGCTTTCGAATTATTTATTTAAAAAATGAATTATTGGCCTAATTTCAATTTGCTAGTAACTTATTTCGTAAGTTTATTGCACTTACTTGGTATGTGGTAGAATATACTAGGGCAAATGATTGAAAAAGTACCATACTTGCCACTATTTCTTTTTGTGGGTAGCGAACAATTTTTTTTGCTTTTGTGGGTAATTTTCTTTCAAATTTATCATTTTTAGCGTATTTTGCGAAAATTTTGAACATTTTTGCCCCTCTTAGCCAATAGAATTTTTTTTCCCGAAGGGCAAAAATGTCACATATTACCCTAAAAAGGATAAATTTGAAAGAAGAGTACCTACAAAAGCAAAAAAAATTGTTTGCTACCCACAAAAAGAAATATTGGCAAGTATGATACTTTTTTCAATCATTTGCCCAATATACTATGTATAAATAATTTATGTACTCTTTTTAATACTAAATAAAATTCTAACAAAGTGCGTCTATATTGCGCTTGCATTTGCATCACGCATCACGCAATGGCTTTTGGGACCTCTAGCGCATCATATCGCAAAACGGATTTTTAAACCAAGCCAAAACCACAAGGACGAACAATGTAATTTACTTTAAATAAAGTTTACCATATTAACCATAATTCAAGTTATTATTACAAATTTTTAAAAAGTTATAAATTAATTAGTTAAAGATAAATGGTCATTTTACAAAATTAAAAAAATAGATAAAAATGCACGATTATTTTAGGACGGAGAGAATAATTGTTTTTATGAGAATAATATTTTTATATAAGTCATTACTTAAAACTAGTAATATTAACATTTTGTCATTTAATTTAGAGTAAAGTACAAAATACATCCCTGTAGTTTGTCCCGTGTCTCGCTTTACATCCTCGTGGTTTTTTTTGGCACAAAACCATCCCTCCGTTAATAAAGTTGGCATAAAACCATCCCTCTGTTAGTAAAGTCAGTCAACGAGGACTAACGGTGCAAATTATTTCTCTGTTATCACCTAACACAAGTTAAAACATTTGCATCGTTTGTCCTCAGTCACTATTTTACTAACAGAGGGATGTGGATTTTTTTCGGACTTTTAGTATATTAACCTGTTTAATTTTTGGCCGGCCTTTTCATATTGGAATAATACCACCGCCACTACCCACCACCCGCGACCGCCACCACTACCACCCACCACCACCAACTCCACCCACCACCACCACCACTAACACCACCACTCGCCACCACCACCCCACCGCCACCATCGCCCAACTCCGCTGCCGCCACCCACCACCATCACCACCGCTACCACCCTCCACCGCCACCACCACCTACCACAACCACCATCGCCACCAACACCACCCCACCACCCGCCACCACCACCACCACCACCACCACCTCCACCCACCACCACCACCATCGCCACCCACACCACCACCACCACCCACCACCACCCGCCACCGCCACAAAAATGTATTTTGAACTTTACTCTTTAATTTATGAGTCTTATCGGGAATGAACACCTTACTTTTTTTGAACGACAAATATATATATATATATATATATATATATATATATATATATATATATATATATATATATATATATATATATATATATATATAGGTTTGGGTTATTATGAAAAGTTTCTTAGAATGAAAAGGCATGTGGAGGTGACATGTGTCACCTTTGCCACATCATCATGCCACATCACCATACCCCACCCACCACCCCAAAAAAATTTTCCCGCAAAAAAAAAATTTTTTTTTGGCAAAAAAAAATTTTTTTTGGGCAAAATTTTTTTTTTCCCGCCAAATTTTTTTACTGCATCACAGTTATAAAGTTACTGCATCACAAATCATAATTTTAGTGCATTAAGGTTATAAATTACTGCATCACAGTTATAAAGTTACTGCATCACAGTTATAAAGTTACTGCATCACAATCATGATTTTAGTGCATTAATGTTATAACATTGATTTTAGTGCATCATAGTTGATGCACTTAACTATTAACTATGATGCATTAAGGTTATAAGTTACTGCGTCACAATTATGATTTTAGTGCATTAAGGTTATAAATTAATGCATCACAGTTATAAAGTTATTGCATCACAATCATGATTTTAGTGCATTTAAGGTTATAATCTTGATTTTAGTGCATCATAGTTGATGCACTGAACTATTAACTTATAATAAAGATGCACCAAAACTTATTAGTGCATTAAGGTTATAAGTTACTGCATCACGGTTATAAATTTATTGCATCATAATCATGATTTTAGTGCATTAACGTTATAAATTACTGCATCACAATGATAATTGTGATGCAGTATTTTTATAACTGTGATGCAGTAATAAATTTTGGCGGGAAATTTTTGGCGGGAATTTTTTTTTTGCCCAAAAAAAAGTTTTTTTTTTTTGCGGGAATTTTTTTTTGCGGGGGGTGGGGTGGGTGGGGGTGGGGGTGACACATGTCACATGACATGGCATGGTGATGTGGCAAAGGTGACATATGTCACCTCCACATGCCTTCTCATTCTTTTCATTATAAGAAACTTTTCATTTTAACCCTACCCTATATATATATATATATAATTATATATATATATATTGTAGGATCGTAAATATTATTGTGTTTGATGATTCGGGTGGTCTAGGATGGTGGTGATACAAGAAAGCCATGTTTTAGAGAGAGAAAGAGTGAGAGGGTGTTTCTTGTTAGAGACTTGCTTTGTAAAAAATGAAATGTTAGATTGAGAAGCACCATCCCTTCCAAGGATGGAAGGGGTATTTATAGTTACAAACTAAACGACCTCCTGACGGCCTGTGGATCAGGTATACAATGGGTAAAGACCCGTCCTTCCTCCATGGTGTTACACTATGCTAAACTAAATTAATAACTAACTAATAAACTGATAAATAATGATATGTCTACGAGCTAACTTATGCTAGATAATATTTGGGGTGACTGACACTTCACTTATGGAATTTCCAATTCCTAACAATCTCCCCCTAAGGGAGGTCACCCCATGTTTTACATTTTGCATCCTAGTATTCTATCTATGTCATTAGTTCTGAGCTCTTAGACTTCAATTCTTCAAGTTCCGCAATCTTTGTGCATTAGCAGTGATTCTTTAAAGTCCGATAACTTTGTACATTAAGTGGAGGTTTTTGAACTGATCCACATCTTTAATGATCTTCGAGCTTTATTCAAGATCATCAGCCACAGTAAATCTCTGGATCACCCTTTATTGTGTTGCCATCATGTGATGTTGTGACTTTTGGACCGACATGCTCACACTTTCAGGATCATGACATCTTTCCATCAGAGTAGCGGAAGCTTTACTGGTTCATGATATTTGCAGCAGCGTAGTAGGAGCATAGTATAAAAATATCGAGCCGGTTATGTAGATATGCACCAGTCATGATTTCTTCAATTAAGTGTGGATGCCGTGAGCATGCGGCTTTGGATTGACTTCTCAATTCTGATCAGCTGCAACCGTCCAAATGTACCCGCAAACAACAGTTAGCAATAAAACACACGAAAGTGTCTTTGATCACTTTCGTTGAATTGAGGTACACGCCCACGGTTCCCCGTTGATCAGTACAAGTACGCCTGTAATCGTATAATTCAAGAATCTCCTTGACAGGGTTTCGCAGCTGTTCTAGCTGTTCTCAAACCGGAACGTCTCAAAGAAGACAACACGAAGTGAGTGAACCAGCGAATTGAGATTCACTGATTGATGAAAAATTGATTTGAAAACAATCGCGTAATGCTTAGAAGAAAGAGTTTTGCAATACGACGAAGGTTTTATGAGAAAGATCAATTTTCAATCAAAAATACTTTTTGTATTTGAAAAAGAATACACATTCGATGTGCTAGAGAAAAGAAGAGATTCGCACATCGAATGGTTTTTCCAAAAGAATTTTTTTCAATCAGAGATACTTTTTGTGTTTGAAAACATGAGTACACATTCGACGTGCCAGAGAAAAGAAGGTTTGCACATCGAACGGTTTTTCTAAAAGTATTCGTCAATTCATTTCCTGGACCAAGGTTGATTCAAGACTGAATCGCCCCATTGTTTCTATCCAGAGCTTGTTTGATGTTGGCTCTAGAAGGATTTCCATCTTCATCGTGAATATTTTCATATCACTCGGATGTTCTGGCAATTACCACAAGGATAATGCGTAGGACTCTTAAGATATATACTTACTTTCCACATTGTGTGAAACAACAAGTCTTCATTAATTTAGTGTCCCAATGAGATATTGTTTGATGATCTCTAGGCTCTAGACTCAATTGTGCACATTTGGTTTCCTATGCCGGAGACTAGGGAAATGGTCTCCTTTTTCAATATCAACAATCTCTAGGAGAAAGTCGATAGATTATGTAGGTTCCCCGTGAGAATGAAACAAGCCCTTTTAAGAGGAACTTGAGTAGCTTGGGAAGTTGTAGTGCAGTGCGTTACTAGGTCCATAACGTCTTGTCTTCAATACTGGTGTTACCTTAGTAACAACCAGTAGCATATGTATTGAACCCGGTTTCTGCCTTAAGGTTGAATTATTGGAGGGCTATTTCTTTTCACCCTTTTTCACATTCATTTCTTTTTCATTCTTCAACCACTTCAGTGCTTACCGAGACTTCATTACTAGAACCTTGTTGGGTTTATTCTAGTTCTAGCTTTATCTCAGTCCGCACTCTTCCCATATCTCACTTTTCTCCTTTTTTCATCATACCTAAAGACTTCTACACTATCTAGTGGATTGTCCCTGGGTAGATCCCTCCGGCTCTGGCGGGATCGTGGGAACGAATACCTAACCTCACCATCCTTATAACTCCGTGCATAAAGTAAAATGGTCGGTCTTTTGGTACAATTCATTCTTCCTTAAAACCAATTGAAAAATCATTTGGAAAATCAATCAAGGTACTTGTGATATAAAATCAAAGCATTTTGTACCTTAATAGTTTTGATCATTTAGAAATGCTCCCCTTCAACATGTGCATATGATTAGTAAATTGTTTAGCGCATGGAGGCAAGAGTTCTTTAGAAATAATTTCTTTTATCACAATTTCCTTAAAAAAAGCCTTTTGATTTTCTTTGGTAAATTCTCCCCCTCAATATGTGCATAGGATATTTTAAATCATTTTATCACATAGAGGAAAGAGTTCTTTTGAAGCACTTCCACGATCACAAAAGCCATTAAGAAACCATTTGCTTACCCTCAATATGTGCATCGATAAACGAAAGAGTTTAGCACATATTAAAGAGAACTTGCACTTTGAATCAAAACGATCATCATTTATCAAATTTCATATTAAATCACAAATTCACCCCCGATCAAAAATATCAAACCTGTTAGCCTCGCTTAAGTGAAGTCATTACGGGAATTGCATTAGTTTATTCTTTTACTCATTCACAAGGACTAGTTTAGTCAATAGTGCTAAGTTAGGCTTGTTGAAGTATAAATACCCCTCCTAGTCCCAACTAGGAGGGTAGGAAGTTCACTTTGTAAAATAAGAAGTGTGTGTGGTTTCTTCTTCTTCTCTCTAGAAACACACACATCTTCCCTTTACATCAATAAAGACAATACCATGTCTTATTCATTCTTTGAGCTTCCCCGACCCCCCGAACCACATGAATCACTAGTATTATCGATCCTACAATTGGTATAACGAGCCAGGTTGTGTATTTTTATCGATTTGTGTGGTTCGAATCTTGTTTTTAACTGTTTTTTATGCTTATTTTGGTGGTCGGAAATTTTTTTTCCGATTTGTGGGTAAAACAGTTTCTTACATATTTTTGTATCCCATCTTTTGGTCTAAACAAAAAGTTATGGTCCATACATGCTTTATATCTGTTTTGTGTCTTTCATGTCCAAACAGTATCCTTATTATAGCTTTTTGTACCAAACGTGATAATAGTTGTGGTCAAACCTTCATCTTTTCATGGTCAAACTGACAAAAAGAAGCAGTCTTTATGCTGTTTCTGGGTTTTTATGAAGATGGTCGGAAAAACATGGTCGGAATAACTCGCCGGAAAAAGTCAACTGGGTCAAAACCCTAGTTTTCTACGCATAAAGGAATATCTACAGTGGTAATACGCGTAGCTGTGAAGTTACGCGTAAGAAAAAGCTACGCATATGCGTTTACGCCTAACTCTGGCTTACGCTTAAGCAGACTTACGCGTAAGGCCAAGAAAGTTTACGCATAAGGGTTCAAGAATATGTCACGCGTATGCCTGAAAAGTTACGCGTAATATGAGCAAATATCGAAAATAGCTTATGCGTAAATGAGAAAAAGACCACATAAGACCATTACCAAATACCAAACCATCATGACCTCAGTATCAATACCTTCATCAGTCCAAAGAAAAAAAACAACATGAAAAGATAACGAAAATGAACGAAGCAGTATCATCAAACTCGACTCATCCTACATCACATCTTCCCCAACAAACCAAATCTATCCTATCCTCCATCTTACTCAAGACTCAATCATAAAGAAGAGCAATTGATCTCAGATTTGGCCTCAATATATTTTGCAACCTTTTAAAGATTGTTTAAATTGATCCAACATCATCATAGACCCTTTAGAAGACTAAGCTTCATTTTATATCCGAACCAATAAGAGAAGAAAATAACTATAAAGTTATTCTTTTTCTTTGTTCGATCAATTAAAACACTTAACAAAATTAAACACCTACCCGAGACCACTCAATGATCTTGAAGATTTAACGGCGCGCTCTTGATTTGGATTGAGAAGCACCTGAAAACATAAGGTTGGGTACGTTTGTGATTGTGTTTGTGGGTTTAGATGTTGAGACTCATTTGGCTAGTGTTGAAAGGTTTTTTTGATGAAGATGGAGCGTATTTTTTCTTCTCAGATTCGTGAGAGAAAACTGTTAGGTGGGAGGCGTACATTCTGTGTTTAGGGTTATGTGATTAGGGCAGTATTTTTATAACTGGTTATAAGGTATTGTGTTGATTGGATTGGGCCGCATAGATTTAAACGAGGGCTGGACCATTATATCTTTTTTATGGACTTGTGATTCTAGTGGGACGGTATGGTGGACCAAATACAGTTAACACAAAGTTTGTCATCCGAATTTTTTTCCTAGGATATAAAATGGTGGATACAAATTTTTGTTGCAAGATTAAAGAATGGTATTTTGGTATGGTATTAAATTTTCACGGGAGGATACACGTTCACGGCTAAAGTTTTTCGATGAATTTTAACGTGACCACGGAGATGACTCATTATTATTTATTTGGGTGTGAAGTGAAGTTTGACGGGCGCGTGTACTTATTTCGTCTTCTTTCTTTCTTCCCTTCCGCGAAGATGACTTGTCTGGGCAAATATATTGAGTGTGATGAAGACTTGCTATCTAGTTACTTTTGTGATTCTTTCTCTCTTTAACCCACAAAGTAGCTATCACTTTCGGTGTCTCACGTAGTTGAGGATACGTCAAGAGGTTTTGTACAATGGGTACATCGTTCTTTTTCACAAGGATAGTACAAGATTAAGTAACTATTCCGGGAGATTTTACTTCATCCTCAAGTTCGTCATATTGGGTTATCATCACATGTGGTTACTACACATACCGTTGAATTTTGATACAGGGGGTTGAGATGAGTTAGACAATTTCAAATGGTATTGTTTATCGACATCTTCTCACGGGCTGATTTGATTTATGATAGAATGCTTCCAATTAATGCTTCATGTACACAATTATATGCTGATTCCGATAAATCGTAACCTCCAGGGGAGAGAAATGTGTACATTATGGGCTGATTTGATATATAAAAGATAACTGGAATGCATTTGGTGAGATGAAGATGTTGATATCTTATTCCCCGAATGGACAATCTTGAAGAAGGTCGAGTCGACAGTCTTTTCTACATTTTCCGCTGCGTGTTAGAAGACTAAAGACGGTTCTAATTTAATTATCAAAAGACTTCTTCGAATTCAGGAAATTCATCAGAAAGGTTGTCAGTTTGGGGAGAGCACTAATTAGGGGAGAGCAAAAAGGTCAGATTTAATCCCTAATTAGATTTGCTCATATTGTTCTTCTGCAAGTAAAGAGATGGCAGATGAGAAGATTCATGAAGTTTGAAGACTGTGAAGACACTCTTGGAGCTGCTGCGCTTATCTGTTGTATTTAATTTTGCTTGTAGGGAACATTGTAAGCAACTCCCGTATGACATCACTTGGGGAGAGATTGTTAGCCTCGCTTAAGTGAAGTCATTACGGGAATTGCATTAGTTTATTCTTTTACTCATTCACAAGGACTAGTTTAGTCAATAGTGCTAAGTTAGGCTTGTTGAAGTAAAAATACCCCTCCTAGTCCCAACTAGGAGGGTAGGAAGTTCACTTTGTAAAATAAGAAGTGTGTGTGGTTTCTTCTTCTTCTCTCTAGAAACACACACATCTTCCCTTTACATCAATAAAAACAATACCATGTCTTATTCATTCTTTGAGCTTCCCCGACCCCCCGAACCACATGAATCACTAGTATTATCGATCCTACAAAACCCTTTGAGATTTTGGATCCCAAGTGACTTAATAAGGTTTAGAAAACATGAGAGAAAATGTGTCTGATTTAAAAGCTCTTCTGGTTTATGGTTAAATACTCCTCCACAATCATGTGCATTATGTATTTCAAAATCGTTTGGCACATGAAGGAATGAGTGCTTTTGAAATAATCACCATTTGAAACCGATTTGAGATTTAAATCACGATCTCTCCCTCGATCAAAAATTTTAAACCAATTGAGATTTTGGATCCCGATTGATTTAAATCATTTAGAAAGTTTTGAGGGAAAGACGTGGCAAGATTTAATTTTTGAAAAATGACGGATAAGGACCAATTGTAGACATTAAAGATTGTTAGTGTCAGGTATGATAGTTTTAAGAGATCCTTAAGTAAAATAAAACAATTTCACAACCAAACAAGAATAGAAAAAATTTCATTTTGAAAGATCTTTGAGTTTTAAAGAGAATCATACCATGACATAACATTAAATATTTAGATCACCACTTAATTTCGTACAAACCGGACTTTTATGAAGAAATATCGTTTGAAATTATTTAATTTGAAATCACTTAAGATTTGACAAAATAAAGTCCGGTTGATTTCAAAACTTTGAATCCGATTTAATTTCAAAAACAATATTTTTCATTTTCAAAACAATATTTTTCAAAATTGTTTAAAAATGGTGTTATTCACTACTTGTCCTGCACAAAGATATGTTAGGTGGTTGAGAAGCTTTTGTTGTTGCTGTAGGGCTGGAAGAAAACCGTCTGCTGATGCAGTGAGACTTCTGACGTTGCATCTGTCATGCCAACTCTTCATAGAGGTCCAATTAAGCTCCATTTCTTCATTTGATGGTGAAGAAAACCATCTGCTGATGCAGTGAGACCTCTTACTTTGCATTTCATGCCAACTCTCCATAGAAGTCAAATTAAGCTCCGTTTCTTCATTTGTCAACCCAAGATATAGTTACCCTTTCCTTTCGGCATCCAATCATCAATTGTGGAATCCGGATCGGGAATATTCTTATATACCAATATACCTGCATACGTTAGAGAACACACATACAAATATATGGTGGTCGACAACACCCAAACAACAATCGACTAATAAAAGTCAATCCAACATATCAATCAGATCATGTAAAGCATGGGATTAATGTGTTCATCAAACTCTAATCATCTAATCCTGACAATCATATCCTAGGCACCTAGTCCTTCAACATAGGTTAACATCATTTTCAATTAAGCATATAGAATAATTAGATAAGCTCGATAGATGATATAAATTTGAAAAACATTCTCCCCCTCAATCAATTACTCATTTTCTGAAAAATTTAAAAGCGCTGAAGTCATTGATTGAGTTTTCAATTTTTTTCGAAAACACTGAATCTGATTGATTTTCAAGCAACACATTTACCATCATTTTAGAAAACAACAAATATTTTTCTGAAGAATTTTAGACGGAAAAAAATTTGTGTAGGAACAGCAGTCCTTCGACATACTTTCCTCATTTTGTTTTAGGATAAGTGCACGAAATGTTTTGAAAATTGGTTTAGCGCAGCACTTTCCACCCTTGAAGAGCGGGTTGCTATCGGAAATAATAGCAAGCCATATTTAAGTGCGGGTTACAGTCTGAAGTAACTGCAAGCCATATGATTTGTGACATGTTTTGAAAAGAAATATTTACACCTTTTTCTCGAACTTCATCTATGGTCCCGTGCCATTGTTGAATGACATTTCTAAGACCGCAGATGTTATCGATACCAGAAGACATGTCTTGAGAAAAACAATATTTTTGGTATTTTCAAATTTTCTGATTTTTATGGGTTTTTGATGGTTTTATATTTTTCTATTTTGATTTTGTTGGTTTTATATTTTAGTATTTTTCTTTTTAATAATTATTTACACAGATAGAGTAGATGATATAGTATAAGAAGATGATGATACGAGTACCGAGATAAGGATATCGAGCAGCCTCGTTGTAGAAGATAGAAGTCATCATCTCTTAAACATTCATCACCAAAGCTTCCAAGGCTCTTGAATCGAAGAAAGAAATAGAACCATCTGAAAGTGAGACTTTGGTAGCTTCCCCCCAAACCGTATATCTTCTTATTGAGCATATTCTAAGCTTTCTTTCAAGCTTGCCTCAGCCAGATGCACAAAGACGCACACCATATCATCAATCTTGCTGCTCCATGTAAGAAGGATCATCGTAAGTCTCTGTTCGGGGCTATATCATCAAGTAGAATAGCAACGTATCATCCCACACATAAAAATCTTCTCATATTTCTTTTCTACTGAAGTCTGAAGCAATCCATTCCAAAAGGTGTCAAGAGACCACTTTCCCCAAGTAGATGAATTGATGCAGTCAGTCTCTTAGACTAGAGCTCACGAACCTGAATACACATATACCCGAAGACAGAGAAACTTATACCATCGAAGTAGCAAATTAAGTCCAATAACCAAAGAATAACCCCGATGTATACTTCTCTCTCCCCCTGAAGAAAGTGTATGAAGCTCAAGAACCCGAAGTACCCGAATGCCCAAAGAGAGAATAACCGATAACATTGAAGAAGCATGTCGAATCACTGATTATCTCTGCGGATGACAATCTCTGCGGATGTCAACTCCGGAATAAGTGATTATATCTCTGAATCACTGATTAAGCACTCAAGTGAAACAGCTGAGCGCCCCCAATGTACACAATTCTCTCTCCCCTGATGATTGCGATAAAATCAAAATCATCACACACTTGTGTACCTCTTTTATCTTCAGAAACTTACTCTTCCATCTCTTCCCCCACATAGTTGGAAGTAGAACACTAAACGCCATGAGTCAAACCTTGAGTTTCTCTGTGGTAATGACATTAGTCTTCCCGGGATATCTTCAATCACTTAGAAGTATTAAGTTCATCAATGTTTACTCATGTTTAGATGCGTGTCTCCTTCCCCCTTGCTGGTTTTGACACTTCAGAATCAGCAACATATTATAAGCCCAAATACTTGAAATCTTTTAGAGAAGACCACATAAAATCTTTGTGAGAATCAACTTGCTGAAGAGTGTGAGCAAGTCTAATTGGGGATTAAATATGACATTTCACTCTCCCTCAATTAGTGCTCTCCCCTAACCCGACAATCTTTATGATGAATGCTTGAATTAAGAAGAAGTCTTTAGATCGTTAAATGCAACTCGTCTTTAGTCTTCTAACATGTACCAGAAAATGTAGAACCGGCTGTAGACTCGACCTTCTTCAAGACTGTCCAATTGGGGAATAGAAAGTCAACATCTTCAACTCAACAAATGCATTCCCGTTAACTTTGAAATAGCAAATCCCCTTAACTAAAATCCCTCCCAATCAAACAAGAACAGAAAGATGTTCATCAAGGAAATCAGCCCCGCAATTGGAAGCACTTTGTCATTAATCATATCAGCCCGTGTGAAGATGTCAACCAATGGATCTTAGAAGAAAACTTCATGTGAAGATGACCCGATAAGACGAAGCTCGGTTCTTACATGAGTTTGGAGCCGTTTGACCATTTATTCTCAGATATCAATCAACCATGCAGAAAATTCACACTTCTTCTCCACCTCAAGAATTGCATACGGAGTTGCCATTCTTGATTGAATAAGTGAAAATCATCCAAATTTATTCTATTCACACTTCTCCCCCTCAAAGGTAGCATATGATGCCGCCATCGTCATTATAATTGAGCTAGTGGAATAAGAAAACAATCAACGGTAGCCCGATTCACTTGATAATTGAAAGCGCATGGAAAAAGCATGAAGCATGTTGATGAGAATGGTCATTAATAAGAAGATTTCTCTTCTTCCAAAGATAAAGCGCACTGAAACGTACAATTTTCTTTTCTTTAGAGAACGAGGTTTGAACTGAAGTATTCAAACGTCATAAGAAGATTTCTCTTCTTTTGAAGATAAAGCGCACTGAAACGTACACTTTTCTTTTCTTTAGAGTACGAGGCTTGAACTGTTGTGTTCAAACGTCATAATCTCTCTCTTTTCAATCTCTTTTGGCAAACTTGTAATCAATCCCATTATCATACAGTAGGCTTCTTTGTAGTGACAGCTGATGGAGAAAATCCAATATGATGAATTTGACCATGAAGTAAACTAACCCGAACTCGTGACTTAAACTTGCACATATGTAACAAAGAGCGGTGCCGAGACTTCATCCTCCATTGAATCTCTAAATACTCTATACTCTTCATCCAACCAACCATCAAGTATAAGACGTATATCACCTCTTGAAAATCCACAATTGAATGTGACACTAAGCACTACAACGTAACTCCTTAAAGTGATAGTTATTTTGAGGTGGTAAAAGCCCAATTCCCCCAAGTGGTAAAAGAAAAGGTAAAAGACACCCAACAATAACTAGATTTCCAAGTCTTCATTTTTGATAATAAGCTCGAACAAGGATCTTGAAGAATCTTCATCCAACCATCCCCGATACCTTCAGATACTAAGTACACTCGCCGGTGATATTTCACTTCAACCTCAAATAAATAATAGTAAATTAACCCCGTTGTCACATCTTCTGGTTAAAAGTTCAAATCTAGCCTCCTTGACGTTTTAAGTGAACTCTGATAATGGTTTCATCCCGACCATGGTTTAATGAGCATATCCCCGTAAGACTTTGAAATAACCAAACTGCCATGCAGAAAATCCAAACAATCACCCAATTCATGAAGTACCTCCTGTATCCCTTCTTCGAAGTAGAAACCGTAGCACCAGCATCAGATAAGATCCAGAAATACACTTTCCTTTCTCCAGGATGAATCCATCATTATGGGATTTTACAATTCTATGGTTTAAACCGAGAAATAGTTTCTTTCGCAGGATTTTACAAAACCAAGAATAAACCGCAAGATAGATCCGGAAATGCACTTTACAATTACCAGGATGTTTCCATTGTCACGGGATTTTACAAATCTATGATTTAAACCGAGAAATAGATTATTTAGCGGGATTTTACAAAATCAAGACAAAACCGTAAACAATGTCAGCTTGAATGTGTTATGACAACTTTGGTTTCGGTGAATATCTGTTTTAGGGGAACATGCAGCGGTATATCAACGTTTCATTATCCAACATCACAAATTGTAGGATAATCATCAACTGACCCAAATGTACACAATTATATTTGCCCGATTCAAAAATATACCCAATTAGTATCATATCTGGTTTAACACAAATTCAACCGCACATTGGATATCAATTCAAGCCCTTATTCGGTCAAAGACATTGTAAGCCCATCAAAATATCTCCTGATCATGAAATTAGCTTCACTACCAAGTTCGTCAAGCCCAAATAATCTTATTCTATCCTATATGCATGCGATCCAATAATCTCACCATCCGGATCAAAATTCTACATACCCCATTCGAATCAAAAGCCCATGTCCAGTAGCACACTTATACCCGGTCCAACACACAACACTTACAACGGATTTATAATAAATAAGAACTTACGACCCAAGTATATCCATATGCAAGCATTTACACGAGAAGTGTATCCAAATAAGTATATCCATAGGTCTAAGCATTTATGAACATCTCGTGTGAAAATGTGATTAACACAAAGCCCAGTCCGATCCAAATCATATTCGAAACACAAATCATCCCGATCAAGTCCATAAACAATTCACACCCGATCCGTTTATACTTTCATGATCCATTTAAACATTGATGATTATATCAGTATAAAAACAATGTACGTCCAATGTCAGTCCATGGAATCACTCGTCCAAATCCCATTATCACCCGATTAATGACCAAGACATTATCTCTCAAAAATATCACTTGGTACAAGAAATGTGATACTACATCATAGTGTGTGAATATTTTTGAGTGAGGCCCAATCAGCAAACATAATCAAAAGCCCATGTAGTCCTAGATGATACTACATGAATCTCATGGCCCAAGATGAGATAAACCCATTGCAAACCTATATTCTAACCGTTAGGCCCATGAAGTTTGCTCAAAGCCCATGAAATCACAAAATCAGATAAAACTCATACCCTAATTATCGGGTACTATAAAAGCACACATACCACCCATTTACCCTAATAATCCTCACCTATCAAAACCCTAATACAACTTCATCCGCCCCCATCTGTTTTCCACCCACCAACACGCAGCAACAATATATCTCACATCTCAAATATTTCAACAATCAATTTGAGACCTTTTCCTCTTCATCAGTCGACTATTACCAATAATTAAGCAATACCAATCTTTTTGCTTGTCACAGGGTTGACATGGATCCAACTTGTATGCCACAGGGATGGCTTGAATCATGATAAGGCTTCGAAATCGATCAATTGATTCAAGGTAAGGCTTAAATATGTGTTGGTAGCCGATTATAATAACATGAAACAAAGATGCAAGTTATAACGAAATTGTTATAAACTTGAGTCTTTATATTCGTACATCATCAAACCACTTTGATCAATGAAGAGTCGTTGTCTCGTGTCTTTATACGTTTATAGTCTTTGAAAGTCACGAGATGATAAGCTGAGATCAAAACCTTAAGTTCCAGTCATGTATAAGTGGCTTAGGATCTGTGATGAAATTAGTTTTCGTGTTTTAGATATGTTAAATATCTCAAAGTGTTGATAAAACCACGAAAGATCTGAGATCCATTTGTCATATTGTAGTATTTGAAACAAAAAAATGAAACTGAGATCCTCCTTTAAATCAGAATAAGCGAACATTAAATGGAATGAAATGCTGAGTTTTGTTTCATTTTAAAAAGGTTCGGATATGGGTTAAAGTTGGGCTTCAATAAGGATCAGTGATGAGCTAATCTTTCGTTTGATAGATCTTAAAGATCTTGATGCTACTTGAAATAAAATCGAAAGAAGGAACTGAGATCCTATATGGATTAGTTGTAACATGGTTATGTTTTGTGTATTGGTCTTGTTGATGTTTGTAGATGATATGTTGATGTCGGTTTAGTATTGGACTGATGATGGTTAACTTGAGGTTGTGATGTTGGTATCGGCATAAGTTTTATGTGGTCGTGGTCTTACTTTCTTCATCTCTTATTGTCAAGTCGCTACAATTGAGTCAAGTCGCTACATTACATACAAGTCGCTACTTCATGTTGTGATACAAATCGCTACTTGTTAAATAACAAGTTGCTACCATGATGGACAACTCGCTAGCACAACTCGCTTCAGTTGTTGACTCAATAGTCAACAACTCGCTACCATTAAAAAGTACAAGTCGTTAAGTCATTATAGTCACAACTCGCTAAGATGAACACAAACCGCCTCTGAGTCAATACTCATCGGGTACAATGAATCTGGACACTAATGACAAGTCGCTATGAAGAAATAACTCACAAAACCGCTATGAAGAATAAAAATTTATCAACTTAATAAAAACTTATTTAAAGGCCAAGATCAGTTTTTAACAATCTGTTTTAACCAGTAATGACAACTGAACCAGAGAACAGTTTAGACAATGACAAAAATTGATATCAAAACAATCGTACAAACCAATAACAATTTTGCACCACAAGATTCAAACAGTTTTGTTGTAAATATTTAAACCAGTTTTGACACCTTAAACAATCGTACAACGCAATAACAGGCACCACAAGATTAGAACAACATCAAACCCATTTGTATACGACTCAAGCAACAACAAAACGCAACACACAAATCATACAAACCGCATCAAGAAATCGCATGAGAAATAGCATAAAACCATGAATCGAACACGAGAATCACCACACACAACATAACCCAGGCTCTGGTACCATTTGTAGGATCGTAAATATTATTGTGTTTGATGATTCAGGTGGTATAGGATGGTGGTGATACAAGAAAGCCATGTTTTAGAGAGAGAAAGAGTGAGAGGGTGTTTCTTGTTAGAGACTTGCTTTGTAAAAAATGAAATGTTAGATTGAGAAGCACCACCCCTTCCAAGGATGGAAGGGGTATTTATAGTTACAAACTAAACGACCTCCTGACGGCCTGTAGATTAGGTATACAGTGGGTAAAGACCCGTCCTTCCTCCACGGTGTTACACTACGCTAAACTAAATTAATAACTAACTAATAAACTGATAAATAACGATATGTCTACGAGCTAACTTATGCTAGATAATATTTGGGGTGACCGACACTTCACTTATGGAATTTCCAATTCCTAACATATATATATATATATATATATATATATATATATATATATATATATAGATATATACATATATATTGTAACAAGTATAGCAAAAAGATAGTCATTTAATATTCAAAACCAATCCCAAATTTAAGTATTCAAAATATTTAATCCAAAATATAAATATTAGGCCCAAAACATGATTTATTAAGATAGGTCCCCATAGTTTATCAGAGTCGGAAAATGATCCTTGAACCCCGCCTTCTTGCCAAGCTTCCACCGATCAAGTAATCCAAACATCTCTCAAATACCTGAGAAATCATACTAAAAGGTCAGCTTACGCTGGTGAGTTCATAGGTTTAAGTTCAACAAAATCATAGTGGACCTGTAAGAGTTGATTTGCTATGCAAGACCTAAGATAGATAAATACCGTTTCACAGACTGATCCTACCCGGATCTCCAATCATATCCCACATTCAGGGATTACTCGGGCCCCGCGACTCTAGTCCAGCACTGTCGTGGAAAAATCTATAACAATTGCCAACCCCGGACTAGGTCGAGGTAGAAGTCTATTCTTAGTTAGGCACGGTTAAACCTAGACTAAGGCAACAACTACCGCACATCTATCTACACAGTCAAGCATATAAGCAAATCCAAATAGTTTCAACAGTCCAAAAACCCCAATATAGTTTAAAACGTAGATAAAAGTGGGGCTATGAAACTCACCTCAAGCAATCAACGCAAGCAATCAACGCAAGCAATCAACGCACAAATAAACACTAGCAGAAGATAACGGTATCACAGCACAGCAACTATCGACTCGGCACAACCTATTAATGTAGACCAACTTTAATATATATATTCCTCAAAATCAACGTTATCTACCCCACTACGTTCCATTTCTTTATTTCCAAAAACGTCTCGTTTCACCATTTAATCCTAGTGTTTGGTATTCCTCGTGTGGGTGTATCGACTCAATATGATGCCATGAATGCACTCAAACAACCAATATATTACGCTTCGCAACACAATATGCAACTCCATTCAACACAATATGTGACTCAATTCAACACAATAAGTGACTCAATGCGACACAATAAGACGTCTAAGTGATAAGCTCCATATTCCAATAAGTTTCGGAATAAACAGTAGATCTTATCGAATTCGTCAACTCGATAAACTCAATTATTCATTCGTATCGCTTATTATTCCTTAAACCGGTCGCATCCTAAAAGAGTCATAAGGATAAGTCACCCATTAATAGGGTTACCTAACGTACCTAGCGGGCTATTATTAGATTCGTCAACCTAATAAGTCCGCTACCCACGTGGATCAACACCATTAATGCTAGGTTATCTGATGAGTGTCTAAATACTCATCATTTTTGTACCGTTTAGAATGCCAAAAACATCTGAAAACACTCAGAAATGCATCAAAATGATGAAAATATCACAAATAAGTGTTTTATGTGTTTTAAATGCAAAAATATCAAAAACAGATGAAAAACGTATCAAGTTTGCATAATTGGCAGTTTTAGTCCCCCAAGTTTCAAAAGTTGTCAAATTTAGTCCCTGGTAAATCAAAATAAAGAAAAAAATCATTTAAGGTCCATGGGATTCAAAATTTGTCAAAATAATCCCTTCAAAGTTTAAAAATTGCAAAATGGCAACTTTGGTCCCTCAACTTTGAAAAATGTCAAAAATAGTCCTCGGATATTTAAAAAGTGAAAATAATCAAATGTGGTCCTTGTATTATTAAATATTGGCATTTATGGTCCTTGTGATGACTTTGGAATAATGGCAGTTTCAGTCCTTGAAGTTTGAAGAAATTACATGAATGGTCCTTGTATATAAGCTTAAACCAAATGGTCCCTTTGTGTATTTTTACCCCAACCAAAACAAAAGACCCCCTGTCATTATCCACTTGACCCCCCCCATTTTTGAACCCCCACTTATTAATATCTCGGTCAAAATAAGTCAAATACCGTGATGCACTGTGCATCTCCCTCACATATACCCGCCAAAACCAGACACCTCTCAAACCACCCTGGTTTCCACCTTTCCACTTGCTTCTTCCACCTTTCCAGTTGTATAACAACCCCCCTCCACCTCTACAACCTCCCAAACTTATTTTAATGCAAGAAACTGCTCATGACTTTTGGCGCCAAAACTCCAAATGGACGAATATGATGAAATATGAAGATCCAATGGCTCAAGTGAGGTGGGAAAGTCTCAGAGATGTCGACTAAGCTCAATGAGATCTTTATAAACAAGTTTGGTGCAAGGAAGAAGAATATCTAGTGTAATTTTATTTTATGTATGTCGAGTTAATTATTTTAAGTTTTCCAGTGCAAGTTTAAGCTTTTAAATACTTTGTAATAAATTTTCAGTGTATTAAGATCTTATTGACAGTTTCAATTTCAGTTCTTGTGTACGAATTCAGTTTATGCATAATTCACTTGTTCAAATTCTCAATATACTCAACTGTTGTTATTAGTTATTGCTAAGGATTGAAAAAGCTCACATAAGCTCTTATAAAGCTTTTCTAAGCTTTTAGAATCCTTAAAACTCAGTTTAGATTCAAAACTCAAAAATTCCCAAAAATACCAATAAATTAGTGAAAAATCAAAAATCTATGGAAATGAAGATCAAAGACTGAAGCAGGTTGGTAATTGGATGGAAATGGTTTAGAAGCTTTGTGGAAAGCTATTAGGAGTGTTCTTGGTTTCTGGTTCATGGTTTTTGGGTGGAAAGCAATTTGTAAGCAATTTCCTTAAAATTGAATTTCTTAGTATAAGTGCTATAATCTTGATAATTTTAGCTTAAATCTGTTTAAATATAGTTAATATCAGTTAATAAATAGATTTCTTAGTTTAAAAACTTGTTTTAGTATTTAAAGGCTCAAAACAGTTTAATAAAAGGGTGTTTGGTTTTATTGTAAAAACTGTGTTAGAGGGAGTTTGGTAAGTTGTTCTTGTTTGATGCATATCACTTTAGTTCCTAATAACTCATTGCAAGCATTAAAACCAGTACTTGTTTGCTAAAAAGTCAAAGTTATGTTTAATCTCATATTAATAGTTAACTGTTAGGATCTAGAGTGTGAAATTCATTATATCAGCTTAAAACTTGGTATTATAGCTTAATATAATCTTATCTTAGCTTAATATATCATAATCATTAAGTAGAATCAAGCCAAAGTTCATATTAGTCAATTTATTTGATTTTCATAAAAAGTCAAATTTTACTAGAAGCAGTTTTTGAATAAACTTTACAATTTTATTGTGATCTTACCATTAGGATTTAGGATTTAAGCTTTTGGGATATTAAAGTTTAGCTGCTCATCTTAATTAGAAAAATATTAGCTTATATCTAATTAGCTTATAAACTGCTTATTTTCAATCTTGTTTTAGACCCTTTTTCAAAAACATGCTCTGTGCACAGTTTACCCATCCATTTTCTCAAGCTCACACAGAGCTCATGAGAGAGGTCTAGCTTGTACACTTTAGCTTTTTGAGAAGCTTACCTAGCTGTCTCAAGGTTCCAGTTCTCATTTTCCCATTTTTAGCTTATTTGATAAGCCTGCTAGTGGCTTCTAGTTTTGTCCATTTTATCTAGTACTAATCAATCAGTGTTTACCAGTTTCTTCATAAGCTTCTCACAAGCTTATTAGTGTAATCCAATATTTAAAAATTAGCTTTATAGAAAGCCTAGCTGGTTAACTTGTTAGTTCCAGTGATTACTTTCATTTCTTAGCTTATCTTAGTGCTTAAAAATAAGCTCAAAAGTATCTAGAAACCCAATAAGTACCCTGTTAAACAGTTAAGTTATTGCTTATTTGGATTTTGTTAAGTGCTTATTTATAGTCATTGTGCTTATTTAGTTGTCATATTAGCTTATTATAAGCTGCTTAGTTTATTCTCAGTTAACTTTGCTTATTTTCTAGCTAATTAGCCACTTGGCTTAAACTTGTGCTTATTTCCATTTCTAGCCTAACTGTTAAGTAATCTTAAGCTTATTCAGAGTTTATTAGTAGTTTTTATAAAAAGTTCTAGTTATAAAATTTGCTTATCTAGTTGTGCTTAATCAGTTTTAAAAAGAAAAAGTCCAAAAAGAAAATAAAAAACAAAAAGGGATTTGCTGGGATTCGAACCCTGGCCACCCAGCTCACCACACAACACACTTACCATTCGCCCTTGGGTCTTTGACTGGTATTTCTTTGCACAATTTAATATATAACCCTTTTTGTTCTATTTAGCTTATACGAAAACTTTAGCTTATTTCTAGCTTATTAAAATAAGTTGTCACACCTTTTGTATTTTTCTTAGCTTGGTATTGTTATAAAGTATTTTATAAAAAAGTTTCAGAATTTTCTTAATAGTTTTAGTATTTTTAATTATTTAATTAGTTTAAAATAGTATTTAATTCATAATAAAAAATATAAAAGTAAAAAAAAAATATAAATCTTTTTTCTAAAATTTTCTTTTGTCATATAGTAAGTAAGAAAATTGTTTTTACACTCGTAGGACTTTTATTTTACAAATTTTACGTTTTTACTTGCGCACTCGCGTAATTTTTACATATAACGCGCGTTTTCATTCTAGGTCACGTTTTTAGGTAATTTAGGTTTACACTTCAATTAAAATAGTTTATTTAAGTTATTTTGTTTTATAAATCAAGAAAAACATCATTTTAAAAATAGTGATAGCGTTTATTAAATATATTTTAGCTTTTTAATTTTCTTTAATTTGCATTTAAGCCCCTGTAATTTACAAACTTTCTCTTTAGGTGTAATTATCATTCACAATCCTTACTGATCCTTAGTGATTATTCGACATCTGAAAGTGTTGAACACCATTAATCCTCCGTGGGACTTAACGACCTGTGGAAACACTATACTCTCCAGATCTTAATTGTATTGGTTTTAGACAGTTTGAATTTTATTACGGTTGACCATTCACAAGTGGTTAGCTTGTGTGATAAACTTGACTGTCTGGAACTCAATCAAATTTTTTTCGCCGCTGCCGGGGAGGCTTTAGCGTGTCTTAAACCTTTTAAGACCCGTACTTGCAGATATACCACCTTTTGTAAACAGTTTTTTTTTAAGATATCAAAAAGTCATTAACACTTTTCCTTAAGTGTTAACAACACCAAAAAAATATAAAACAACAAAACAATCGTAACGTTTTCTATCTTGTATTTTCTTTAAGGTGATTCTTAAAGCAGGACGATTTGGTTAAACGAGACGATACCAAAAATATTGTCCAAAAGTTTTTAAACCCTTAGCACAAATCCATACCTACGTCTTTTTAGTGGTACTTAATAAATACATAAAAATCAACCACCGCAAATCAAGGCAGTACACCTACCAACTGGGGGTGTGACCATTAATAAGTTCCCGAACAAAAGATTTAAAACTTACCTTTGTGTCCTTGTGATTTGGTGTACCTTTTTCAAAGAAGCCATTTCATTTGTGATTATTGGTTTAAGTTCACTTGTCGTTTTGCCTCGCATTTTTTTTGAAAATTGATTTTTTAAATTTAGTGCATGCGCACTCGTTCTTCTAGCTCTACAAGCTACTTTCTGAGCTTGCAAATATTCCACGTAGGCGTAGAGGACGTTCTGCTCCTTCAGCCGTGACTGAGGAACGTCTAGTACCACCACCCCCTGTCGTAATGGCAGAAGACAAACCGATGAATGAGCTTCTCCAAGCACCCATCGAGGGTTACGGAGATGCCATTATTGTCCCAGCCATCGTGGCTGATACCTTTGAGCTCAAAACCGGGTTGCTTAATCTTGTAACCCAAAGCCAATTCTATGGTTTTGAGCGGGATGATCCTCATGCACATATTCGATGGTTTAACAAGATTGCATCTACCATCAAATACAAGAATGTCCCACATGAAGCAATTAAGCTTCTTCTGTTCCCATTCTCTCTAGAGGGACAAGCCCGGAATTGGCTTGAGAAACAACCCCCTCGTTCCATTGAGACATGGGAAGATCTAGTTACTAAGTTTGTTAACGAATTCTATCCTCCATCCCGAACTACAAGTCTTAAGAATGAGATAATGAAATTTTCTCAAAGATTTGATGAATCATTCGGGGAGGCATGGGATCGTTACAAAGAGTTGTTACGGAAGTGTCCACATCATGGTTTTACCGAATTAATGCAAATGGATACTTTCTACAATGGTCTGAACCAAACTAACCAAGACTCTTTGAATGCCTCCGCGGGAGGTAATTTCCTGAGCAAGACCACAAAAGAAGCTTTGCAAATCATTGAAAAAAGTCCCAGTCCGCCCTTTCCGAACAAAGACATATCAGTCTCAGCCTAATGCCTGGACCTTCTACTTCATCTCACGTGAGTACATCTAGCACCGATGCTAAGATTGACAAACTCACAGATATTGTTCAGGCTTTGGTTCTTGCTAACCAAAAGAAAGTCACTTTCACACAGACACCATCACATGGTGAAGTGAAGAAAGTCGAGGTCTGTGTTACTTGTGGTGGCCCTCATGCATACTACAACTGTACTGCCACTGATGGTAGTCCGTTTGAAGCCAATGCTATAGCCGGTACTTCACATCAAGGAGGTAATCAATACCGTCCTCAAAATGAACAAAACTACCGTGCTAATACTTATCAGGGACCACCCAGTTTTAGCCAGAATCCTAACATACAAAACCGGAATCAGAACCAACCTAGAATGAGCCAAGGTTATCAAAACCAAGGTAATTTCTATCCCGGACCTAATCAAGGTTTCCAACATCAAGGAAACCTTAATCAAAACAATTTCAATCGAGGGAATCAATTTCATAGGAATATGAATCCTAATCAAGGAAATTTTCAAAATCAAGGCCCTAATCTGAATAATAGAGGCCAGAATTTTCCTAATCAAACTCAAGCCATTGTTCCAACTGGACCATCATCCGATGAGTTATTGAAACAATTCATGAAATCCCAAGATGAAATGAACAGGTTGTTGGTCAGTCGGATCGCGATCTAAAAAGTCTTTAAATGATCAACCCTCGGGCTCAGGAAAACTTTCGAGCAACACGATCGCTAACCCGAGGGGCGACGCAAAGGCGATCACAACCAGAAGTGGTGTTTCATACAATGGACCCGCTATTCCTACTACCTTTTCTTCTTCTCTCCCGAAGGTAGTGGAAAGTGAACCTGAGACTACAAAGGACAAGGAACTTCCTACTAATAACGGAGGTACCAACGATGTCCAACCTCAAGTTGTCCAGAAACCCAAATCCAATCCAGGAGTTGTTTTTGAACCTCCAGTAGCTCCCGTTGAAAACCCCAAATCCAAATCTTCTATTCCTTACCCATCACGTTTGAATGAGCAAAAGCTCCGCGAAAAAGCCAGTCATCAAATGGATAAATTTTTTCAAATTTTCCAAGAACTACATTTTGACATAAGCTTTGCGGATGCTATCATGCCGATGCCCAAGTTTGCATCAACTCTCAAACACATGTTAAGCAACAAGGAAAAGCTGTTTGAAATGGCTAAAATTCCTCTGAACGAGAACCGCCAGCAGTTATCTTGAAGAAGCTTCCCGAAAAGCTTGGAGATCCTGGAAAATTTCTCTTACCTTGTGTATTTCCGGGAATGGTTGAATGCTTTGCCTTAGCCGATCTTGGTGCAAGCATCAATCGATGCCTCATTCAAGTATGGAAGAAACTTTCTCTTCCGAACCTTATTCCTACATGCATGACTCTCTAGCTTGCAGATCGTACAATATCCCGTCCACTTGGCATTGCCGAGGACGTATTCGTGAAAGTGGGAAAGTTCCATTTTCCAGCTGACTTTGTAGTTGTTGATTTCGATGCTGATCCACGGGTTCCTCTCATTGTTGGACGAGGATTACTGAGAACGGGCCGTGCTCTCATTGATGTATTTGAGCAAGAAATCACATTACGTGTGGGTAATGAAGCTGTCACCTTTAACCTTGATCAAACTTCGAGGTACCCCGCAAACTATGATTCTGAATCGGTTAACCGAATAGATATCATTGATGTTGCTTCTGAAGAGTACTCTCAAGAAGTTCTCGGTTATGTTCATAATTCTTCGAGTGATAATCTCACTCATTCATCTCAACCCATCATTGCCAATTCTACTCCTTCTCTCACTCCGTTTGAGGAAAGTGACTTCATCTTGGAAGAGATTGAAGCATACTTGTCTAGTGATTCTGTTCCTTGGGAAATTGATCACGCTCCCATCGACATCGAGGGGGACATACTTCTCATTGAGAAGTTTCTTAATGATGATCCATCATCACTCCCTCCCGCCGAGCTTCATAACATGGAAGTCAATTCAGTTGAGAAAACTGAAGAATTTCCTGAAGTCGAACTTAACGACTTACCACCTCATCTCGAGTATGCATTTCTTGAAGGTGATGATAAATTACCAGTCATTATTGCTCGAGATTTGAGTAAAGATGAAAAGACTGCTCTCATAAAGGTCTTGAAGTCACACAAGCAAGCAATTGCTTGGAAACTCTCCGACATTAAGGGTATCAACCTTGAGTTTTGTACTCACAAAATCTTGATGGAGGATGACTTCAAACCAGCAGTCCAACATCAGAGACAAGTAAATCCAAAAATCCATGATGTTATTAAACAAGAGGTTCTTAAACTTCTTGATGCAGGATTAATTTACCCGATCTCAGATAGTCCTTGGGTTAGCCGAATTCATTGTGTTCCTAAAAAGGGTGGCATAACTGTTGTCACAAATGAAGAAAACGAGTTAATTCCAACTCGGCTGGTAACGGGATGGCGTGTTTGCATTGACTATCGTAAGTTGAATGACGCCACCCGAAAAGACCATTTTCCTCTACCCTTCATGGACCAAATGCTTGAGAGATTAGCAGGGAACGAGTACTATTGTTTCCTTGATGGTTTCTCAGGTTATTTTCAGATTCCCATTGATCCACGGATCAAGAAAAGACCACATTCACCTGCCCATACGGAACTTTTGCCTACAGACGTATGCCTTTTGGCTTATGTAATGCTCCTGGCACGCTCCAACGATGTATGATGGCCATATTCCACGACATGATCGGGGAAACAATGGAGGTGTTTATGGATGACTTCTCGGTCATTGGGGACTCGTTTCAAACATGTCTCTCCCATTTAGATAAAATGCTAAAATGGTGTGAAGATACCAATCTTTGTCTAAATTGGGAGAAGAGCCACTTTATGGTCAAAGAAGGCATAGTCCTTGGCCATAAGATTTCCAAAAACGGGATTGAGGTTGATAGAGCAAAAGTCGATGTTATTGCTAAATTACCTCATCCTACTACCGTCAAAGGTATTAGGAGTTTTTTAGGTCATGCCGGTTTTTATCGCAGATTCATACAAGATTTTTCTAAAATCGCCCAGCCTATGACTCATCTTCTTGAAAAAGATGCTCCTTTTATCTTCTCACCTGAGTGCATCAAAGCTTTTGAAACATTAAAGAAAAAGCTTACTGAAGCACCCATTCTCGTTGCTCCCGACTGGGATTTGCCTTTTGAGCTCATGTGCAATGCAAGTGATTTTGCTATCGGTGCAGTCTTGGGGCAACGTTTAAACAAGCATTTTCAGCCTATCCACTACGCAAGTAAAACAATGACTGAAGCTCAAACTCATTACACCACCACAGAAAAAGAGCTATTAGCTATGGTGTATGCGTTTGGGAAGTTTCGGCCATATCTAATCTTGACCAAATGCGTGGTGTATACGGATCACTCGGCTCTCAAATATCTCTTTGCAAAACAAGATGCAAAGCCGAGATTGCTTCGTTGGGTTCTCCTCCTGCAAGAATTTGATATCATTATACGTGATAAAAAAGGAGCTGAGAACCTGGCTGCTGATCATCTGTCCCGATTAGAAAACCCTCACCAAGATGTTTTCGAGAAAAAGGAAATAAATGAAACATTTCCTCTCGAGACACTCAATGCGGTTTCTTTTCGTGGAGACTCTACTACCCCATGGTTTGCTGACTTCGCAAATTACCATACGGGTAACTTCATAGTGAAAGAGATGTCGACCCAACAGAAGAACAAATTCTTCAAGGATGTTAAACATTACTTCCGGGACGACCCCTACTTATTCAAAATCTGTGCGGATCAAGTCATCCGACGGTGTGTTTATGGACAGGAAGCTATGGACATTCTCAAAGCTTGCCATGCTGGACCCACCGGGGGCCATCATAGTCCAAACTACACCGCCAAAAAGGTGTTTGATTCCGGGTTTTATTGGCCCACTATTTATAAGGATGCCCACGATTTTTTCAGAACCTGTGACGCTTGTCAACGTCATGGAAATATCTCACAAAGAAATGAAATGCCGCAAAACGCCATTCAAGTGTGTGAGATTTTTGACATCTGGGGCATTGACTTTATGGGGCCATTTCCATCATCTCGAAGAAACAAATACATACTTGTGGCTGTTGACTATTTGTCAAAATGGGTTGAAGCAAAAGCTTTACCCACCAATGATGCCCGAGTTGTTGTGAAATTCTTAAAATCTCTTTTTGCTAGGTTTGGAACTCCATGAGCTATAATTAGTGATCGTGGTACACATTTCTGCAATGACCAATTTGATAGAGTCATGCATAAGTATGGTGTAAACCACCGTCTCTCTACTGCGTACCACCCCCAAACAAGTGGGCAAGTGGAAGTTTCCAACCGTGGTATTAAAAGAATTCTTGAAAGGACAGTAGGCGAAAACCGTGCATCCTGGTCGGATAAACTGGATGACGCACTCTGGGCCTTCCGTACAGCTTATAAAACACCAATTGGGTGTACCCCATACAAGCTAGTGTACGGAAAGGCGTGTCATCTGCCAATTGAGCTAGAGCACAAAGCATACTGGGCCTTAAAACATGCCAATTTCGATATTCAGACAGTTGGTGATCACAGGAAAGTTCAAATGAATGAACTAAATGAACTCCGTGATCAAGCATACGAGAACTCTTTGATCTACAAACAAAAGACAAAGAAGATTCATGACTCCAAAATCAAGAACCGCATTTTCAACGTCGGTGATCGAGTCCTTCTTTTCAATTCAAGATTGAAGATATTCTCGGGAAAGCTCAAGTCCCGTTGGTCTGGTCCATTCACCATCACTAAAGTATTTCCTTATGGAACCATTGAGTTATCTCAACCCGATGGTCCAAATTTTAAAGTGAATGGTCATCGATTGAAGCACTATTTTGGAGAGGACATTCCACCTGTGGTTGTCCCGGATCTACAAACTTTCCCCATGAATCAATGAATGCGGGGATCGAGTCAAGCTAGTGACTCGGGAATCAAAAATAGTAGCATACACCATATGGGTTTTCACCCATATTTCTGACTTCTTTCTACTTTCTACCACCCTAGTGTGGGGGAGTTGCCCCCCGCTGTTATATATAAGTACATTCCAAAAAAAAAATATGTGTATATATCAAAAACAAAATAATGGCCGTAGTATTTCCCTTTTATGTTCTATGTTTCGGCATAACAGCCGGTACTTTGAATATTGAGGGCAATATTCATTTCTAAGTGGGGGGGGGGGGGGAATTCTCACGAATTTTATCATGTAATTATACCACCCAATTCCCCTATTTTTGGCCAAATTTTTTTTTGGAGTAAGTGTTTTTCACTTACTCAGCAAATGGTAATCAGTCCGCCATGTCTAACCCACATAAGGATTGGCTAATCCAGGAGCAAACGGCTCTTGGTAAAGATATCTCAAATCCGTTGACGGCTTGCAATTTTCCCAAAATTGTATGGTGTTCAGCTCATAGTGAAGAGTTGGCTAGCCCGCAAGATTATGGCTTGTGGTAAAGGCAGTTGGAAAGCCATACTTTGTAATCGACTCACCAAAGATAATATTGATAATTTATCTAAGAGTTGGCTAGTCCAGAAGCAAACGGCTTCTAGTAAAGACAAATCAAAACCGTTTACAGCTTATGATTTGCTCAAAATCATTTGGTTATCGTTGTACCAAGGTTCTTACTTGAACTAAAACAATTGGCTACTCCAGAAGTAATGGCTTTTGGTAAAGAGATGAAATCCATTAAAGTTTTCTCAAAAGATTGCTAGGGACTAGCAATATCTTAGTGTGGGGGATTGATGAGTGTCTAAATACTCATCATTTTTGTACCGTTAAAATGCCAAAAACATCTGAAAACACTCAGAAATGCATCAAAATGATGAAAATATCACAAATAAGTGTTTTATGTGTTTTAAATGCAAAAATATCAAAAACAGATGAAAAACGTATCAAGTTTGCATAATTGGCAGTTTTAGTCCCCCAAGTTTCAAAAGTTGTCAAATTTAGTCCCTGGTAAATCAAAATAAAGAAAAAAATCATTTAAGGTCCTTGGGATTCAAAAGTTGTCAAAATAATCCCTTCAAAGTTTAAAAATTGCAAAATGGCAACTTTGGTCCCTCAACTTTGAAAAATGTCAAAAATAGTCCTCGGATATTTAAAAAGTGAAAATAATCAAATGTGGTCCTTGTATTATTAAAGATTGGCATTTATGGTCCTTGTGATAACTTTGGAATAATGGCAGTTTCAGTCCTTGAAGTTTGCAGAAACTACATGAATGGTCCTTGTATATAAGCTTTAACCAAATGGTCCCTTTGTGTATTTTTACCCCAACCAAAACAAAAGACCCCCTGTCATTATCCACTTGACCCCCCCCCATTTTTGAACCCCCACTTATTAATATCTCGGTCAAAATAAGTCAAATACCAGATGCACTGTGCATCTCCCTCACATATACCCGCCAAATCCAGACACCTCTCAAACCACCCTGGTTTCCACCTTTCCACTTGCTTCTTCCACCTTTCCAGCTGTATAACAACTCCCTTCCACCTCTACAACCTCCCAAACTTCTTTTAAATCAAGAAACTTGCTCATGACTTTTGGCGCCAAAACTCCAAATGGACGAATATGATGAAATATGAAGATCCAATGGCTCAAGTGAGGTGGGAAAGTCTCAGAGATGTCGACAAAGCTCAATGAGATCTTTATAAACAAGTTTGGTGCAAGGAAGAAGAATAACTAGTGTAATTTTATTTTATGTATGTCGAGTTAATTATTTTAAGTTTTCCAGTGCAAGTTTAAGCTTTTAAATACTTTGTAATAAATTTTCAGTGTATTAAGATCTTATTGACAGTTTCAATTTCAGTTCTTGTGTACGAATTCAGTTTATGCATAATTCACTTGTTCAAATTCTCAATATACTCAACTGTTGTTATTATTTATTGCTAAGGATTGAAAAAGCTCACATAAGCTCTTATAAAGCTTTTCTAAGCTTTTAGAATCCTTAAAACTCAGTTTAGATTCAAAACTCAAAAATTCCCAAAAATACCAATAAATTAGTGAAAAATCAAAAATCTATGGAAATGAAGATCAAAGACTGAAGCAGGTTGGTAATTGGATGGAAATGGTTTAGAAGCTTTGTGGAAAGCTATTAGGAGTGTTCTTGGTTTTCGGTTCATGGTTTTGGGTGGAAAGCAATTTGTAAGCAATTTCCTTAAAATTGAATTTCTTAGTATAAGTGCTATAATCTTGATAATTTTAGCTTAAATCTGTTTAAATATAGTTAATATCAGTTAATAAATAGATTTCTTAGTTTAAAAACTTGTTTTAGTATTTAAAGGCTCAAAACAGTTTAATAAAAGGGTGTTTGGTTTTATTGTAAAAACTGTGTTAGAGGGAGTTTGGTAAGTTGTTCTTGTTTGATGCATATCACTTTAGTTCCTAATAACTCATTGCAAGCATTAAAACCAGTACTTGTTTGCTAAAAAGTCAAAGTTATGTTTAATCTCATATTAATAGTTAACTGTTAGGATCTAGAGTGTGAAATTCATTATATCAGCTTAAAACTTGGTATTATAGCTTAATATAATCTTATCTTAGCTTAATATATCATAATCATTAAGTAGAATCAAGCCAAAGTTCATATTAGTCAATTTATTTGATTTTCATAAAAAGTCAAATTTTACTAGAAGCAGTTTTTGAATAAACTTTACAATTTTATTGTGATCTTACCATTAGGATTTAGGATTTAAGCTTTTGGGATATTAAAGTTTAGCTGCTCATCTTAATTAGAAAATTATTAGCTTATATCTAATTAGCTTATAAACTGCTTATTTTCAATCTTGTTTTAGACCCTTTTTCAAAAACATGCTCTGTGCACAGTTTACCCATCCATTTTCTCAAGCTCACACAGAGCTCATGAGAGAGGTCTAGCTTGTACACTTTAGCTTTTTGAGAAGCTTACCTAGCTGTCTCAAGGTTCCAGTTCTCATTTTCCCATTTTTAGCTTATTTGATAAGCCTGCTAGTGGCTTCTAGTTTTGTCCATTTTATCTAGTACTAATCAATCAGTGTTTACCAGTTTCTTCATAAGCTTCTCACAAGCTTATTAGTGTAATCCAATATTTAAAAATTAGCTTTATAGAAAGCCTAGCTGGTTAACTTGTTAGTTCCAGTGATTACTTTCATTTCCTAGCTTATCTTAGTGCTTAAAAATAAGCTCAAAAGTATCTAGAAACCCAATAAGTACCCTGTTAAACAGTTAAGTTATTGCTTATTTGGATTTTGTTAAGTGCTTATTTATAGTCATTGTGCTTATTTAGTTGTCATATTAGCTTATTATAAGCTGCTTAGTTTATTCTCAGTTAACTTTGCTTATTTTCTAGCTAATTAGCCACTTGGCTTAAACTTGTGCTTATTTCCATTTCTAGCCTAACTGTTAAGTAATCTTAAGCTTATTCAGAGCTTATTAGTAGTTTTTATAAAAAGTTCTAGTTATAAAATTTGCTTATCTAGTTGTGCTTAATCAGTTTTAAAAAGAAAAAGTCCAAAAAGAAAATAAAAAACAAAAAGGGATTTGCTGGGATTCGAACCCTGGCCACCCAGCTCACCACACAACACACTTACCATTCGCCCTTGGGTCTTTGACTGGTATTTCTTTGCACAATTTAATATATAACCCTTTTTGTTCTATTTAGCTTATACGAAAACTTTAGCTTATTTCTAGCTTATTAAAATAAGTTGTCACACCTTTTGTATTTTTCTTAGCTTGGTATTGTTATAAAGTATTTTATAAAAAAGTTTCAGAATTTTCTTAATAGTTTTAGTATTTTTAATTATTTAATTAGTTTAAAATAGTATTTAATTCATAATAAAAAATATAAAAGTAAAAAAAATATATAAATCTTTTTTCTAAAATTTTCTTTTGTCATATAGTAAGTAAGAAAATTGTTTTTACACTCGTAGGACTTTTATTTTACAAATTTTACGTTTTTACTTGCGCACTCGCGTAATTTTTACATATAACGCGCGTTTTCATTCTAGGTCACGTTTTTAGGTAATTTAGGTTTACACTTCAATTAAAATAGTTTATTTAAGTTATTTTGTTTTATAAATCAAGAAAAACATCATTTTAAAAATAGTGATAGCGTTTATTTAATATATTTTAGCTTTTTAATTTTCTTTAATTTGCATTTAAGCCCCTGTAATTTACAAACTTTCTCTTTAGGTGTAATTATCATTCACAATCCTTACTGATCACTATCCTTAGTGATTATTCGACATCTGAAAGTGTTGAACACCATTAATCCTCCGTGGGACTTAACGACCTGTGGAAACACTATACTCTCCAGATCTTAATTGTATTGGTTTTAGACAGTTTGAATTTTATTACGGTTGACCATTCACAAGTGGTTAGCTTGTGTGATAAACTTGACTCTGGAACTCAATCATTATCCGTAACCCATGCACACAACGTAAGCAATTAAATACTTAAACCAATATTAAATGTCCACAATTGACATTTATTGATAAACGTGTACTCGAAACATTAATTACTTATTTATTGCAAAACATTTCCAATTTAGTCGTTAGTTTCCGTTTAAAAATAGTAAATAACAAGATAAGACTTGTTATCGACATTTTTGGTACAAAAGCCCATTTATTATTCCCATTTCATAGTTTATTAGCATTTTCATATATATATATATATATATATATATATATATATATATATATATATATATATATATATATATATATATATATATTTCGTCAAATTCCATTATTAATCTCATATCGTTATTCGTTTCGAGTCAGCAAGCACGAGTCATAACTTCTCGGCTTTTAATCAATCAATAGTCCAAATTATACTAAAGTCCATGTTACGGGTTTGTCGGAGTCAACTATTGACTAAAAAGTCAAAGTAACGCCGACGTAGCTCAAAGTTGACAATTATATATATCAAGTCCAAATTAAATGTCATAATATCGTAATTCAATCCCAAACCAACTCAACACAATCTCGCCAACCAATCAATCAACCAAATGTACTCGAAACCAATGTTATGACCCTAATGGTCATGACACGGTCGCGGTCACGACCACGTGAACCAAACAAGCTCTAGAAGCTTTTCGGCTCCACGCGTCTCATCCAAACTTCAACTACATCAACCAACAAGCTACCAAATCGACCCGACTCGGACCCATGACCAAAGTGGGTCACGTACGACACCAACCATGACCCTTACGTGGGCTTCTTGGTTCGTACGCCCCATAACACACATCCAAACACAACCAAATCAATTCCACAACATCCAAATCCAATCATTCAAGCTCCAAACACTAACCAAAAACAAAACCCATCATCTATCTTAACCAAAAATATGCAACTAAACCCTAAATGCACAAACCCATCAAATTAATACACCACACACTTACCAAACACTAATTACTTGTTCATTTAGTCTCTAATTAGCTTTAATTTCATGTTCCACCCAAAAGCCCCAAAAATTATAATTAGGTCGAAACCCTAATTATCAATTCATGGGTTTTTATTGCCCAATCAAGCTCAAAACATGTTCCATTTACCTTATCTAATCACCAATTGTAAAAGCCCTTTGAAACCCTAAAAGTACGAATCTTGATTCAAAGATTTGAAGGTGTTATTGAAGTCCAAATGGTGCATATGATATATGGTTGGAAAGAGGAGAAAGAGAGCTTCAATATGGTGGTGGAGGTGGGGGGTGACACGCTGGTGGTGGCCGGAAAATGGCCGGAACAGTGGCGGCGGCCACAAGGTGGTGGTTTAGGGTTTTTAGAGTGAGAAGGTAGAGAGAGAAATGGTGATATGTGTGTTTTTAGAGAGAGAAACAAATGAGGTGAAATGAGGATTGGGTAAATACTAGGCCACTAGGGACCTCAAAATAATTAATTTGGGAGGAGAGGCGCCGGCTTCAAGAGAAAAGGGGAGGGGTCGGATTGTAATTTTTCGTAACTATCCCGTTTACCTATTCCCGAGCTCACATATTGTCCCCCGAGTGTCCCACAACATTTATTTAACTTTCTAACATCATTATTTACGTTTTTCCATGAGTTTTGACTATTTATTTGTCAATTTTCGAGTTACGGTCTACAAGTTACAATAATTCTCGTTTTAGGCTTTTCTAGTGCCGAATTGAATAGTGCCTACCAAATAGAGTTAAAACTCATACGATAACTCATTTAATAATGAACTAAATCATAAAAACCAATAGACGATATAAAATCAAGTCATGGTTTATAAAAATAGTGTTAAAGGCAAGGCTCGGTTCAGTTTAACGTAATGCGGTTACCTAAAATAAACTCCCTAAATTTGCCAGTTGTCACAGCCTCCCAGCCTCAGAAGAAACCCGTCCCGGGTTTCACTCCGAGTTTCTTGGTGTCATAAACAGTTTAGGATACTTCCTACGGAAAACGTCCTCACGTTCCCACGTGAACTCCGGTCCATGCCGGGAGTTCCAACGAACTTTAACAATCGGAATACGGCTATTCTTCAGCCTCTTAACCTCACGATCCATAATCTCAATCGGTTCTTAAACAAAATTCAATTTCTCATCAATACGAATATCTCTTAAAGGCACCACTATGTTTTCCTCCGAAAGACATTTCTTAAGATTACTAACATGAAAGACATTGTGTACATTACTCAGTTCCGATGGTAGCTCCAGGCGGTATGCTACCGGTGCGATTCTTTCCAGGATTGGAAAGGGACCAATATATTGGGGATTGAGTTTTCCAAGTTTCCCAAAATGAATCACTCCTTTCCAAGGAGAAACTTTCAATATAACACGATCTCCAACCTGAAATTCTAAAGGTTTACGTCTCTTATCGGCATAACTCTTTTGTCTATCACGAGCGGTTTGCAACCGATTACGAATCTGAACTATCTTCTCAGTGGTTTCTAGAACAAGTTCGAGACCTATAAGTTGACTCTCGCCAACTTCATCCCAACAAATAGGAGAACAACATTTTCGGCCATACAGTGCCTCAAATGGGGCGGCCTTAATGCTAGAGTGATAACTATTGTTGAAAGAGAATTCGGCTAAAGGGAGGTGTCTCTCCCAGCCTTTGCCGAATTCAATAACACATGGTATAAGCATGTCCTCTAAAGTCTGAATAGTTCTCTCGCTTTGACCATCGGTCTGTGGATGGTAAGCAGTACTCATATCCAAATTCGTTCCTAATGCTGTCTGTAACGACTTCCAAAAGTGGGATGTAAAACGACTATCCCTATCGGAAATGATAGATATTGGTACTCCATGACGCGATACTATCTCCTTAAGATACAATCGAGCAAGTTTATCAAGACTATCGGTTTCACTAATAGCTAAGAAGTGAGCAGACTTAGTTAAACGATCAACGATTACCCAGATAGCGTCATTGCCGCTAACTGTTCTCGGTAATTTAGTGATAAAGTCCATGGTTATTCGCTCCCATTTCCATTACGGGAGTTCGGGTTGAACTAAAAGTCCTGATGGTTTCTGATGTTCGGCCTTAACTTTAGAACAAGTCAGGCACCTACTGACATACTGAGCTATATCGGCTTTCATATTGGGCCACCAATAAAGTTTCTTAAGATCCTGATACATCTTATCGGCTCCGGGATGAATAGAGTATTTTGATTTATGCGACTCGTGCATAATCAACTCACGGATTCCACCATGAAATGGTATCCAGCTTCTGTCTTTGAAGCATAATGTTCCATCGGAACGCTTCAAGAAGCCGTTTTCACTTTCTACCATTCCATGAAGATTCTCATAAGGACGGTTCTCTTCCGTCAATGCCTCTGCTTGGGCGGCTAAAATTTGAGATGGTAAGGGTGAAACAATGGCCATTCCTAATGATCTAACAAGTAGGGGTGGAATGTCCTCCTTACGACTAAGTGCATCAGCCACGACATTAGCCTTACCAGGATGATAGAGAATCTCACAGTCATAATCACTAAGCAATTCCAACCAACGACGTTGTCTCATGTTCAGTTCCTTCTGGTCTAAGATATGCTTCAGACTCTTATGATCGGTAAATACTACACACTTGGTTCCATACAGGTAATGTCTCCAGATCCTAAGAGCAAACACTACAACACCTAACTCAAGGTCATGGGTGGTGTAGTTTTTCTCATGCTTCTTAAGTTGTCGGGATGCATAAGCAATCATCTTCTCACGTTGCATCAAAACAGCACCTAAGCCTTTATGCGAAGCGTCGCAGTACACGACAAAGTCTTCACTTCCTTCAGGCAAAGCTAGGATGGGCGCACTACACAACTTCTCCTTCAGAAGTTGAAATGCTTCTTCTTCTTTTTCTCCCCATTCATACTTAACATCCTTCTGTGTTAGTTTGGTCAGCGACTTAGCTATCTTGAAAAATCCCTCAATGAATCTCCTATAATAGCCTGCTAACCCTAGAAACTATCGGATTTCTGATGGGTTCTTAGGAGCTGCCCATTCCTTAATGGCCTTAATCTTAGTTGGGTCAACATGAACACCTCGACTATCTATCACATGGCCTAAGAATTGCACGGACGGAATCCAAAATTCACACTTAGAGAATTTGGCATACAGCTTTTCCTCTCTCAGCAATCCTAAAATGAGCCTCAAATGCTCTTCGTGCTCCTCACTACTCTTCGAGTATATCAAGATATCGTCTATGAATACTATCACAAACTTATCCAGGTATTGCTTACACACTCGGTTCATGAGATCCATGAAGACCGCTGGCGCGTTGGTCAAACCAAACGACTTCACTTGGAATTCATAGTGTCCATAACGAGTTCTAAACACAGTCTTAGGGACATCCTCCTCTCGAACTCTAAGCTGGTGATAACCAGATCGTAAATCGATCTTAGAAAAGACACTAGCTCCTTGGAGTTGGTTGAATAGATCATCTATTCTAGGTAATGGATATCGGTTCTTCACTGTCAACTTATTCAATTCCCTATAATCAATACACATCCGAAACGATCCATCCTTCTTCTTCACAAACAACACTGGTGCTCCCCACGGTGACGAACTTGGTCGAATGAATCCCTTCTCTGACAATTCTGCCAAATGTTTAGACAGTTCCTCCAATTCTCTTGGAGCAAGTCGATAAGGTGCCCGGGCTACGGGTGCCGCACCGGGTATCAACTCTATTTGGAATTCCACTTGTCGGACAGGTGGAATCCCTGTCAGATCGTCGGGAAACACATCCGGAAATTCTCTAACAACGGGTACATCGTTAAGGTGTCTTTCACTCTTCTCCTCACTTTTCTTTTAAGAAATTCGAGCCAAGAAAAGACAACCTCCTCTATCGATGTACTTCTGGGCTTTAATACAAGAGATGATGCTCAACCGGGAAGGGCTTCCACAGTCGCTCCGATCTCCTTGTATGCTCAAAAATTTTCCGCCATACGGTAAACGCACAATCTTCTCATCACAAATTATGTGTGCACCGTTCTTCGACAACCAATCCATTCCGATAATGACGTCAAAACTTCCTAAGGTAACCGGAAATAAGTCTATACTAAACAGGCGGTCTAGGAAACTTAAGGTACAACCTCGAACTACGGTGTCTATCTTCTCTCTATTCCCATTCGCTAGTTCCACGTCATAACTAAACCCTAGAGGTGTTTGGGAGATTCCTAGTAATGGCATAAACTTGGTGGATACGAAACTCATATCCGCACCAGTATCAAACAGTATGGAAGCATAGCGATTATTGAGAAGGAACGTACTCGTAAGTACGTTAGGGTCCTCACCAACTTCCTTCCCAATAGCGTAAACACGTGCTACTCCCATGTCTCTCTGCTGATTTCTAGCACCATTGTTTCCCTGGTTTTCCACAACCTCACGCTTCACAGGGTTTAAGCCATTACCTCCTACACATCGATTGGCAAATCCTCCTACATTACAAGGATTTCCACTCATCCATGGCTCTCGGCACTCATTCTTAAAGTGTCCCTTCTTTCCACATCCAAAACAGGTGACAGTAGCCTTCCAGTCCGCTCCTTGTGCAGTTTGAGCTGCAGCAAGTGGACGAGACCTACAGTCTTTGGCTATGTGTCCTACCTTAGAGCACTTCCTACACACAATCAGGCACTGTCCATGGTGGTGTCGGTTACAACGACCACATATAGGCTTACTACCTTCATAACCCTTCTTATCTCCATTTCCTATGGCTAACACCTTGGCTGTCTCTTGCCGTTTGTTGCCATTCCCTTTTTCAACTTCGTTCCTCTTCCTCTTATCACTCCTATAATTCTTACTTTTGTCTCCTAATTCTAGCACACAAGAGTCCATCAAACTCTGAGCCACAGCAATTGCCTCTTGCAAATTAACTGGCTTGGCAGCGATGACATCATTTCAAGTAGCTAAAGGTAATCCATCAGTATACCTCTCAATCTTAAGTTCTTCAGTGCGAACCATTTCAGGGCAAAGCAACGATAACTCTTGGAAACGACGAGTATAAGTCGCCATGTCAGTACCCTTAACCTTATGGTTCAAGAACTCACTCTCTAACTTCTTAACTTCATTCCTAGGACAGTAAGTCTTAATCAGGAGAGCCTTAAACTGAGTCCAAGTCATACTATAAGCTACATGAATTCCTACTGATCTGTGGTAGTTATTCCACCAGGTCAACGCCTCATCCTTCAAGGTAAATGTTGCATACTTAACCTTACAATCCTCATCACAGTTACTCACAGCAAACACATATTCAGTTTTCTCCAACCACCTAGTCAGCTAAACTACTCCCTCAGTTCCTCCGAACTCAATGGGACCACAGAATCGGAACTCTTTGTAGGTACAACCTCGAGTTCGATTCAGCATTGGTGTTCCACTAGAAGTGTTAGAAAGATTAGCCTTAGCTAGCAGTTCAGCGACACACTGCGACACTAGCTGGTCAATGTGGGTTGGGTTCACAGGTGGAGGGTTTTGTGGAACAGGACCATTCTCAGTACGGTCATTCACATTCGGGTTTTCTACAGCTGGGTTATCAGTGTTAGGGTTCTCAACATGTGGTGTGGTCGGGGCCGGACGACGACCTCGACGACCAGAGGCAACAACAGCAGCAGGAGCTGCTCGGTTGTTCCTAAGCGAGTTTCGTCTTATTGCCACCATTCTGGAGGCAAGAAGAACAGTTTCATAAGTTCACAATTCACGCTCTAAAATAGAGTTGGGTTCCAATGATCACTAAATAATGCTCAATATCATAATCAAGGTCAACAAGGAAAACGATATACCGAAGCGAAACAATCAGATACCGCATCATAACTAAAGGATGCATGTTCCCATAACCATAACTCATAGGTTTCAAAAGTGGAAATACATGGAAGGATACGGAGAAATCAAAAATGATCCTAACGACGATACCAATAGGACAACTAGGATAATCCTACATCTCGAACCAAGTACTACTCAGTTTCAAGATGGTACAAAACCATGAATCTAATACTATCTAGCCACGTCTACGAATACCACTCACGAATCTCCTAACATCATCAACCTCTCTCCACAAAGAGGCTAACTCGACATGTCGAGCGTCGCGATCACTCTTAAGCTCTGCGACCTCTCTCTCCAACTCACCAATCCTACGCCAAATCGCTCTATCAGCATCACGAGCTGTCGCGAACCCTCTCAGCAGGTCCCCAACCTGCTCCTGGAGCTCCGACATACCCTCACGCAAGATCCTAGCCCTCCTGACTACAGTACCCATATCAACTCTCAAATCCTCTATACTAGCCCTCGATACTCCAACCAAACGATCCGTAAACTGACTAAGCCTAGTACCCTGAGAGGTAATCCTCTCCCACATCAGACCCGTCTCACCATACTCCTCGGGCTCAGAAACAATCTCCGATGGTATCTCAGATCCTAATTGGCTACCTATATAAGGTGAGCAAGGTGGTGAGTCGATGTCTAAAGGCTGTCCAGGGGACTCAGGCTCATGCAAAGGAGAACCTGGTCCTGGAGAATGTGCAGGACTTTGCAATGGAGGAGTACCCCCTTCTGGGATATCCTCATCATCCTCATCAACATACTGCTCCTTAATCTCATGCTCCTCCTCAACCTCATGCTCCTCCTCGCCCTCATCCAAAGGGGGAGAGTCCATGAGTCGGAGTCTCTGTGCAGGTAAATCCTGAGGTGGTACACTAGGAGATCTAGGCCTCCTAAGACATGATGATACTGGTGGTGATGACAGAGGCGAGTGGGCTGCTAAACGGATAGGTGATGATGGTGGTCTCACAGACATGCGGGCAGTGCTATAAGCAAGCCTAGGAGTCTGTGCTCGCGCTAAGACCTGATGTAAAGTGAGCTGCCTAGACGAACTAGGACGATCTGATGATGATGAACTAGTGTGACGGGCAATCTCATAAGGATCACCCTGCGCAACCATCATGAGAGTCAATGCTGGCGAACTAGCTACAGCAAGGACCTCCTCAGACACATCAAAAGCTAGTGAAGGCATAGTCTGTGACAATGGCATAGGGTAGGTATACGTGTTCGAAAACAACTAGTTTTAATAAGCGCATCAATTTAACCCAAAACATATATCACATAATGAAAGCTTTAAAAGTGTAGGTACCGCATTACTCAAAATATGCCTTTAAATAAAACACATAAGTTCTGTTCCATCACATAATCCCGTATCAAATCATTTCAAGTTCAAAATTTCCATAATCATAATATATCATTTACTCAAATCCAATACCGTAGTATTTCAATAATCACATCTCATTTACCCAAAATCAATAATCATATCTCCAAATCATAACGTTTCTATAATCAGTTCACAATATCCCTTAACATATCATCTCATAATTCAAATCGCAGTTCATACCATAATCAAATAAGAAGCTTCGGCTTGGCAAGCGGGCGTACGTCGGTCGAGGATCAATTTTCTTAAAAGTGGTTATAGTTTAGGGTTTATAAAATACATAATTCTCTATAACCTTGAGCTCTGATACCAATCTGTAACACCCCCAAATCTCGGTACAGCGAAAGACTTAATCAAGTTTTCGGGGCGTTACTTTTGGATTGGTATCGCACAAAAGTATAGAAAAAAGATAGTCATTTAATATTCAAAACCAATCCCAAATTTAAGTATTCAAAACATTTAATCCAAAATATAAATATTAGGCCCAAAACATGATTTATTAAGATAGGTCCCCATAGTTTATCAGAGTCGGAAAATGATCCTTGAACCCCGCCTTCTTGCCAAGCTTCCACCGATCAAGTAATCCAAACATCTCTCAAATACCTGAGAAATTCTTAGGATTTAGTAAATCCAGTTATTAAAGTGTCAGTCACCTCAAGTATATGTATTCATTAGAAAGCTCGTAGTCGTAGTTATTTAAAGTTATGTAGTATTTAGTTTAGTAACACCGTGGAGGACGGACGGGTCTTTACCCACTGTATGCCTGATCCACACCCCGTAGGTGGCGATTTGTGTAAGACTATAAATAATCTCTACCTCCCAAGGTAGAGAGTTGGAGCTCATAATAAGATTTTCACTTTCTCTCACTAAGTTCCCAAACCTCTAACTCTTTCTCTCTCTAAAACCTAATATTGTACGTCTATATTGATTATGGTTTAATGTATTTGTGAAATCCAATATGTTACAAATGGTATCAAGAGCCATGATTTGATCATCTCTCTTTCATATCCTTGGATTTCTAGTGGTTTTAGATGGTTTTTGAGTTTGAAAAAGTTTAGTGGTTTTTGCATCATTTGGATCATTTCTTGTGTTAAAGTTTGAATTTTGGGTGTACTTTTGTGTTTAGAATCATTGTAAGTGCTTGGGTTTTGATTTGGAAAGCTTGAATCACTGTGGTTGGGCTTGTTTTGGATTGAAAAGTGAGTTTTTGAAGTTTTTCAAGTTAACGACTTGAGTCTCGGTGTTAAATTCTTCGTAGCGACTTGCTTCAGTAATTGTTAGCGAGTTGTAGTGTTAGTTGTTAGTGACTTGAGCCTAGCGTCTAGTCTATTGAGACAAGCCGACAAACAGTACAAGTTAGTGGATTCTCCACTAGGGGTGTAATCGAGTCAAGCCGAGCTCGAGCCCGACAAGGCTTGAGCTTGGCTTGAAACAAAAATAGTAGGCTTGAGCTTGGCTTGATAGCTTGTCAAGCTTTAATCATCCAGGCTTGAGCTTGGCTTGAATAGGTTTCGAGCAAAGCTTGAGCTTGGCTTGAAAATCTTGAATGTATACAAAAATATTGTATTTGATAGACAAAGTCATCAAAATATATATATTTATAAAGTAATATAAACTAAAACCACATTTGAAAACCAAAATAAATTAATCTAATAGTAATAAAACCAACGACAACATTTTCGTACTAAGTCCAACATTAGAATAAAATATAAGCCAAAGTACTAATTAATGTTGTCATCTCCACTACGGCTAGCGACTTGGTGAGATTAGCGACTTGCTTTCATTATTGTTAGCGACTTGTACTTATTGTTCTCAGCGACTTGATATTAGCGACTTGGATCTTAGTGAGTTGTTCTTTAGCAACTTGACTGTTTAGCGATTTGGTATTATAGCGACTTGTGTCCAGCGACTTGGTTCTTAGCGACTTGATTCATAGCAACTTGAAGTCTAGCGAGTTGCTACTTAGCGACTTGGTGCTTAGCGACTTGGTTCAAGGATTCTTAGCGACTTGGTTGATCTTTTTTTTGTAATACAGTTTTCTCTTGATTTAGTAAAATCCCGTGAAAGAATCTATTTCCCGGTTTAATCATTGAGTTATAAAATCCCGTGTAATCTGTAAACATGTCTACCAACGTACCTACAATCATCTCCACTGTTGCTGAGGATGTTCAAGCAGCCAGTTCATATACTCGTCCGCCCATGCTTGACATAACTGGCTACGACTCTTGGGCTCAACGAATCAGATTGTACTGTCTTGGAAAGGAAAATGGGGACAACATTCTCAAATCAATTGATGAAGGACCTTATCAGATTGAGACTATAAGAGACATAATTGATACTGTTGCAGATGGAACCATGATCTTTGGATTGGATAGACCAAAGACGTATGATGAGCTCAGTGATAAGGAGAAAAAGAGATTCGATGCTGATATCAGAGCTTCAAACATTATACTTTAGGGTCTTCCAAAAGACATCTACAAGCTTATCAATCACAACACTAAAGCCAAGGCTGTTTGGGATAATGACAAAATGCTTCTCTCAGGTTCTGAATTAACCAAGGAAGACAGAGAATCACAGCTGTATGATGAATTTGAGCACTTTAAGATGAAACCAGAAGAGAGTATCTATGAATATTACATGAGATTCCACAAGCTTGTGAATGATATGAGGAATATCAAAATGACTATGCCAAACATACAGCTGAACTCAAAGTTTGTGAACAACATGAATCCAGAATGGCACAAGTTTGTCACCTCTGTGAAGCTAACCAAAGGATTGAAGAACACAAACTATGAGCAACTATATGCCTTCCTTCTTCAGAATGAGAGACATGCTATGTTTGAGAAAAGGATTCTTGAACAATTCAAAACCAACCAGGGAGAAACAAGTTCCTCAAATGACTCAACAGCCTTTTACACAAATGTTGGAATTACCACAAAAGCTTCTCAAGTCATACCTATGGGTAATGGTAATTACAAACTCATCCATGATCCATCATATAAGCCTCCAGACCCAAAAACATTCATGGAAAACTTCATCAATCAACTGTCTCTCATGGTCAGTCAAAACATGAACTCTCTTCCACACACCAACAATAACATCAGAAAAGCATCCAATCCACACAATCAAGCAACTGTCAGAGATGGGAAGGTTATGGTGCAACCAGTTCAAGAAAGGCAGTAGGAACAGGGAAGAGGAGGAGTTGGTAGAGAATATGTGGGAAATCAGAATAGGGGAAGGAATGGGAATCAAGGACAAGCAAAACCGATCAAGTGCTAAAACTGTGGTGGTGATGGACATATAGCTAGAAACTGCACATCCCCAAAACGCCCAAAAAATGCAGAGTACTTCAGAGATAAGATGCTACTTGTGCAAGCTCAGGACAATGGAGCTGTGTTGGATGAAGAGGAGTTGTTGTTTCTTGCTGAGGGCAATGCCAAGACATATGATGCAGATGTGGATGAGCAGCCAATTCAGGAGATAGGTCATAATCATCAGAATGCCTTTCAAGTCGCCGACTGTGATGCATACGACTCTGATGTCGATGATGAACCTACTGCACAGACAATTTTCATGGCTAGCATTTCTCCAATGGTCTCTCCAAAGGTCCCCTCACCACACCAAGCTGGTCCATCCAAAGAAACAATCATCTCAGAGGTATTAAAACTATATGATGATGTTGATCAGCAAAAGATACATGATAAACTTCAATCGCAGGAAACTAGTGACTCAAATATTGCTAATATGGGCAATGATAATATTGTCCCATATGATCAATATGTGACCCAATGTGAGAGTGCGATTGAACCAAGTGATGTATCTAATGCAGTCAATGATGACTATATCTTTGATGAATACACTGCTGGTGTTCCTAATGATTCTGCCATCTCTGAACTTAATGCCTATAAAGAACAAGTTGCCATTTATGAACAACGTGCTAAGTTTGAGTTAACTACCCGTGAGCAGGAGATGGATGACCAAATGCGTACAATTATTAGAAAAAGTAATTTTAGGGAAGAAATATTTAAACAAGAGTTAGATTCCTTAAAAGAAAAGCTTAACAAAACGGCTAAGCAAAAACAAGAACTTCAAGAAAATGTGAAAGTGCTTAAGCAGGAATTTAATGCCAAGGAATCAAAACTCTTAAATGAATTTTCCAACCTAAAAACTTTGAAAAACAAATTTGAAAACAAATTGTACATACAAGGAAACACCATTCAGACTGCTCACATGATCACTAAGCATATAGTTCTAAGTGACAAACATAGTGTTGCGTTAGTTGATGAACCAAACCCTAAGGCGTGTCTGAAAGCTAGAAAAGCACAAAAGGTAATCTATGATGGCAATGAAATCCTTAAGCCTAGACAAAAACCTAGTTGCGCTGAGAATACTGAGGAAGATAAACAGTTAGAAGATGTAACTAGAAAGAAATTGGATGAAAAGCTTAAGAGCCTTTTATGCATAGAAAAGAAAATCAGTTATAAAACACCCAACTATGCTAAGGATAACTGGATTGCCTTTAACAAGTTTAGACCTCAAACATAGCTGATCCCTGAACAAGTGTTTTGGAAAAAGGATATGGACATGAAAAAAGCTGATGAGTTTGTTGAAAAAAATCCCCCATGTAGGAGAATGCTTCATGCCACTGTTTATCCCCCCAATACCCCAATGCATTTAGTTCCTAGATCTATTCCCACTAAGAGCAAGACCTTAATCAGTCAATATGTAATTTTTCAATTATTTGTTGATTTTGAGAAAACTTGTAAGAAAAGGATCACACCCACTGGGATAACTGAAGGGGAAAGGGTTTTTGAGCAAACTAAAGAATGCTATTTAACTGAGGTCATGCCTTTCTTTAAACAATTAAAAGGTCAATTTGAGAGTCTTAAAAAGGGGATGGATTCAGATATTAAAGAAATGGAAAAGGAATTTGATGCAATGATAGTTGAGGTTAGTGACTATGAGCGAGAATTAAAATATAATGAGATTGAGAGGAAGAACTTGCATACCTTGAATGAGAATCTTATTTCTGAATGTATTACTCAAGATGTGTTTTACACTGCTACAAATTGTTCCATTAATGCTTCTCAATTTCATGAATTATCTGTTGCTCTGAAAGTCTCCCATGATCGTGTCATTGAGCTTGAAAAAACTAATTCTAAATTGCATGAGAAAATTGAACTAGTTGATCATGATAACCTGGTGAAACAGTTTTCTAAATTTGAAGTTGAGCATCTTGCTTTGAAATTAAAATATCAACATCTAAAAGAAAATTTTAAAACCTCAAATATCAAGACATCCTTGGATGCTCCTGAATTTGATGCAGTTTTTGAAATTTGCAAACGTGATGAACAGATTCGAGCTCATTGTAACACGATTAGAAAACTGAGAACCTAAATTTCACAATTAAAGGGTGAAAAGAACAATGTGACAGGCTTCTAAATGCCTCCTCCTTTAGATTCTCAGAGTTCTCAGACTTTTCATCTTCAAAACTTGGTTAATGTTTTACAAAAGGAAAATGAGAGTTTTCTAGAAGAAAATGAAAAGGTTAAACAACACTTTAAAGAGTTATATGATTCAATGAAAGTCACTCGTGACAAGAACAACATGTCCTAAATTATCTTGTCTTTAATGAGAATGTTGTATCAAAGTCAGGAAAAAGGGAAAATGCCACTTGTCTTTAATGAGAATGTTGTATCAAAGTCATCTGCAGACTGCAAATATACAGTGACTGTTAAATATATTCCTCCTCATCTTAGGAATAACGAACTTGCATTTCATAATTATCTTGCTCGTCTTAAGGATAGTCTTGAATGTCTTCGTGAGATTGTAGAAGAGGACTTCATAAATAAGCCACTTGATAGTGAAATTAGGTTTGCTTGCATTCAGGCCAAACGATCTCAAGAGATGTTAGAATATTTAATAGCAACATGTCCTAAATCCTTTGGTGCGAAAGATAAAGCTGTGATGCCTTGTTCCATTCCTAGTGCTAAGTATACAAACCATTCGATGCCCAGCATTAAGAAAGTGAATTTCAGTGTGCCTTCAAGTAGTTCAGATCCCTGCACTTCTAGTTCAGGAATGCAAAAAGTAGCAAAACCAACTAATGTTCCAATTCCCTCTACAGGAGTAAGAAGTGACACCAAAGCAAGCGGGTAAAAGCCTTAAAAAGAGTATTTTTTGAATGATTTGATTAATGCTGTTAAATTCCCAGTTAAAACTGTTAATGTTAAAAATCAAGCTAAGAAGGGTAAAAGGCAAAGGCGAAAGAAAGTTAGAAAATAGTGGAAACCCACAGGAAGGAAATTTAGTAATATAGGTTATCAATGGATACCTACTGGCCGTAAGATTAATGAGTTGTGCCCTAAATTTGCTAAGTCAATGCCCACTAGAAAATGGATGCCTACTGGTAGAACTATTCCTTTAAGAAGTGAACATACTTTGAATAGGTCAAATACGGACACTAGCACTGCATCTGCTTCTGATAAGTCCATTGTTTCTACTTCTGATGTGGGTGTTCCAATCAATGTTACTAACCAAATGGAACCCATTCTTGCATGGGGATCCCAATTATCCAGTTATCCATTCTTGTCTGTGTTCAACTGCAGATCGTTTAAATCGTTCTGTGGTACTTGGACTCAGGCTGTTCCAAGCATATGACTGGAGACCGGTCACGGCTCATGAACTTCGTGAGTAAATTCATCGGAACTGTGAGATTCGGAAACGATCATTTTGGTGCTATTATGGGTTAAGGAGATTACGTGGTTGGAAATAGTGTGATTTCCAGGGTATATTGTTGAAGGTCTTGGACATAATCTATTTTCTGTCAGACAATTTTGTAACTCAGATTTAGAAGTGGCCTTCAGAAAACATACTTGCTTTGTTAGAGAACTTGATGGTGTGGAACTTCTCAGAGGAACTCGTGGTTCAAACCTATACACCATCTCTATCGAAGATATGATGAAATCTTCACCCATCTGCTTGCTGTCAAAGGCTTCCAAAACTAAGTCATGGCTATGGCACCGTCGTCTCAATCACTTGAACTTTGGTACCATAAACAATCTTTCTAGAAAGGACTTAGTTAGAGGATTACCCAGATTAAAGTATGAAAAAGATCATCTTTGTTCAGCTTGCCAATTGGGAAAAAGCACGAAATATGCCCACAAACCACAACCCACAAACTCAGTAATGGAAGTTCTTCATACCCTTCATATGGATTTGTGCGAACCAATGAGAGTGCAAACGATAAATGGGAAGAAATACATTCTAGTCGTTGTTGATGACTACTCTCGATTTACTTAGGTAAAGTTTTTGAGGACAAAGGATGAAACTTCAGATGTCATCATCAAACTTATCAAACAGCTTCAAGTTCGACTCAACAATACTGTAAGAATTGTTGGAACAGAAAATGGCACAGATTTTGTTAACAAAGACTTAATTCAGTTTTATGAAAGTGTTGGAATCAGTCATCAAAGAAGTGTTCCACGAACTCCTCAACAGAACGGTGTAGTTGAAAGACGAAGTCGAACTCTTGTGGAAGCCGCTAGAACAATGCTAATTTATTCAAAGGTTCCAATGTTTCTATGGGCTGAAGCCATTGCCACTGCTTGCTACACCCAAAATCGTTCCCTTATTCATACCTCTCATGGAAAAACTCCATATGAACTTGTTCATAAATAAAAACCTGATCCCTCCTACCTTCGTGTGTTTGGTGCTTTGTGCTATCCAACGAATAACGGTCAAGATTTAGGCAAATTAAGAGCAAAGGCAGATATTGGAGTTTTTGTTGGTTATGCACCAAACAAGAAGGGTTACCGAATCTACAACAAAAGAACTCGAGATATCATGGAAACTATTCACGTCACGTTCGATGAGCTGTCCGGTCAAATGGCTCCAGGACAATCCAGTTCTGGACCCGCATTTCAACCTTCATCATGTAGTCCTATCGGTTCTACTCTTGTCTCTAATTCCTCACCAGCAACTCCTTATGTACCTCCTTCAGAAGATGATTTGAAGAAATTTTTTGATCCAATGTTTGATGAACACTATGAGCCAAGTGCTAATGATCTGTCAATTCCATCAACAGAGGCTGCTCCTATCCCTGTCAATGAAGTTAACTCTTCAGTTTCAATGTCATTAAGTCAAGAAGCGCCTGCTGCTGATCACTCTGTCTCATCAACAAATCATCAATCATTGAGTGTACATCATGGAATTGTATCTGGTACCAATGATGGAGATAATCCCTTTGCTACTCCTGAAGATGCCCCATTTGAAAACGTATTTGCTCCTGAATCATCATCAGAACCATCTTCATCAGGAGATATCGACTCTGCTACTTCTGTTCCTCAACAACAACCACATGAACACCTTAGAAAATGGACACATGATCACCCATTGGAAAACATCATTGGAAACCCTACTCGTTCAGTATCCACTCGTCGACAACTTGCAACCGATGCCTTATGGTGCTTCGTCAACTCTGTACTCTCAAAGATCGAACCTAAAGACGTTAAAACTGCTATGAATGAAGACAGCTGGTTCAATGCCATGCAAGAATAAATTCATGAGTTTGATCGACTAGATGTATGGGAACTAGTACCTGCTCCTGACTGTGCTATGATCATTTCTCTAAAGTGGATCTTCAAAGTAAAACTTGATGAGCATGGTGATGTATTAAAGAATAAGGCTCGATTGGTTGCAAAAGGATACCGTCAAGAGGAGGGTATTGACTTTGAAGAATCATTTGCTCTAGTTGCTCGTATCGAGGCAATCAGAATCTTCTTGGCTAATGCTGCAAGTAAGAACATGGTAGTCTATCAGATGGATGTAAAAACGGCTTTTCTTAACGGTGACCTTAAAGAAGTCGTATACGTCAGCCAACCTGAAGGCTTTGTGAATCCAGAGCATCCTACTCACGTCTATCGTTTGAAGAAGGCTCTTTACGGTTTGAAGCAAGCTCCAAGGGCATGGTATGATACGCTATCAAAGTTTCTTCTATCTACTGGATTCAGCAAAGGAGCAGTTGATCCGACATTGTTCACCAGAAAGTCAGGCAAACATTTAATTCACGCTCAAATATATGTTGATGATATTATTTTTGCCTCGACTGACCCTAATGAATGTGATCGTTTTTCAAATGAAATGGGTTCCAAATTTCAAATGTCAATGATGAGACAAATGTCATTTTTCTTGGGATTACAAATTTCACAAAGTCCGGGAGGCATCTTTATAAATCAATCTAAATATGCAAATGAGATTTTAAAGAAATTTGGATTTGATTCTTGTGACCCTGTTGACACTCCCATGATAGAGTGTACTAAACTGGATGAGGACCACTCAGGGATCATGGTAGACCAAACGAAATATCGTAGTATGATTGGATCCCTGATGTATCTCACAACCAGTAGACCAGACATTCTGTTCGCTGTTTGCATGTGTGCTAGATATCAGGCTAAGCCTACCAAAAAGCACCTTGAAGCGGTTAAACAGGTCTTTCGGTATCTTCAAGGAACCATCAATATGGGACTTTGGTACCCGAAGGACACCGGTATGTCACTAACAGCCTATGCAGATGCTGATCATGCAGGATGTCAAGATACACGTCTAAGTACGTCTGGAGGTGCTCAGTTTTTGGGTGATAAGCTTGTGAGCTGGTCTTCAAAGAAAAAAATGAGTACTTCTATTTCCTCTACAGAGGCTGAATACATAGCCATGTCATCTTGTTGTGCTCAAATCCTATGGATGAGATCCCAATTATCTGACTATGGCTTTGAATTCAACAAAATCCCTCTGTACTGTGATAATAAAAGTGCCATTGCTCTCTCATGCAACAACGTTCAACACTCAAGAGCAAAGCACATCGACATTCGACATCATTTCATCAGGGAGCAAGTAGAAAACGGTGTGGTGGAACTCTATTTTGTGAGAACTGAATACCAATTAGCAGACATCTTCACCAAAGCTCTTCCTAGAGAACGTTTTGAGTTTATCCTTCCACGACTTGGTCTAAAGAGTCTACAACCGGAAACACTCAAGTGTCTTCAAGAGGAAGACAAGGAGTAAAGGTCTCTCTTCATCCATCTCTTGTATATATTTATTCAAAAAGCAAATAGAAAAATATAAAACTTTCAAAAATCCATAAAAACTTGAAAATCTTAAAAATTTTCAAAAAAAAAAAATCAAAAATCAAAAAATATTTTTAGGAGAAAAGTGAAACAATGGTTTATTGTCATTTCAGGCAGTAACCCGCTTTTCAAAGAAAGAACAAAGCCATGCTTTATCTTAAATCTTCAAACCTCATGCTCTGATTCTAAAAACAAATGTTTGTCGTCAAAAAGAAAAATGTTTCCTTTCAAATATTTTTCCATCAAATGATTCTTCTGAAAAATATTTGTCATCTAATGAAAACAAAATTGCTTTGAAAATACTTCAGACTCTGCTATCGAAAATCATCCGGGCTTTTCATGTGTCAAAATCTCTATCCTTCAATCAACAACATATGTCATTGATTGAGGGGGAGAATGATTTCAATCAAAAAGAGTATTTTTTGAACAATTAGCACGTAATCGAGAAAGGTCTACTCTTGCATAATCAAAAAGAACAATGTTTTACAATATTGTGTACAATTGGTACAAGACCTTTGTTATTATTATGTTTTCAATAGATACTCAAGCATGTTTAATCTTTGGAGTCTAAAGTCTCAAACTTGATCCTTATCGGTTAAATGTTTCTCATAATCAAGTCACATCTCCCCTCAAAAGCTTTCAAAATCAATTTAAATCTACAGAGATCACAAATCTCAAATGATTTGAAAATTATGATTGGGGGAGAATTTGTGATTTAAATTGGATTTAAACTGATAATTCGATAAATGGTTTCACAAGTGTTTAGCAAGCTTTTCTCCCCACATGTGCCAAACGATTTCAAAATTTTCCATGCACATGTTGAGGGGGAGCATCTTTTTAAACCACAAATAATTGAAACGTGATTGATTTGTATCTAAGTGTAGGTTCCTTCTAATATGTGCAAAACTCTTTCAAACCTCGAGGCACATATTGAGGGGGAGCAAATTTATGAAAACCTCGTCCTTCCCCAATATGCTTTATCTACTTGATTTGATCAGGTAAGTGATGTTGATATCTTTTAGAAAATGGTAATCAATGAAGTTAATTCTTCCTCTTGCCTCCGTGTGCCAAAATGATTTCAAATACATGAGGCACATGTTGAGGGGGAGCTCTGTTTCTAAAAATATCAAAAACAATTCAGGTACAAAATGCTTTGATAATATATCACAAGTATCTGAATTGATTTTCAAATGGTTTTCAATTGGTTCAAATGGCAGATGAACAATACCAATTAGACCGACCAAATTTACTTTATGCATGGTGATATAAGGATGAGAAGGTTAGGTATCTGTTCCCATGATCCGCCAGAGCCGGAGGGATCTACCCAGGGACAATCCACTAGATAGTGTAGAGTCCTTAGGTATGATGAAAAAAGGAGAAAAGTGAGATATTGGAAGAGTGCGGACTGAGACAGAGCTAGTACTGGAATAAACCTAACAAGGTTCAAGTTATGAAGTCTCGGTAAGCACTAAAGGGGTTGAAGAATGAAAAAGAATTAAATGCGAAAAGGGTGAAAATAAATAGCCCTTCAATAATTCAACCTTAGGGCAGAAACCGGGTTCAATTCATATGCTACTAGTGGTAACACTGATATTGAAGACAAGACGTCACGGACCCAGTGACGCACTACACTAAACTTCCCAAGCTACTCAAGTTCCTCTTAAAATGGCTTGTTTCATTCTCACGGGGAACCGACATTATCTATCGACTTTCTCCTAGAGATTGTTGATATTGAAGAAGGAGACCCTCTCCTTAGTCTCCGATATAGGAAACCAAATGTGCACTATTGAGTCTAGAGCCACGAGATCATCAAATAAATCTCTTTAGGACACTGTCATTGAAGACTCTCTGTTTCACACAATGTGGAAAGAGAGATTATATCTTATGAGTCCTACGCATTATCCTTGTGGTATTGCCAGAACATCTGAGTGAGATGCAAACATATTCACAATGAAGATGGAAAGCCTTCTGGAGCCAACATCAAACAAGCTCATGGTGGGTGGCATGTGAGATCTATCCAATAGATCAACCATGTGACAACTGAACAGAAAAAATGGGGCGATTCATAATTATGAATCAATCCTGGTTATGGATTGACGGATACCTTTGAAAAACCGGTCGTTGTGCGTTAAAACTCTTTTCTTTAGCACATCGACTGTGTACTCATATTTCAAAATAAAAGGTGTTTATGATTGATAATTGATTTTCATTAAAACCTTCGTTGTATTGCAAAAACAATTTCTATTGAGCGGTACACGATTTTTTTTCAAATCTCTTTTCATCAATCAGTGAATCTTAATTCGCTGGTTCACTCACTCCATGTTGTCTTCTTTGAGACGTTCTGGTTTGAGAACAGCTAGAGCAGCTGCGAAACCCTGTCAAGGAAATTCTTCGGAATTATACCTGATCACAGGCAGTACTTGTATTGATCAACGGGGAACCGTGGGCCGTGTACCTCAATTCAACGAAAGTGATCAAAGACACTTTCGTGCGCTTTATTGCTAACTATTATATGCAGGTACGCCCGACGTTTGCAGCTAATCAGAATGAAGCGGTCAATCCATAGCCGCATGCTCACTCAACACATTCAATTTCAAAGAAATCATGATTAGTGCATCAATGACTCTGATATTTTCCACTCCATGCTTCTGCTACGCTGCTGCCAATATCTTGAATCAACAAAAGCTTCCGCTACTCTGATGAGAAGAAATCATGATCCAGAATGTGAGCATGTCGGTCCAAAAGTCACAACATCACATAATACCAACACCACAATGGATGAGTCAGAGATTTATGATAGCTGATGATCTCAAAGTTGGCTCAAAACTCATTATCACGTGGATCAGTTAAAGACCTCCACTAGAATTATCCAAACATGCGGAAAATGAAGAATCAAAGACTACGAGCTACTGAGCAAAGAACTTAATCGAGAATCCAAGAACAATCTAATGTAATATCTGTTTTGTATTCATTGTAATTTGAGGTGACCTCCCTTAGGGGGAGATTGTTAGGATTTAGTAAATCCAGTTATTAAAGTGTCGGTCACCTCAAGTATATGTATTTGTTAGAAAGCTCGTAGTCGTAGTTATTTAAAGTTATGTAGTATTTAGTTTAGTAACACCGGACGGGTCTTTACCCACTGTATGCCTGATCCACAGCCCGTAGGTGGCAATTTGTGTAAGACTATAAATACTCTCTACCTTCCAAGGAAGGGAGTTGGAGCTCATAATAAGATTTTCACTTTCTCTCACTAAGTTCCCAAACCTCTAACTCTTTCTCTCCCTAAAACCTAATATTATACGCCTATATTGATTATGGTTTAATGTGTTTGTGAAATCCAATATGTTACAGAAATCATGCTAAAAGGCCTGCTTACGCTGGTGAGTTCATAGGTTTAAGTTCAACAATATCATAGTGGACCTGTAAGAGTTGATTTGCTATGCAAGACCTAAGATAGATAAATACCGTTTCACACACTATTCCTACCCGGATCTCAAATCATATCCCACATTCAGGGATTACTCGGGCCCCGCGACTCTAGTCCAGCACTGTCGTGGCAAAATCTAGAACAATTGCCAAACCCGGACTAGGTCGAGGTAGAAGTCTATTCTTAGTTAGGCACGGTTAAACCTAGACTAAGGCAACAACTACTGCACATCTATCTACACAGTCAAGCATATAAACAAATCCAAATAGTTTCAACAGTCCAAAAATAGTAGCATGATTCTCACCCCAATATAGTTTAAAACGTAGATAAAAGTGGGGCTATGAAACTCACCTCAAGCAATCAACGCAAGCAATCAACGCACAAATAAACACTAGCAGAAGATAACGGTATCACAGCACAGCAACTATCGACTCGGCACAACCTATTAATGTAGACCAACTATAATATATATATTCCTCAAAATCAACGTTATCTACCCCAATACGTTCCATTTCTTTATTTCCAAAAACGTCTCGTTTCACCATTTAATCCCAGTGTTTGGTATTCCTCGTGTGGGTGTATCGACTCAATATGATGCCATGAATGCACTCAAACAACCAATATATTACGCTTCGCAACACAATATGCAACTCCATTCAACACAATATGTGACTCAATTCAAGACAATAAGTGACTCAATGCAACACAATGAGACGTCTAAGCGATAAGCTCCATAGTCCAATAAGTTTTGGAATAAACAGTAGACCTTATCGAATTCGTCAACTCGATAAACTCAATTATTCATTCGTATCGCTTATTATTCCATAAACCGGTCGCATCCTAAAAGAGTCATAAGGATAAGTCACCCATTAATAGGGTTACCCAACGGACCTAGCGGGCTCTTATTAGATTCGTCAACCTAATAAGTCCGCTACCCATGTGGATCAACACCATTAATGCTAGGTTATCCGTAATCCATGCACACAACGTAAGCAATTAAATACTTAAACCAATATTAAATGACCACAATTGACATTTATTGATAAACGTGTACTCGAAACATTAATTACTTATTTATTGCAAAACATTTCCAATTTAGTCGTTAGTTTCCGTTTAAAAATAGTAAATAACAAGATAAGACTTGTTATCGACATTTTTGGTACAAAAACTCATTTATTATTCCCATTTCATAGTTTATTAGCATTTTCATATATATATATATATATATATATATATATATATATTTCGTCAAATTCCATTATTAATCTCATATCGTTATTCGTTTCGAGTCCACAAGCACTAGCCATAACTTCTCGGCTTTTAATCAATCAATAGTCCAAATTATACTAAAGTCCATGTTACGGCTTTGTCGGAGTCAACTATTGACTAAAAAGTCAAAGTAACGCCGACGTAGCTCAAAGTTGACAATTATATATATCAAGTCCAAATTAAATGTCATAATATCGTAATTCAATCCCAAACCAACTCAACACAATATCGCCAACCAATCAATCAACCAAATGTACTCGAAACCAATGTTATGACCCTAATGGTCATGACACGGTCGCGGTCACGACCACGTGAACCAAACAAGCTCTAGAAGCTTTTTGGCTCCACGCGTCTCATCCAAACTTCAACTACATCATCCAACAAGCTACCAAATTGACCCGACTCGGACCCATGACCCAAGTGGGTCATGTACGACACCAACCATGACCCTTACGTGGGCTTGTTGGTTCGTACGCCCCATAACACACATCCAAACACAACCAAATCAATTCTACAACATCCAAATCCAATCATTCAAGCTCCAAACACTAACCAAACACAAAACCCATCATCTATCTTAACCAAAAATATGCAACTAAACCCTAAATGCACAAACCCATCAAATTAATACACCACACACTTACCAAACACTAATTACTTGTTCATTTAGTCTCTAATTAGCTTTAATTTCATGTTCCACCCAAAAACCCCAAAAATTATAATTAGGTCGAGACCCTAATTATCAATTCGTGGGTTTTTATTGCCCAATCAAGCTCAAAACATGTTCCATTTACCTTATCTAATCACCAATTGCAAAAGCCCTTTGAAACCCTAAAAGTACGAATCTTGATTCAAAGATTTGAAGGTGTTATTGAAGTCCAAATGGTGCGTATGATATATGGTTGGAAAGAGGAGAAAGAGAGCTTCAATATGGTGGTGGAGGTGGGGGGTGACGCGCCGGTGGTGGCCGGAAAATGGCCGGAACAGTGGTGGCGGCGACAAGGTGGTGGTTTAGGGTTTTTAGAGTGAGAAGGTAGAGAGAGAAATGGTGATATGTGTGTTTTTAAAGAGAGAAACAAATGACGTGAAATGAGGATTGGGTAGGGTATTTATACTAGGCCACTAGGGACCTCAAAATAATTAATTTGGGAGGAGGGGGCGCCTGCTTCAAGAGAAAAGGGGAGGGGTCGGGTTGTAATTTTTCGTAACTATCCCGTTTACCTATTCCCGAGCTCACATATTGTCCCCCGAGTGTCCCACAATATTTATTTAACTTTCTAACATCATTATTTACGTTTTTCCACGAGTTTTGACTATTTATTTGTCAATTTTCGAGTTACTGTCTACAAGTTACAATAATTCTCGTTTTAGGCTTTTCTAGTGCCGAATCGAATAGTGCCTACCAAATAGAGTTAAAACTCATACGATAACTCATTTAATAATGAAATAAATCATAAAAACCAATTGACGATATAAAATCAAGTCATGGTTTATAAAAATAGTGTTAAAGGCAAGGCTCGGTTCAGTTTAATGTAATGCGGTTACCTAAAATAAGCTCCTTAAATTTGCCAGTTGTCACATATATATATATATATATATATATATATATATATATATATATATATATATATATATATATATATATATATATATATATATATATATATATATATATATATATATATATATATATATATATATATATATAACAGGAGGCGTTACACGTAGATAATGCCACGTAAACGCCACCTCATTGCCCAGTAATTCATTATCAGCCATGTCATCACATTGTTGCCATGTAAGCATTTTTAAAATTTATTTTATTTGAAGACATTTAATTAATTTTGAATTTTAGACAATTTTTGGATTTATTCTTTCAAAAAATTTGAGCTTAACAAGAATTGAACTTGGGTCTCTTAGTCCACAAAGAAACATGATAACCACTAGACCAACACATGTTTTGAATTAAATCTTGCAAGTCTTTGATTATATCTTTAAAGTCCAAATTTATAAACCTACCTGATTAGGGTGGTGCTAAAATATGTCATGCTCTAAAAAAATACCAGTTAAAGCCCAAATTCTAAACCACGGTATTCACAAAACCCTAATTTCATTATATTAAAAAAATCTCATGGTATTCATCATCAAATATATATCATAACCCTAAATCTTTTACGTTCTAAATTATAATATCACAATCAAGGTTCACTCTTTTTGCATTCTGATTCAGATATATTACTTGATTCTCAGGAGCAAGAAGATATGGGTAATAACACTAGCATCTTAGTTCCATTTAACTGTTCCATCCCTATACAATGTAATTATTATCTGCCGCAATATTCCCGACCCTAACAGTATTGTATTTTTATTTGCAGTTGACGAGTGACTCAATCTTTTTGTGATATACATTCATCCTTTTCTCAACTATCAACCATGATTATGATAGTGATGAATTTAAAGTTTAATCTAATGTCATTTGCCTCATTTGTTTTGTATCCAGTTCTTTAAGCAGGGATTTTAATGGTGTTGATGAAGGTGTTCCCAAATCTGATACTCAGCAGTATTATTCCACCATGCAGCAGGTTATGCAAAACCCACAGTTCATGAACATGGTTGAGCGCCTTGGTAGTGCTATGATGCAATTGTGTATATTTATTTTTAGGTATTATGTATACTGAAAGTTCATCACAGAACTAGAGATTTTGATTCCAATTGTCATAAGCAGGTGTGCATCTTTTTCTTAAAAGCCTAATGATGAAATTCTATTTGTTTTAATTTTTTTAGGTATTATGTTTATCAGAAGTTCGTAGCTTCTTCTGAAAACCATAAAGAACTACATGAAGAACATGTATTATCTGCTCATATGGTTATCATATCAGTACTGCGTTTGAACCGAGGGACTGCAAGGGGTAAGAGCTAATGACTTCATCTTTTTTTGACAAATTGACTTGGTTTTATAAGATCTTTCTGTATGCCATTATTTAATTCCGTTAATCCACTTTCATTACAAATCTCAAAAAATTATTTTTTTCTAATGGTTTCAGGGTGAAAGCTTTTACAATCCATACATACCTTAGACTCTAGGCTAGACAGGTGCAAAGATAATATATTCACGGAAGGTAAACCGAATCCTCTAAATGTGGTTAAAAGAGATGGAGGCTGTAACTATGCTTCAACGGATTTTGCAGCCCTATGGTTGGGTCTTTTTACATTTGTATACTTTTTGATATTATCCATTAGTGATAGAGCAAAATTAATACTGCCTTTTGTTTTTCAAGTTAATAAAAGATCTGAAGATTTCAGTATGAAACATAACATCAATGCTTTATTCTTACGAGATATCCTAGAAGGTCGGTAATGCGCCATGTGTCTAACGTCTGTAATGTAACAAGACGTGTCCAAGATGGTTTTCTGAAACCATTGGCGCCACCGCTGCATAATAACAACTGTATTTGACGATATTTTTTAGCGACCAGATTTAACGACCACATTATTATTATGTGGTTGCTATAATATTGTATTGGGCACCCGTTTGACAAGTTCTTATTTGTATTCTTCATATGTGTCAGCATTACTAGAGGATTTAGACGAGAGTTCAAGAAATTCCAGCAGATCCTTCCGGCTACATGTGAGACTTCTCCTGTCATAGCCAATCAGTTATCCGTACACGCTCATTTTCCATAAAACTAATCATATGTGACTATTGAATTTATGTGTTATTTATGTGTATACACTTTGAATTTATGTGTTTGGCAGATCATATGTGACTTTAGATAATATGTGCATGATATTATAAATAGTCCTATTATAATGCTTTCACATGTGCCATCTACTAGTTCAAAATTTAAACAGCTCTCAGCGTAAATTTGTAGTTGTTACGTATAGTATATACCTCTGATTGCTTCTAATACATCTGTTGAAACCCCTTCACTGATGACCTGAACCAGTGTAGATGCATTCTACGCAAACACATAAATTCAACGTGTACCAATATTGGTTACGAATATCATCTGGATATATCGATACATTTATGTTTGTATGTATAGAGACTTTTACAACATGAAAAGAAGAGTAGACAAAAAGACACAAGCATAGCATATGTGAAGTAATTTAACAGCAATCGACATGGTTGTTTTGCTTATAATGTTGGTTTCACACAGTTTGCAAGGTGCAATTTATTAGTAATAGAAACATAGCATTAAATCTTTGATTTTGAAGATTGGTTTTTCTAATCTATTTGTTTATAGGCTGAAACCAATTCCGGATTCTCTTATTTGCTCTTCATCAAATTTGTGCAGTCTCTACCTAAATTCCTAAAACCGTAATGAACAACAAAGTAAGATTTATGAATGTATCTTTTGGTCTATAAGTCATTAGTATGAGTTAGAATCAGATCCTCGTGATTCATGCAACCCGTCTATACTCAGTTTATGTGAGAGTATTTTGTGTATTTCGAAGTGAATATGTAATTCAATTCGATCCATGGACAACAAAACCCGAGATCCAATTTATGATTCACTACTATGCTGTTATTTCATATAAACATTATTTATCCTTTGTTACGGATTGAATAGCATCTGCTAATGTGTGAATCTTCATTTCTCTGTGCATCAGTTTATCTTCTCAACAGCCACTGATGGGAAAATAAAAGCGTGGTTGTATGACACTTTTGGTTCAAGAGTTGACTATAATGCTCCCGGGCATGCATCCACCAGAATGGCATATAGCGCTGATGGAACAAGGTTTAAATAATTATTTTCTTTGCAATTTTAAAATTTTCTTATCTGGATTTGGATTTGGAGACATCACTTGGCTATCTATAATGTTAACTAAACTATATATCTGATGTTATTATCACAACTAATAGGTTATTCTCATGCGGAACAAATAAAGAGGGAGATTCTTTTATTGTTGAATGGAATGAAGGAGAAGGAATTCTAAAGCGCTCATATCAAGGTCTTAAATGATCCGCTGAGGTTGTGCAGTTTGACACTATCAACAATAATGAAGTCGTTGGATCCCATATTCACTATATAGATGCATTTTTTAACGTATTCATTTGTAAATGTGCTGTTTCGTTGCAGGAGCAAAAGACGTGAAATTATTGCTGCGTGATTTTGTAGTTGCATATTCAAGCTGATCCAAGCACCTTGAGGTAGTATTAAATCAGTAAAATTAGTCTAACACGATGGGGAACGTTGCAGTACACTAAATGCATATGAAAGTCTACGTATTTGAATTTGCATTACTATATGCTAACGAGGCGTGTACATCATTAGAAATCTACTTATTTGCAATAAGGAGTGATTTGCATGCTTTTGATGATATTTAGAAGAAGAAAAAAAAAACGATGTGTTTCAATTTTTCTCAAGCAGGCATTACCAGGTTACTTCCAGATTCGTCCCTAATACCAGCACTACCACTACCATAGTTCACGCCAGTGCTAATGTCTTCGTTAGTAAGGGTCACTGCTGAGGCTAGAGATAGAGCAGTTGAAAAAGCTCGAGAGATTGTTGCTGCTGTTGCCAAGATGAACCAGCAAAAAATGATAATGATCTTGATTCCTTTTTTAGCATGGGGTCACTTCATTTAATCACTGCTCATATCACCCGATGAACATTAATATAGACATAAATCCATGACACTTGCTTGTGCAATCTGAGGACTCTTTTATGCCCTTTACCCTGTGATCTCTCTTTTTCTTATGTTAATTCACATATCTGGTAGTGACTGTTAATCTGTTTGATTTTGCATGAAACTACAGATGATTTCTAATCCTGAGTTGTTGAAAATGGCAACAGAGAGTATGAAAAATATGAATGTTGAGGACGTAAGACGAGCTGCAGAACAGTTAAAATATACTCGGTCAGATGAGATGGCTGAGATTGGTGCCAAGATGGCAAATGCAACACCTGAGGAGCTTGATTCTATGCGCTCCTGAGCAGATGCACAGGTCACCCCTTTTTAGTTTTCTGGGGTTCTGGTGGTCGTTCTGCAAAGAAGACGGAAGTTAATTCTAGAAACCTTGCGGATAAAGATAAAAACACAACAGCTTCATCCCAGTCTGTGAATCAAACCAGTGTTAAACATGTACGATCAGAATCTGCTGGAAGTTTAGACCCCCGCAAAGAAACACCAAGGGGCAATTTGGTAAATTCTTTTAGTACTCGCACGTATCTTGATGAGGACAGGTTTGATAATGGAGATAACTATTAGGGATCAGGGTATCGTTTGCATTCTTCTGATAGAGGTGATGGAGGTTCTTTAGGTCAGCAGTGGATAACCATGACATCCAACCAGGCATACAAAGGGCAGTTGCCATGAAGTGATGTTGTGGTATTATTGGAATCACCATGTGGACCTAGGTATTTGAAGAATACAAAGTAATGAATCTTTATTATTGTACACAATCTGGAATGGAAGAATAGAGGACCGTAGGCGCCTCACTGAGGATAGCTGGTGTTCAAAGTAGTGCTAGAGTCGTTCAGGCTGCTTTTCATACCTGTTTAGCCATTAAACCTCATCAGTGACTTTCTAGACCACTTTCACGAGCAGATGCAAAGGACTCTGACAAGTATTCTAAATTAATATTAATGATCTTTAAATAAACAGTAGTCTGAAAACCATGTATTTTATTACCATATTATACTAGGTGCATTGAAAGGGGTTTGGGTATTTTGGGGACGTTCAAGTACTAGACCGAAGGATATAGCTTGAGATAGGGACTAAAGTTTTAAATTCACTCATGTTTAACCAAACTGATAACTGAAACATGCCTGCTTGGAGCATTTTGTACTACTCAAATTTGTATCAAAATCGTAAGGTTTAAAAACATGCAATTGAAACTCAGTAATACGTTTTTCTTCCTTCTGATATAAAGTTTTATTTGGAGAAAAGATCGTTGACCCAAAAACCGGAGACGAAACACCTGTTACAATCTCTATTGATGATGGCATCCGTACAGGAACTATTTTGGCAGATCTTGCAAAACTTAAGCCAATATTTAAGAAAGACGGGTCAACCACTGCTGGTACATAATGAAGCTTTACATAACGAAGCTTTCTTCATTAGCCACAAGTGGTATTTCTTGGCACGTGATCTTACTGTTTTGTTGTTATCGTAACAGGAACTTCCAGCCACGTGAGCAACGGTGCTGGAGCTGTCCTCCTGATGAGGAGAAGTACCGCTATGCAGAAGGGATTACCAATTCTTGGTGTATTAAGCTATTTGCAGGTTCATTATATTTGCTCTCTTATGTCAATAGATTATCAGTATTTTTTATATTTATCGATATTTATATGCAGGCAAGTAGGGCGTAAAGAGAGCTATAATGGGTCAAATTCTAAAAAGGTTGTTAAGAGGGTGTTTGGGATTTCTTATTTAAGTGCTTTTCTGCTTGCTTATCGTTACAGTTTTACATGTTTTGCAACCACTACATTGTGAATGTTACCAAGGGCTTGTGTTTATGTGCAGAGATTATATTATCAAAAAAAACTTTCATAATAATATTTCCAAATATTACAAGGGCTCGGTGTTTAAGAACATATATTTCCAAATAATCTGTTTGCAGCGTTAGAGACTGTGTAAATAGTCTTTCCTACGACGGTGCAGCCGGTAAACCTCCAGCTTTGTAAGCTAAGTTTAACCTCGACCAAAATACAATTTGGTTTTAGCTATCAAAAGACATGTCCTATTCTTTTAACAGGTAATCTCATAACCAAGAGTCAATATTTTATAATATCGACCTTTTAAACCATGCTTGGCATGACATGTATCCTTACCCATGTGAACAATGATCACTTTCTTGAAGCATCCGTAGTTAGGCATAGTGGGTTCTTGCATCTAATCAAGAGAAACAAAGTACAATAGATGCACTTTCTTAGTTGTACGAGACAACAACTTTTACTATCGAGTAGTTTAATTATTGAACAGTCAAATAATATCTTTCCAGTCAATAGTTTATGCTAAACAAATGGCCAATTAAGTCAATTACTTATGTGGTTAGCAGGACACAATTTAGAAAAAAGAAGAAAAAAATTACTAGGTTATCTTTTTATTGCATGTAGGAGCGTGAATATGATCTTCATCGTTATTTTAATTTTGTATTCATGTACTGACCAATTTATACAATTGATGTTGCATGGTTCCTGTAGAAGTATAGGTAATCTTAATATATGTTCTTCGAGTAATGTTTTCTATATTATGTTTATTAGTTTGGACAAAGAGTGTATCGTTATTTATTGGTCTATGAATTGATTGCTGCTTTGTTCTTTGTATAGGTTTGGGAGAGATTGGGATCTGGTATTAGTTCCTGGATCAGAGAAGCAAATCAGCTAATACTTTTTAAATGCTATAAGACCACTTTTTTCCCCTTCCTATATTTATACTACATGTCTATAAATATTTTTTTGTTGGCATATTTCACAAATATGCAGTTTGAGAAGTGGTTATCTTTTGATAGTAATCTATTATATGCTATTCAAGTAATTAAATAAATTCCTAGCCATCCTATGATAATTAACTAAATATATCTAACTTTGTTTTTATTTAATCGTCAATCTGTTGTAATTTGAAGGAGCTACGCTCACAAAGTCAGTAGAGAACATGAAAGTAAGTTTGATGCAATTAAGGCTGCCAAACGGCCGAATCGTCTTACTCACAAGAGAGGTAAAGAAATACATTTGTATAGCATATTAGCTACATATATCAAAAAGGAAACCGACCATCTTACCCTTTTTCTCAAGGCAGATGATTTTCCCTTGGATGTTTGATGAAATTCTTATAATATATTCTATTATGTTGTCTAACTGAAGTTATAAATGTTGTAGTAACGGGTCAAAGTCAAGCGCTTCAATGAAATGTGTCGGTTGACAAGGTTATAAAATGAAGGTGTCAATCAGACATCTTAGCCCATCTATGATTTACCAAATGCAACATTCATGTAAATAAGTTTGTAAACACGAAGGTTGTCAAGCTTTATATTTTCTCTCATATACGATAAACATATATTTCTTTTCGTTCTTTATCTTGCTATTCGTATGTACGACCCTTTCTTTCAACATGTACACAGTCCTACGATTTTTTACCACCTTCTTTCGCTATAGTAAAATATGCCAACAATAAGTATAATTCAGTATTTTACATTTTACTTTTTAGACATGTTATATAATTTTTATAGAAAAACTTCTTTACGATTACCCTCCTTCTTTAGCTATATCAAATTATGTCAACGATAACTATAAGACATGCCCGCCCATTGGGCGGGCTTCGACCACTAGTATATATATATATATATATATATATATATATATATATATATATATATATATATATATATATATATATATATATATATATATATATATATATATATATATATATATATATATATATATATATAGGGAAGGGATCGGGTGCGTATTCAATTTTAAGTAGGGATGGTGCGGATAATATCACAGTAGCTTTTTAAAAAAAAATTCAAAAAAATCTGAAAAAATTAAAAAAGTAAAGAGGATTATAAATTATTAAGAATCGCTGAAAAAAATTTCAGAAAAAAAATCGATTTCTTGATTAAAGGTATTGTGATATTAAGGTCGATTTTGACTTTTTTACAAAAGTCAAGATCTGATCTTAATATCACATAAACCTTTTTTATTTTAATACAAATTGTTAAAATCACATTAACTTTTTTTTTTTATATCACACTACTTTTTTTGTTTTTACTAAATATTATTAATATCACCGTTACTTTTTTAATAAAAAAATGTTAATATCACGGTTTCTTTTTATTATCACAGGTACTTTTTTTCTTTTTTTAATATAATTGTTAATATCACCGTAACTATCATATGTTTTTTTAATAAAATTGTTAATATCATAGTAAATATCATATCTTCCTTAATATCACGGTTCAATTTTACATGTAAAAAAGCTTAATATCACATTTGGTTTTATAATATCACCATTTTATAATATCACAACTTCTTAATATCACAATAGAACTCATAATATCGTTAATATCACGGTAGGACTCATAATCAAAAAACTAAAAAGTGCTCAGAAAAATCTGGAAAAATAAAAAAATGAAAGAAGATAACACTAGTAAGGTTCGCTCAAAAGGAAAAAAATTAAAAAAATCGTTTACATGGTCAATTGCTACCGTGAAGTTAGCGCAGATCTTGACTTTTTAAAAAAAATCAAGATCAGATCTGAAATGGGCGGTCCAGATCTATCCGTACGTCCGCACTAAAATTAAAAATCCGCACATGATCCTCACTATATATATATATATATATATATATATATATATATATATATATATATATATATATATATATATATATATTCATATAATAAAAAGCAACTAACAAGATGCTAGAACCAAAAATTACTTATTTGCATGATTAATCAAACATTATTGTTTGTTTCCATATCTTGAAATAGAATTAATCGGTTTATATTTCATATAGATACTAGACGAATACCCGTACATAGCAACGAGATTTTATAGCGACAGATCGTTTAGTGATAAAAAAAGGTTTATGGATTATAAATGAAAAATAATAAAAATTTGAAGATTTGGGGATTAAACATAATGTTTTAAAACCCGGTTCGACCCGGGTGGTTCAACTGGTTGAACCGTTCCGATCGAAAAACGGGTCGATTTAAACCGAGTCAACCCGATGGGTTGGATCGAAAACGAGTCAAATTAAATCGGGTCAACCTGCCGGGATTGAAGCGTCCCAGGTCAACCCGGTTTTTTTATGTGTATTAATAGTTTCCTTTTGAAATATAGGTTTTCAACATTTTTTTTAGTTTCAACTTTTCACTTTTTACTTTTTCCTTTATATATAGTATAGCAGGGTACCAGCACGTTTCGGCGGCGGGTATCCTGTGACGATTAACCGAATAAATAGATCGATGAGACCTAATTCCGCAAGTTTGTATCGGTTTCAATGAGTCTTTTCTGGTTCGTTTTCGGATGGCTTTTATTGGTTAGCCGAGCCGGTGGCGACACCGGTTCCTGGTTGATCCCTTTGGTCCGGTCCGGTTTTCAAAACTATATATAAGATCAACTTATTAGCTTGTATGAAGCTTTATGTGTTTTATCAATTGGTATAATGTGTATAATAACATGTACTTTTTATTTTAGGGTGTTTTAAAAATAACTTTAATTAGTGTGTTTAATTATTGTTTGAATTGTACATTGTGAAAATTTTATTGTACTTCTTAATAAGGGATGTTTTAATTGGTTGTTTTTAATTTTGTATATACGCTTTTAATTGGTTGTACAATGTGAATAAATTATTGTACTTTTAAGTAATGAGGTGTTTTAATAAGAGTATTAATTACACTATTCATTTATCTCACATTTGACGTTCAAGATTTCACTTTTCAAGGTTTGATTATACACTCTTTATACGTAGTATAGATTTGATACCTTATACCTATATGGCGTGGTTTTTAATTAGTGAAATTATTTACCCTGACAAATAATCATTTTATAGGAGTATATACTTGTTAACACAAAGTTAAATATTTTGAAAAAACATATTATTTGGTATATTTGTATATCATGATGTGTGCTTCAACTTCTGAGTTGCGTGTGAAGATTTTGCCTTTTGTTCAATTCTTCGGTTGCTGTTACTGGTAACGCATCACTGGGAGTTTTGTATGCATGTCACGACTGAGCCCATTGGGGGTGTTTTGGTGTTGCGTGAGGAGAGCAAAGGTGACCGGCTCACCACTTGGTTTGTGTGTAATTTTTAGGCCCACTTGTGTTTTTATTATTTATTAATTAATTTGTGAGTGTGTGTGTGGGATATTTTTTAGTGTATTTTAATGAAAATCGAAGGAGGTGTGACCATTGGAGGTGAAAAGTGAAAGGGAGTTAAGGGATGTAAATGGAGAGAGAAAGCTGATGTGACGTTGATATAGAAGGTGAAGTGATGTGACCAATGAGTATAGCCTTAAATGGTTCTTTGTTCATAAGAGGTTCTTGTGGTACTATAATCGCATTAGCGTGACGACTTTTCATTTTTGTTTCTTTGAATGTTAGTCGGTGTCTTTAGTACGTTATTGTGTTACGTTGTCGTCTTATATATTTCAGTCTAGTACGTTTGTTTTGATGTTTTCAATTCGGTCTTGATGGAATTCATGGTTAATTTTACTTAGCTTATTTTCAGCTTGGTAATGAATATATATTGTTTCGGGTTCAGTCCAAAATGAAACTTTCGTTGCGGGTTTAGTCCATTTTATTATTGACCGTTAGTTTAAACAACATAAAATTATTAAGGGACTAGTATAGTTTGTATTGGGCCAAACCCGTCTAGCCTTTTAGTATGATGTATCTGTATTTATATTGTAAGACGCTCATTATTTTTTTTTTGGGTAAAAGGTCAAAGACCCGGTAAATATATTACTCCAAAAAACGTTTAAGTACAAAGGATATGGGTGAATCCCATATCTCAGCCCGTTACATAGGCGAAAAGCTTACATAACAAGATACTTCATATTCTCTATATAAGAAAATAAACCACTACTCAAAAGTAAAATTATACTCCTATGGAGAAAAAATTACTTCCTACCAAGGCCTTGAAGCTTGATACCATACGTATCATAATAAGCATCCAGATTACCTGAGAGATCGTAAACCTGATCCGCATAGTTATCATAGTCATAGTCATCATAATCATCTTCACAATCATGACTACCACCAAATAGATTACTCGACTCATCAAAGGTGTTCTCAACCACATCTTCTTCACTATTAGAATCCACAATCTCACCCACCTTAGTGAATGGGTTAACCCTCTTAGTAAAAGACGTATAAGCAACCTTTTTAATATGAATACCATTATCATCAACAAGAGTAGCTTTCCCATCCATAAGAAGCATTTCAAACTCCCCAATTTGCTCAACAATAGGGGTAGGGCCAACCTCGTTATCTTTCATTAAATCACTCACATTTGGAACTCGTGATACATTACTTGTCTTAATTGACCCAACCTCCTTTGCTTCCATTGTATTACGAGACTCCTCTACATCAGTAGGATTGCCACTTTCATGAGAATCAATCGTATTTAGAGCATCAAAAGGATTAGATGTAGAAATCCCACTCGTACTAGCCACTTCAGTGGCTTTCTTCTTTGTATTATCTACCTTCTTGTGTTCAGGAGGAGGCGCTTTAGGTTGATACCTAAACTTAGGACCCACACTAGGTTTAGTAAAACCTCCCTTACCTGGAACACTTTGACCACCATTCCTACCCTTATTCTTGTTATTGACAGTTTGAAAACCATCATTAACACTCTGTTTAGGCTGAGTAGGAGGTGGACCAGATTTAGGACAATCAAGTAGCATATGACCAAAACGCTTACACGTATCACATCAAGGCGGTTTCCATTCGTATTCAACCTGAATATTTTCAATATTAGAACCTGTCCCATCAATTAAAGGTATCTCAACAATGATGCTCTCCCTAAGAGCCTGATCCGCCTTAACATCAATCAAGCACCTAGCAAAACTACTTCGACCCCATGATTCCAAGCACATTTGACTAGTGTAAGAATCTAACATTTTTGGCGTACCAATCAGTGTGGCAAGGAGGCTGAGACCATCATCAGAAAACATAGGAAGGGGCACATCATGGAATTTAACCCATACCAGAATATTAGTCAAATCCTCTTTAAGTAGGTTGGTGTTTAGGGTCCAATGTTTAAGAATAATAGGCACATTTCTAATCATCCACGGACCGTTTTCAAGCACATCATCAACACCATTCTTCGAATTAAACTTAAAGAAGAAGAGACCCTTTGCATTCATCATGACTTTTTGAACGCCATACTTAGCCCACTTATTACGTACATAATAATCAACAAACGGGAAAGCAATGCGTTTACCAAGAAAGTACCCATATAAAGTATTCTCAAATCTAGAATTTACCTCTTCCACCACGTTCATAGGAACGGAAGGGTCCACATTATCATTTTTATTGCTACACTCCAGCCTACGAAAGTTAGACTTGTGTTTCGGTGGCTAACTAGAAGTAGCACCCGCATAAGAAACCGGCTTCATATTAGATACATGCGTAGTAGACAGTTTCAGAACACTTTGAGTGTTTGTAGGAGAATCATTCCGAGCAGAATGATTTGAAGAATCCATCTTCGCATTTTCAACACCATGCATTGCTTCCTCAAAACTCTGATAAGCATCCAAGACTACCTGAGCAGTACCACAAGGATGACTAGTTTTCTCATGAGAAGAATTAAAATGATTAACGGATTCATCATCAGTGTTTCCAGGAGAAGCCAAATTCACTATTGTTTCAGCCACACTAGAATCCAAAACAACTCGTGGTATCTCAAAACATTGGTCAGCAGCAGGATAGGGACGTGAAACTGGCTTAACGTATTCAGAACCTATCTCCGTTGAATTAATTTTGAAGCCACCAAAACAATCATCAAGTTTGCCAACAGATTTAGACGCTTTAGTAGCACTATGTTTGTTAAGAAACCCTTTATCCACCTCTCAGAACCCACGTACAGTAAAAACAGCCAAGGACAATCGAAAAAACTAAAACCCTAACTGAGAAGTTAGGGTTTTAACAACAACAATGTTCAGATTCAACCTCCCACCATAATGATCAACACAAGTAAATTAAAGACGATTAGAAAAGCTTGTGCGATACGAATACCAGAAACCCTAACAAATCGATTCACCCACAAAGACACTAAAACCTGTAAAACTAACACAAATCTGATCAGGAGAGTGATGTTAATCACTAACAAGAACAAATTATATCAAGCAGAACAAGGATTAAGATCGATTATGGACATAAAAGGTGAAAACCGATTGAGAAGAATTTAGGGTTTTGGTCGCCTGAGAGAATTTAGGGTTTTCGGTTTTTTTTACGACGCTCATTATTGGGTTATCAAATATATTTAATCAAACATTTTGTATCTTGCAATATATTCAATCATTTAAGTCTTAGCTACCAAGTACGCATAAACTTTTACAAATTACCAACTAAACCAGACCAGTGTACAAACCGAACCAGTAAATCAATGAACAAAAAAGTTGTCGTTGTCTCGACCACCATCTTTATTTTCTTCAAATTATAGCAAAATTTAAAATAAAATACAAAAAACCATAAACATAAACATAAACATAAACCCTTCTACCTCCTCATCTTCATCTTCATAAAAACTACCACTTCCATAGACACACTCACAAAAATGATACACTTCCATAAAAACTACCACTTCCGTGGTGGGTTGTGGTGGTTGTGGTTGGTAGGTTATAATAGATCTGTGGTGGTGTTCATTAGTTGATGGTGGTCGGAGGTGGGTATGCAGACGGTGAATCGCTCACCACCAAATAATTCACAAACTGCAAGGTATATTCGAGTGGAAATGTTGAACCCCATTGTGTTTAAGATCAAACCCAGTTCTAAACATGATGGGTGGTGGTGACAGGTGAAGATGGAGTAGATGGTGATTGGTTGAGAAAGAAAAACAATAAAGAGACACGGTGATGGTTTGTTATTTAAGATGTTGGGGTTAGCTAGAACTAGGGATGGTGGTGACGGGCTGAGGTGGGTGTGGTCGTGTGTATTGTGTGCAAGGGCGGAGCCAGAAATTTTTTTTCGAGGGGCCACACTTTGATAATTTTTAAAAACTACACTAAAATTAGTACCTTGGGGGAGCAAAATTACAAAAAATTTCAGATATTTTAAAAATTTTACACTATAATTTTTTTCGCAAGGGGGCACATGTCCTTTGTGACCCCTTTAAATACGCCCATGTTGTCATGTTGATTCGTGGATGGGTGTGTGTGAGAAGACGAAAAAGATAAGTTTGTGTTTTTTTTGTTTAGTAAAAAAATGAAAGAATGTAAGTATGTCAAGACAAGTCAAAGTAACGGTGCAGTTAAAAATGGATTAAACCAGCAACAAAACTTTCATTTTGGACTGAATCCAAAACTTAAAAAAAATTAGACTAAAAGTGAAATACGTGACAAACCATAAGACCAAAATTGTAGTTAACTCTTCTTTATAGTTCACATTTTGTCAATGTGTGAACGTGTATCTACAAAACGAAGTATGAAAGGTGAGCATTTGCCACGTGAGTATATAATTTATGTTAAAAAGACTCTCTGTCGTCTTCATGGCCGCGTAAAAAACATTTAATGGTCAACTTGAAATTTTATAATTAAGAAATTCAATCCATGTCAAAAACGATATTTACAAATTAAGATCGTATTTATTAAGATTATAGATTTTGATAGATATCGTTGAACACGACAAAGGATAATTATTAAGAAATTCAGTTCATTAATAAGACGATGGATCTTTTCTATTTAAATCGTATTTAGTTATTACGTAATATTATAGATATAGATTCTGAAATCATTTGTGTAAAATAGTTTATGAACTTAATAGTGCAAGAAATCAATATGAATCTTATGTCGTAAGTGTGGTCTTGTCCTGTATAGAAATGTATTAATTTCATATATCTTTATATTTTCATGAATAATTACATATATACCAAAAATGCAATAATTAAATGCATAATGTATAACGCAAGCTATGAAACTTGTATAAATATGAAATTACAACATTTAGCTATAAGTTTGTCACACTAGCTATTATTCTTTGTTGATGCCCTTCTGTCGAATTTAATTTCAATAATGAATTTTCATGTGTGAGTCTAAACACCTTTTGATAACATGTTACAAACACTTGTAGATATATAACCAACAAACAATAATATTTTTGACGCATATATGGTAAAACTAGCGATTACTAGACGCAATAGCAAGAAACAGTAGAAGGCGTTACTAGTTGTTTCTAAATAATAGTATTTGATAATGGGGGAAATCTTACCTGCATTACAATGCAGGTAAGTTACCTGCTTTGCTTTGTAAAAAGTTTAAAAAGGTTACAATTAAGTCCCTACACTTTCATTGTTCTTTTTGTTTAGTCCTTGTCCCCCTCTTTTTTAACAAAGGAAGACAGGAAACTTACCTGCATTATAACGCAGGTAAGATTTCCCCTTGATAATATAGTTGATTAACTATAATCATTAAGTGTAAATGTTATAACAATGTGAATTTTACACATGAGAATTTCTCTTTCTCTCTCTCTCCCTCCTCTAACAACTTTTTCCGTCTTTTGTTTCACCATTAAAAAATCTTGAAAACCTTCAATTAACAAAATCCTGTACGTAATTTCTAAATCTAATCCGTGTAATCGATTCAGTTTTCAATTCCGCTTCTATTGATTCTATTTTCCCCAATTTTTTACGTGTTTCATCATAAAACCCAATTTTTTACGTGTTACATCCTAATCATAGCCTGTTACGTTAATTGAGATGTTAGTATCAATTGAACAATAAAATGTCTGCTAAAAATAAGAATTCAAAGAGAAGGACTCGTATTCCCAATAGGTTCGAGGATACTGTATGCTCGCTGAATACTAAGAAGAAATATGAAGAGACAGGTGAAAATGAGGATAATCAATCAGAAGCTAGGGTTAGTAATGATCATTTGGGGAAAGAGGCTGTGTGTAGAGAAGAGTAAAATGGGGGATAGTAATGGGACTGATGGTTGTACTGATGCAGTAGGGGAAGAGGAACCAAATGAAACATCCACACAAGCAGGGGATATGCAGACATCTGATTGCACTATAAGTGATTCATCATTACCTGTGAATGTACAACGTGAGGCTATTAAAACTAGTAATGTTGAATCAAGTACTGCTAGGGCTGATAATGGTAAGTCTGTTAATTCTGATAAGTGTAATCATGATCATGGTTGTAGTGTGAAATTGATAGATAATGCATGCCTGATAATGTGAATAGTTCTTGAAGAGATTGGTTATAATAAACATACAAGATTATGTCTTAAGGATCGAATGCTAGAAGAGTTAGAGAGAGAAAGTAAAGATTTGGGAACTTAGTGAGAGAAAATGAAATCATATGAAGCTCTAACGTCTCCTTTGGTGGGAGAGGGCTTATATAGTGTCTTACAAAACGCCCTCTGTCGGGCTGTGGATCAGGTACACAGTGGGTAAAGACCCGTCCGTCCTCCACGATGTTACTTAACTAACTAATAAATGTTTAAGACTACGAACTTTCTAATGCTAACAAATACTCGGGGTGACCAAGTATTTAAACATGGATTTGCTAAATCCTAACATACTTAGAGCAATAATTGGCTAGGGACATTGAAGTGAATCAAATCGAGGATACTTTAGTGTTTAAGAAGATGACCGAATTCCTAGGAACCTTACCTATTAATCTTTGCAAGATAGATGGAAAGTTGAGAGTAGTAAGCCCAAGCATAAGTGGAATTGGGATAAGCCACCTTGTGATGGGAATGGAGAGTGGCACATTAGGGTGACGATCTATGATCCCAATGGGGAGATGTTTGAAAAAGCATACCGGACTAAGCATACTAGTAGGAAATTAAAAGAGAAATTCAATCCCACCGATGTCCTTAAAGATGAACTTACTCACCTAGGTACATAGGGTATGACTTCGAGTCTAGCTACAAGACTCATAAATAAAGAAAAAACGCTTCTTGGGAGGCAACCCATGTTTAATTGTTTGCATGTTTGTTTTTCATCTTTGTTTGTATGTGTTTCATATATCTTTTTCATTCTTGCTTAATCCTCATGTTTATTTTGTGAAAATGTTTTATTTTGATTTTAACCTCGTCTTAATTGCATATAAAAGTATTTTACAAAAAGATAAGTGTAGGGAAGATCGCATATGTTTTTAAGAACTTGCACGAACATGATATTAACAATAATTGAAATTGTATATATTTGTGTGTTTGGTAGAGTCAAATGCTTGTATCGAGTCATAATGGATGTTTTGCAGGAATTTTTTTCCAGGTTTTTAAAGAAGTAATTTTCCCAGAATTTTTCCAGAAAACGCACCAGACCCTTTCTGTTAGAACAACCTGACGGCATCGGGAATAAATAAAGCCCGACGACGTTAGGTAATGTATAAACAGATTCACTATTTCATTTTCTGTCTAATTTGTAATTTTTGGAAACTTCAAATTCTTAATTTTCTAGAAAATCTGCAAACACCCATTCCACAAGCATTATATCTTATTTACTTTCCAGTATATTTTTGTTTCATATATAGTTTACACCGCTGATTTTACGCGAGGTTTCGTTTCGTTTTCTTATAAGTGTGCAGGTTATATTAGACAAGAAGAAGAAGTACATGATGGAAGCAACACTTGTTACTTTGTTAGGAATTGGAAATTCCATGTTAAAGAGTCGGTCACCCCAATAATGGTCTAGCATATGTTAGCTCGTAGATTTGTCGTTGTTTACATTATTTATCAGTTTATTAGTTAGTTATTAGTTTAGTTTAGCGTAGTGTAACACCGTGGAGGAAGGACGGGTCTTTACCCACTGTATGCCTGATCCACAGGCCGATAGGAGGTCGTATTTCATGTAACTATAAATACCCCTTCCATCCATGGAAGGGGTGGTGCTTTCAATCTAATATTCTACAATTTGTGAAGTAACTCTCTACCAAGAAAACACCCAACTCTCTAACTTTCTCTCTCTAATGGCTAACATGTATTTTGATCTCCCAAGACCACCCGAATCATCAAACACATAAATATATCGATCCTACAATTGGTACCAGAGCCAAGGTTTTTGTGTTGTGTTGATTTGTGTGGTTTCATGGTTAGTGTATTAACTGTTGTGGTATCTAGTTTTGGTTCGTTTGTTTGGTCAAAAATTTTGTTTGTGTGGTTTCGTGGTTTTTGTATTTACTGTTGTGGTATTTGTCTTGGTCGGAATATATTCTTTGGGTAAACAATTCTTTACTGGTTAAAACATGTGTCCAAACAGTTCTTTAATACATTTTTGTGGTCTATGGCCTTAACTGGTTAATACATTTGTTGTCCAAAAGTTGAATATCTGGTCATTTTTGTGGTCTTAATGGGTCAAAAGGTGCATCCTTTGTGCAGTTTTCTGGGTAAACTTGAAGATGGTCGGAAAACTTTTTGATATTCATGCTAGCGAGTTGGTCATTTGTTTCTTGCTAGCGACTTGTCAATGTATCATGTCCAGATTCACTGGTTCTCTGTAGCGACTTGGATATAGTTGACTTTTTGAAGTCAACAGCGAGTTATGTCAAAAGCTAACTAGCGACTTGCTTTGAAAAACTGCTAGCAACTTGACTCTTAAAACCGGTAGCGACTTGTTATTGAACAAGTTAGCGACTTATGTGTTTTAAAGATGTAACGACTTGGTCTAAAGCTATGCTAGCGACTTGGCACAAACAAAAGGACCTGGCTACTTGTTATTGAACAAGGTAGCGACTTGTTATTAAGAATCATAGCGACTTATCATGACTCATGGATGCTAGCGACTTGATATTTATCAAGTAGCGAGTTGTATTGAAATATCTGTGTAAAGCACTTGACTCATTAAAGCCGTAGCGACTAGTCACAGGTTAGCGAGTTAACTCAAATGGGTTAGCGACTTGCTAAGGACAGAAATGATGAAGAAGATGAGAAGTAGTGACCTCGACAACAACCTCAATACCAAAACTTATACGACCTCAGTAATTACTTCATCAGTCCAACAACATCGACAATGATATTAAATGAAAAATAACGCTTGTATTCAACAAGATCTCAGTCAGATTCAACCCTATTCCATATCATTATAAGACTATCTTGGTTGAACCTACTCGTCATTGATCAGTTTTTCACCTTTATATCCGAATGCATAAAATATATCAACAAACAAGTATGGTTATTGATATCTCTGATTCGTTTATTTTTCCAAAGCACTAATTAAAATGAAAATATCATCGATCTCATAAAAGTTCAAATGGGTAATCTTTTGAAGATTTTGTGTTGAACTTGTTTCCTCATTAATCATATTCGAAGTAAATTACTTCAAGTAAATGTTCGAAGGGTAAAGAAAGATCAAAACCATTCGGTTTTCATCTTTTCTTTTGTTTCGATTAAATGAAAAATTAGACCAAAACCACTTATAATACCTACCTCATTGAGAGCTCTTGAAGCCAAGATACAAGATACGTATATTGCTACATACTAATGACCGCTTCAAGAACTTCAAGCCATCCCTGTGGCGAAGTCGAGATGAATACAAGGAATTTTTGGACTTTGATTCTCCTGTGTGCAAGAATGAGAGGCGGACTGTTTTTTATTAGGGTTTTTAATTGCTGCTTAGATGAAAGAGGCGTTATGTTGAGAGAAATTTTAGGTTAAGTGGGATATATGTGTGCTCTTAAATACCGTATATTTAGGGTTGTGTGGTTATTGGATCAGTTGACGTGTAATATGGGTACACGACCAAATGGATCTGGTGGACTTGCTTTTGTTTGGGCCGAGGCTTGCTTGTGGGCTTCTCATGTGATTTGGGGCATTATATGGACACTGGGATATCTATTCTACTCTATTGGTGTACAGTATACTTGATCATTGAGCTAAAATGATGGAATGTTAATATTGTGCTTGTATGAACTTATGAATGTTGCTATCCGAAATTTAGTTTTGGATGCACAATTTAATGATATTTGGTAAACGTGTGATATATTTGGTCATGACAATTTCACGAAGGATACACAATTCACGGCCTGAGCTAAATTTCTCGGATGGTTGGATTACACTTTCTCGAGGACACACGTTCGATTGATCTTGAATATTATCGAAAATGTTGAACCTTCTTTATAAATCCGAAATTTTAATGATGTGCCGGAGTTGACTTGGATTGGATTGGAATGGAGCTTAATAGATTATTGGATCTAATGCTTATTTTTGATAATGAGATTTGAAACACGAGATTTGACGTTTTGAGTTGTTGTTGAGATTTGTTGTGTTGTGCGGGCAATACTTTGGTTTATGCATTTTCACGAAAGGTAATATGTCACGGCTTGGATTGTTATTGGAACTAAGTTGACTACGGGGTTGTTTGGACGATATTTCTTATTTGGGTTTGAAGTGAGGTTTTCCGGGCACGTTTACTTATTTCGTCTTCATTCTTTCTACCCTTCCACGAAGATGACTTGTTTGGGCATTTACAGAGTGTGATAAAGACTTGGATATTTAGTTACGTTTGTGATTCTTTCTCACTTAACCCACAACGTAACTATCACTACGGTGCCTCACGCAGTTGAGGATATGTCAAGAGGTTTTGTACATTGGGTACACTGTTTCTTTTTCACAAGGATCAGTACAAGCTTAAGTAACGAATCTGGGGAATTCTTCTTCATGATCGAGTTTGATATATCGGGTTTACTTCTCCATGTGGTCACTACAATAGCCGACAGAATGCGTGATTGATGTATTTACCAAAGTGTTTAATTGGATGGTTGATGATGGTGTTGATGTTGGTAAATGAACCGTTTATGAACCACTGCATGTTCCCCTAAAACAGATATTCACCGAAACCAAAGTTGTCATAACACACTCAAGCTGACATTGTTTACGGTTTTGTCTTGATTTTGTAAAATCCCGCGAAAGAACCTATTTCTCGGTTTAAATCATAGATTTGTAAAATCCCGTGACAATGGAAACATCCTGGTAATAGTAAAGTGCATTTTCGGATCTATCTTACGGTTTATTCTTGGTTTTGTAAAATCCCGCGAAAGAAACTATTTCTCGGTTTAAACCATAGAGTTGTAAAATTCCGTAATGATGGAACCATCTTGGAGAAGAGAAAGTTTAATTCTGGATCTTACTTGATGTTGGTGCTACGGTTTCTGCTTCAAAGAAGGGATAAAAGGGTGTACTTCATGAATTGGGTATGTGTTTGGATATTCGTCATGGCAGTTTGGTTATTACATGGTTTTACGGGGTTATGTGCTTTTAACCATGGTCGGGATGAAACCATTATCAGAGTTCATTTAAATGTCAAAGAAGGCTAGATTTGAGCAGTTAACCAGAGGATGTGACAACGGCGTTAATTCAATATTATTTATTTGAGGTTGAAGTGAATTATCACGGGCGAGTGTACTTAGTATCTGAAGGTATCGGGGATGGTTGGATGAAGATTCTTCATGATCCTTGTTCGAGCTTACTATCATAAACGAAGACTTGGAAATCTAGTTATTGTTGGGTGTCTTTTACCTTTTCTTTTACCACTTGGGGGAATTGGGCTCATACCACCTCAAAATAACTATCACTTTAAGGAGTTACGTTGTAGTGCTCAGTGTCACATTCAATTGTGGATTTTCAAGAGGTGATGTACGTCTATTACTTGATGGTTGGTTGGTTGAAGAGTATAGAGTACTTAGAGATTCAATGGAGCATGATTTCTCGGCACCGCTCTTTGTTACACATGTGCAAGTTTAAGTCACGAGTTCGGGTTAGTTTACTTCAGGGTCAAATTCATCATATTGGGTTTTCTCCATCAGTTGTCACGACAAAGAGCCTACAGAATGATAATGGGGATGATTACATGTTTTGCTAAGAGAGCTGAAAAGAGAGAGATTATGACGTCTGTTCACATCAGTTCAGGCCTCGTACTTCAACATTATGACGTATGAACACAACAGTTCATGCCTCGTTCTCTAAAGAAAAGAAAAGTGTACGCGTCAGTGCGCTTTATCTTCTGAAGAAGAGAAATCTTCTTATTATGACCATTCTCATCAACATGCTTCATACTTTTTCCATGCGCTTCAGTCATCAAGTGACCCGGGCTACCGTTGATTGTTTTCTTATTCCACTTGCTCAACTATAATGAAGATGGAGACATCATGTGCTAATGTTGCAGGGGAGAAGTGTGAATAGACTACATTTGGTTAAGATATTCACTTATTTAATCAAGAATGGCATTTCCGTATGCAATTCTTGAGGGGGAGAAGAAGTGTGAATTTTTTGCATTGTTGATTGATATTAGAGAATATAAATGGTCATACGGCTCTAAACTCATGTAAGAACCAAGCTTCTTCTTATCGGGTCATCTTCACATGGAGTTTTTCTCTTCTAAGAGCCGTTGGTTGACATCTTCACTCGGATTGATGAGTTTATCGACAAAGTGCTTCCGGTTAATGCTTCACGTATACATCAACATGATGATTCCGAACAATCTCTCTGTTCTTGTTTGATGTGATTGGTAGTTTGGTGTTACCATCTTGTGTGTTCGTTGTGGCCTGATTGCTGATTTCCTTGATGAACATCTTTTTGTTCTTGTTTGATTGGGAGGGATTTTAGTTAAAGGGATTTGCAAGATGTAAGTTAATTGGGATGCTTTTTGGTGGGATTCTTTTTGGTGTGAGTTGAAGATGTTAACTATCTATTCCCCAACTGGAAAATCTAGAAGAAGGTCGAGTCTACAGTCGGTTCTACATTTTCTGCTATATGTTAGAAGACTAAAAGACGAGTTGCATGTGATTATCAAAAGACTTCTTCTTATTCTGGGCATTTATCAAACAGATTGTCAGTTTAGGGGAGAGCACTAATTGGGGGAGATTGAAATGCCAAATTTAATCCCTAATTAGACTTGCTCACGTTATTCTTCAGCAAGTTGATTCTCACAGATACATCTGAGCTAATGATGTTCTTCTCAAAATATTTCTAGTATACGGACTTACAAAGAGTTGCTGATTCTGAAGTGTCAAAAAACCAGCAAGGCGTAAGGAGACAAGCACCTAAACGCGAGTAAACTTGATGAACTTAATACTTCTAAGTAATTGAAGATACCCCGGGAAGACAAATGTTATTACCGCAGAGAAACTCAAGGTTTGACTCATGACGAGTAAACTTGATGAACTTAATTATTCTAAGTGATTGAAGATATCCCGGGAAAACAAATGTCATAATCGCAGAGAAACTCAAGGTTTTACTCATCAAGGCGTTTAGTATTAGTATTTCAACTACGTGGGGGAAGTGATGTTAGAAAAAGTTTCTGAAGATAAAAGAGGTACACTAGTGTATGGTTATTTCGATGGTATCGCAATGATCAGGGGAGATAGAGTGTGTACATTGGGGATGCTCAGCTGTTTCACTTGAGTGCTTAATCAGTGATTCAGAGATATAATCACTTATTCCGGAGTTGACATCCGCAGAGATTGTCATCCGCAGAGATAATCAGTGACTTGGCCTGCTTCTTCAATGTTATCAGTTATTCCTTCCTTCGGTATTGGTATACTTCGGATACTTGAGCTTCATACACTATCTTCAGGGAAGAAAAATGTGAACATGGGGAGGTGTTTTCATTCCCCTCATGATGTGTATTCGGGAGAGCTCTTGGGTATTGGTGTACTTCTTGTTCTTGAGCTTCATACACGATCATCCGGGAAGAAAAATGTGAACATGGGAAGGTGTTTTCATTCCCCTCATGATGTGTGTTCGGGAGAGTTCTTGAGCATTATACAAAGAAACTGACTGCTTCAATTCAACTACTTGGGGGAATTGTTCTCTTGACACCTTTTGGAATGGATTGCTTCAGGCGTCAGTAGAAAAGAAATTTGAGAAGATTGTTTTATGTGTGGGATGATACGGTGCTGTTCTTCTTGTTGATGATATAACCTCAAACTAAGAATCACGGTGATTATTCTTGAAAGGAGCAGCGGGATTTATGATAATGGTGTGCTTCTCTGTGCACCTGGCTAAGGCAAGCTTGAAATAAAGCTTTGAATCTGCTCGGATAAAGGATTTTCGGTTTGGGG
>OU343221.1:278777790-278973918 GCA_910596185.1 Chrysanthemum makinoi
TTCATTTGCATTTTCTACAACATATTTCTTATCACACAATTTTCTCCTCAAAAATGGCATATTAAAGTGTTATTTTTGAAACGTAAGAGAATAACATGACTATTTCGAAGTGTTGCGGAAGAATGACCACCGTGAACAATTTTGTGAACAAAGTTTCAAATACTCCCCCTCAACAAGTGATATAAACGGTTGAGGTTTTGAAAGCTCCAGGGGAAGTACTTGTTCTTTTGAGCAAAACCTTGAAAAATGAAAGGTTTGATAGGTTTTACTCAAAAGTAAGAAGCTTTCGCCCCTTATATAAGGATTGTGGCACCCAGGCGGCTCACGTGGTCCTTTCTTGACAATTACGGGTTGTACGTCTATAAAAATGCCATTGACATATTAAATCACACATCCAAAATTATATGAAGGAAACAATTCGGGGTACCTGTGAAGTTGCAAAGATATTCCTGGAGTGCGCACAGTATGCTTGAAAGCCGGTGATGTTTTTCCGGTCCACCACCAACATAGCTCTCCAATCGCCTCGAATCGATCCCTTCAACAACCGCTCATCAATCATGGTGATGATCCTTCTCACATCCCTCCTTTCCCGAGAATTCCACATGACCCCAACTTTCGGCGTATATCCTTTTCAACCAGTACGCTATCCATCCCTAACCAGCCTTCAAAGTATGATCCCCGAATTTCAAGATCACTACACGCCATTAAGCAGCTTTGAAGTTCACCGCGGTAAACAACTCCAAAGGTTTGCCGATGAGCGTATATTGAGGTAGCTGATTGAGATCGGGAAGAGTAAGCGTTGGAGGATGAGGTTGACACGCCGCCCGATAAGATTCAACGCCATCCGATATCTTCAACACGCTCTTGATCACAATGCGCCTAATGAAGATGAGAACTGACTTGATAAATTCACGCTGAACTTCAATTGTCTCATACGCACTCGCATTTTGGCAAGGTACATGTCTTTGATGTCGTTGAGGGACAAGTTCTCAAAGTCAGCCTCGGAGAATCCATAGTCCTGTTCATCTTGTCGCTTGACTATGATATTCTTTAAGAATGTGTAGTCCCACTTAGACTTGAGATCAATGTGTTTGATGGCCACGATGTCCTTAGAACTATATAATGCATGTTGAGACTTCAACCAGTGTACCAGAGTATTCTTCGGCGCTCGCCAATGATGAATCCCATACAATGCATCTTGGTCGTATGCTTGCACGCTGTCAGAAAACAAGTGATTTGCACGTTCCTCGATAGCTATGCGCTTTGAGTAAATAGTCACTGGAATGGAAGAGTCAATGATGTAGCTGACAACGCTACCGCTAAGAGAAAATCCGTGTCTCTTAAAGAAGTATCGAAGGGAATCCGGTTCTGTTTGGCCAATGGTCGGTAGGGGTTTGGTCCAATCGGTGTAGTATGGAGGGTTGTCCCTTTGTGTGAAGTCAATGTTTGTTTCCGGATTGAGCCAATCCATGTCGTTAGACATAGCTCGAGCGATGTTCTCAAGATGATAGTCGACCTCGACGGCGCCGACTGTTTTAAGAAGTTGGAATGCTTCATTCTTGATTCGCTTCAACTCGATTTCGCATTTTCTTCACATGGAACTTTTCTTGCAAAAGTTTTTGCGCTCCAATGTAGAACCGCCTACCAATTCTTGACCTTCATCGTGGTAGGAGTTTGATTGACAAGTGTGGAGAACCATTCAAACTTTTTGGTTTTATCGTCATCTAGCCATGAGACGACTCCGTGCCGAAGTCGCCTTCTTCTTTTGGAAGGCCTTGATGATGATACTGGTTTCCGCACTTGTTTGGGTGAGGTGGGTTGTTGTCGGGGCTCAAGGACCTCTTCATCGCCACCACCCGTATACTCAAAGTAATCACCGCTTTATGAGTCAGGTGGTAACTCGGAATCGCCCCGAGGTTTATCAAGAGAAGACCGAGGTGGAGGAGACTTTTGCTGAGAAGAAGTTCGTGGTGGAGGAGGTGGCATAGAGGTAGATTTACCGATCGCTTCGACGCTTAGGTGCGTAATCCTTATCCTTATCATCGCCATCTCTTGGTCGCTTGGGTTGATCGCCGACTCCTTGCATGATGATTCGAGTTGAAAATCAAGTAGATTTTGAAAAATTTAGCTTCATCCGTAAACGCTCCGCATCGCTGACATTTGTATCACAAGTTTAGCGATTAACTCGATCGAGAGATCACTTTGGCCATTGTATTTTTAACCAATGCTAACATGTTAGGGGTGAGTTGTCCGAAAATATTTCTACACCGGGACAGTTGTCGAAGAAACTTGTGAGTATGATCTCTTGTCGTCTTTTCCGTTCCTTTAGGACTTTAGGAACGATTTCCTGAAGGTACTTGTTAGTGTAACCTTCGATCATTTCGCTCAGCCTCTCTTTACGATGACTCTTCATGAACTTTCAACAAATTCCCTTTCTTTCTCCATCTTGTCATGTCTCGCTATACATATGTCGATGTGATCAAAGAAAGAAATTTAGCTTTTGTAGAGCACGCTTTTTCTTCTCGACTTGTTTGACAAACTTTGTGAATTCGCTTATGAGCTTGAGAAATCCAAGATCGAGGTGGTTTCTTCACCGATTTGGATGATGATTTTGTTGATCTTTTTGATGGTGGTGGTGATGAGTGAGATGAAGAATCTGATGATGAGGGGACATGAGGAGATTCGGGGTCCTTTGGAGGCGTAGTATCCTCCTTGGAACGAGTGGACCGCTGAGAAGAAAGTCATCATAATCTTCTTCGCCATCATGTCCGCTTTAGCCTTTTCTTCCGCCTGTCCTTAGCTTCTTCATCAGCTTCTTTCTCAGCCTTATTCTTTCTCGGCCTCAATGTTAAGATCGGAGACTCCTTCACAAGCGCTTGTTGTTGCACAAGAGTGGTGGCACGCATCCCTTATCGGGTTGATTAACCGCATCGGGACCGTGAAGAGGACAACCACTTGATCCTCCGGGGCCACCCATTTGATCTTTTAAATTCTTCGCCTTTTTGAATTTGTCTAACTAATTTAAACTTCTTCCGTAGATTGATCCGCTTGCTCTTCTTCTTCTTCAGAGCTTTCATCATAAGACTCAAGTATAGGAGTCTTTCCTTTTCCATGTTCAGCTATTGGACTTGTAGGTTTAGTCTGCTGGAGGAGGATACGGCTGCATTCAGAGAAGGTAATCTCTTCATCTGCGGTCAAGATTCATGAGCTTTCGGCCCACAAGCTTTGCGTTCGGGTTTGGGAATTGGGATGGGAGCAGCTTCCTTAGATGGAACAATCTTCTTTGAAGGAGGGTTCCTCTTTGGGAACTTCCTTGACTCACAGCACTTGCCGCACTTCCTCGCTTTCTTTTGGTTCTTCTGTGTGTTCCGTAAGATTTTTCGCCGAGATGACCAATTGCCTGACCGCTTCCGTGATACCTTTTGTAACGTTTCGAGCTTTTTCGACATCTTTAAGGAAATCCGCAAAGACAAAGACCTTGTTTCTTTGTAGACGTTTCCTTGATTCCGACAGATAGAATGGGTTCCGCCAACATGTCGCGGATTGTCGGGGTCATTGAGCCTCTTGGGAATGTCAGGATGAAGTCCAAGTGCTCTCTGGATCAACAATTTAGTATATCCGATGTAGGGAATCTTTGAGCCAAGTTTGTTGAGAAATGACATCATGTCATCCCAAATCGAGCTTTCGATAGCGATGTGTTTCTTGTTGACCAATGCCTGCATTATTTTGCAGCCCATGAGCTTAGTGCTCATAGCCACCGCCACGCACAAAACGACTTGGTGATGATCATGTAGAGAGTTCTCCGTGGTTGAGGAATACTCTTAAGCTCTACGTGAGAATGCTTGGTGATTACCCCGTAGCCTCGCCATAACCGATATTGATTAAGAATTGAGAGTGAGCTCTTCAGTGGCATATAGTTTGGTTGGATCGACATCGAATTAGGAGAATGTCCCTTAAGTCTGCAGTGTAATGGTGACTTGTTTGTGATTCGTGAGTCACCGCTACGCAGCTTTGTCCTTGACCCTTTCCATAGTGTTCCGTAACTGTTGGATGTAGATCTCGGAACAGCTGCAGAGTGTGAAAGCATGTTCGATACGGATGAGTCCTCGAATATCAATAGCAATTAAACATGAGATTTGAGCAAGTGAGGTTGTCAAAGTCAACACGGAGATTATTCTTTCCTATCTTCATTGGATAGCCATGAGGATAGATATAAGCAATGGAGAGAACTTCTGTGCATCCATATTCATTTGTTCAGCCATGTCGTGATCCGAAATAACATTAGCCAAAAGAACCAACATATTGAAAGACATAATGTTAGTCAACAGAAGGTCTTATTGTCTAGTTATTGAATGAACAAAGGTCAATGATTGTTACGAGTCCTAAGTCACTTGTATATTCAATAGTCCAATGACGCCGGAAATGTTTCAAGTAGTTAGTTAACTTTAAGTTTTAAAGTTTATTTTATCACTTATTGTTCACAACATATCAAACGATTTAAGTTTATTAGTGACATTTTAGGATTCGTGATGATATGATTAGTTTATTTACAAGTTTGTACACATAACAATTCATAACGGAATGATCACGCTTATGCGTAGGATTGGTAAAGTTATGCGTAGACGAATGATATATGCTGTAGCGAAAACTTACGCGTGTCTTAACTTACGCGTAAGAAGTGTTACGCTGCGAGGAAAAGAGGACCTTATGCGTAAAGCTTATGCGTAGGCATATATTAACCTTACGCTGCAGGCTACCGTAAGAGTTGACCTTATGCGTAGAGGTCATCGTTTACGCATATCCTTCACGTGATACGCGTAGTCCCATATGTAGAACCTTATGCGTAGTTACTGCAAGAGACAAATCTTACGATAACACTACGTGAAGGTGATCCTTATGCGTAGGCAATTAACCTTGATTCAATATTTAGTGTTGCAAGCCTCAAATAAAGCATCATATCATCAATGTTAAACACATAACATTCATATTATGACAGATCAAAACACATTTGGACAGCTTAAACAGCTACGCGTAGAATCGCATACCAGAGAGTCAAACCCTAAATCTACGCGTATGAGATCTAGCCATGGAATATGCACCAAACATTTTCTCGGTAGTTTAAGATGTTGTGAGAGTCTATATACCAAGTTATAACACCTATTCATGGTGAATCAAAAATACCCAAACTTATGAACGTTAAACCCTAATTCCAAATTGATGATGATTTAGAGTTTCGGGTGGTTATAAAGGTGGAAATCATCAATTCATCATCATAAGAACATAACCCAACAATCTTTTCGACCAAAACACTTCACATTCGAAAACACCCAATTCGACACATAAAACCTCTTTTCAAAAGTCATTGATAATGTGTTTTCGTGGATTTTGATGGATAAAATGGTATCATGATGATATTTAAAACGTTTTGACATAATCCATTTAACCACAAACGTTCATGATTGTGTGTTCATACGCTTATGCGTAGAACACATAATCACCGTAATATGAATTTTAACCGCTGGATTTGAATGAAATTCAATACCTTATCTTAAAAACATGTTTAGATCACAAAAACACTTACACAATGATGATCAAATCACGGATTTCTTGAACGAATTTAAAGTAGGATGTTTGGTTTAGTAATAAATGTGAAGAATAAAAGTAGGTGGAGGGTGTTTTATTAAAAGTGACTTTAACCTTTTGACAGCTTTGGTCCCTCCACCTTTTCCTTTTTTCAACAAAGCCTTTAACTTCCATTTTGGTTACCAAACAAAGATTTTAGGAAAGAAACATGACGCATTACCCTCGACTTGAGAAAATAATGAAAGGTTATTAATTAAGTCCGAGGAGTGTCTTTGAACCGTAAAATGTACCACCATTTGTAAAAGAATCAACCGAGATATGATAACATGCAAGTACATGTGATGTTTTGAAGTGTTAAGATTATTTTCCCCTCAACACTTGATCGGAAAAATACTCAATTTTGAAAGATTAAAGTGTTGACGGAAGAAATGTACTTGCAATGTTGAAAGAAATGTAGATTAGAAGAATATTTTTGTTGTTTTTATCAGGTTTTATAATTTTGTATTTTGTTTTTGAAAAATTATTTACAAAAGATAATTTGGTGTTTGACGTGTTTTAAGACTGCTTTAGGAGGTCATCCAATTCCTCTTGAGTCAAACACCTCATACCAATTCGGTGGACCAACTCATTAAACCTAGCGTGAGGCAAGGCTTTGGTAAGATCTCCAATTGGTATTCAAGACTCCACAAAATATAATTCAACCACTGCTCCACGTGATCCTTGATGAAATGATATCAAGATCGATGTGCTTTGATTTCGAAAGGCCGAACCGAAGTTGCACGATTGCAATGGCACTCGATTGTCGCAATACATCGGGATTCTCACAAATACGAACCATAGTCTTTGAGTTGTGTTCTCATCCATATGACTTGAGCACAACATGGTGACATGGCTACATATTCTCGCCGTTGACAACGATGTACAATCCTCGCTTCTTCGATTGCCATGACACCGCTTTATCACCAAGAAATTGTAAAGCTCCCGGCTTTTCCGCGAGTCTAAGCATCCCGCGTCGGGCCACCGAAAAAGCGATTAGTTCAAAACCGTAATCCTTCTGATACCGATCCCCAAGTTAATGGTTCCCTTTATGTATCGGAGGATTCTTTTAGCCTTATAGAGGTGGGTTTCAGCTTGGTCGCGATCGATAACGGAGCATAGATAAACCAAAAGACAATATCGTCCGCTAGTCGTTAGATACATGAGAGACCCAATAATACTACGCTATTTTTTTGGGTCCACCAATTTCCCATGTAAATCACGTCCTAGTCTTGGTATGAGCCATTGGTGTGGCATAGGTGTCACTGGTTTTCATTCCAAATTTGTTTAATAATTCAAGGGCATATTTGATCGACTCAAGAAAATACCACGGGGTGATTGATGAACTTGTAGTCCTAGAAAGAATGTAAGTTCACCCATCATGGACATTTCAAAATTTTTCTTCGTTAGTTTTGCAAAAGCTTATTGAAAACTTTTATGTGTAGACCCAAAAATGATGTCATCCACGAAATTTGAACAATTAAGATATGTGCCCCGTGATATTGTATAAAAAGAGTTGGGTCAACCGAACCTTTGGTGAAATTATTAGCAATGAGGAAAGATGATAGCTTATCGCACCATGCCCGAGGGGCTTGTTTGAGACCATAAAGAGCTTTGTTCGCTTTGTAGACATGGTTCGAACTCGTGATCAACGAATCCATCCGTTGGTCGACATAAACCGCTTTAAGTTGTCCATTGAGAAACGCAGTTTTGACATCCATCCGATAGACCGTCATATTCATATGAGCCGCGAACGCTAGAAATATCCGAACAACCTCAAGACGAGCAACCGGAGCAAAATATTCTTCAAAGTCTAATCCTCTTCCTCGACGATAACCCTTAGCCACCGACGCGGACTTGTTTCGATAACGCCCTTCAAAGATCCAATTTGTTTTTCCAAATCCATTTTAGACCAATGACGAGACTCTGTTGGTCTTTCAACCGCCCCATACTTCAAGACGCTTGAATTGGTTGAGTTCTTCTTGCATGGATTCAATCCCTTGTCTTTTGTCATTGGCCTTTGATGTTTTTAGGTTCAGATTGGCATGCGAGTGCATAAATGCAATGTTCACCGCTCGCGGTGAAGACGCTGTCTCGTGAACGACCGTTGATTCGGGTTGCCAATAATGTTTTCTGAGGATGGTCTTTCGTCCATCTATGTGTGGAGGGTTGATGTTGGTATACATTGTGCAGTTTCTGAGGATTCAAATGGTTTGTTGAAGATTCCCACATCCGTGCATAGCCTCATTAGCAAACGGGTTGAAGAACGATTTGGATCAAAATCGCAGTGGGGGTATTCATTCGTAATATCATCACCGTTCATCATTGTTGGAAGCGGTGTGTTCAACTGGTGTTGGAGTCAATCGGTGTAGGTGCATCTTCAACAAGAGTTGTTGTAGCGTGTGTATCGTGTATAGGAATATTATCGCAGTAAATGGAAACAAATGGATACACCGAGCACGCTCATCAATATCGCCACCGAACCGGAGCAAATAACCTTTCCATTTGTTGACGAGTAAGTCGAGGGCTTTCTTCACCGATGATGGGGTTGAGGGAAGTTTAAACGGTTGTGACCGGTTCTAAGTCAGTTATACCTAAGCCATTTCCAGAAGTTCATCGAAATGAGCATGAATCGCTTCCATCACCTCGCTTTGTACGACGATTCCGTGATTCGAAACCTTTGGAATTATCACGATCCGATAAAGACTCCAATGTCACCTTTGGCTTTGAGCTTTCCAAAGTCATCACGATCATTATTCGGATAGCAAAGAGATCCAAATACATGAATGTGTTTTAGATTCGGTTTCTCGTTATGGACAAGCTCGAAGGTGTTTTGTTGTATGCTTTGTGATCATAGAACGGTTTTGAGTATAGCATGCAGATACGCCTCGCCCATAAGTAACTGAAGTTTAGCATTGATTAACATTGTTCTTGCGCCCACTAACGCTCGGTTTCGCTTTTCAACAACTCCGCTTTGTTCGGTGTAATGCAATAGATGTTTGATGTCAATTCCCACTCTCATAGAATTCACGAAGGGTTTTGTTAACAAATTCGCCTTTGTCTGTTTCGATGATTCTCGACGGTGCTCGCGGAGTGAACTTGTATTTTGTGAGAAAGGTGATGATCATTTGTGGAGCTTGGATCTGCTACGAAGAAAGTAGACCCAAGTCCATCGAGAGTAGTCATCAACAATTACTAAGATGTAGCGTTTGCCATTGATCGCTTGCACGCCAAGACGGGCCACACAAATCCATGTGAAGAAGATGAAGCACATGCTGAGAGCCGTGTTCCACCTTTGAAGGAAAATGAGCACGAGTGCTTTTCCCTTGTTCACAAGCAAAGGTGATCTTTGAATACCGAATCGTGGGAGTCCTTCAACTAGTTTGTGCCGAGCAAGGTTGGTGATGGTTTGAAAGTTTAGATGAGAGACTCGGTGCCATAGCCGGATTTTGTTGATGTTGCCTTAGAAAGTAAGCAAATGGGAGAGTAAGCAACCATGTCTTGCATAGAGATAGTGTAGAGACTAGAATTGACCGCACATAAGGTCATTTCCTTGTAGATCACTTAATGAAACAAGTTTTCTCCCCTAGCAACCTCCAAATCTCCATCACAAAATTGACTCCATCAAAACAGATTGTGACCGAGGCCTTCCACATAGTAAACCCCGCTAATTTCGATGTTCCCATTGACATAATCTCCGTAGCCCATGATAGCTGTGAAGTGATCATTCCCTAACCCGACAAAGGCCAATGAACTTTGCAATAAAGTTTGATAGCTTAAGATTCGTCATGTGCTCGGAACATCCGCTATCAACAATCCGAGAATGATCTCAGACACCGCATTACACAATGCATCTAATAATGTGATGGAATAGAAGTAGATGTGGAACCCAAATGTTAGAGGGTTCCATAGCGCTTATAGTAGATATACACACATCAATAGCTTTAGGTATCCACTTAAATCCTAGTGTGTTATATATCCATTTCTGCCATCTATAACTACTCTTTGCTTTAGTCTTAGTGAATTCACTAGGTGGTACTACAATCCTAGGAGGTGAAACCGAGCTACAGTGACAAAGAATGCGCTTCTTAGAATCTAAAGATGGCGGTCTACCGCAATGCACTTAGAAAGATTAGTTGGCCTAGAGGTATTCCTGTTCTTAGGATTCCTTAAACGAGAGATTATAGCTTTAGCAACACATTTATCATGGCAATCAGAATTCATACTTTTACCACAAAAAACACAAGGTGCATCGATCAATATCAAAAGTACTTAACGGTTTAGCATTCGCTACATCACTATTTCTATTACATTTGCTAGACGCAATATCTATAGTGGAGGCAACGTCAGTCTTATTCATAGTCCTAGGGTGTTCTTCTACTTTAGCATTCTTGATTGATCTTTTCTTAGGTCGCAACTTCCTATTCTTTGATTGAGTGCTCTTAGGCCTGTGAAGTGGACGCTTGGAAAAAGGCTCAACTATTCCTGCTTCAAGAGAAGGAAGCACGCTAGCTACTTGTGATTTGGCAGAAGAGATTCTAGGTGCATGAGTACTAAGTGTTACGGGGGCTAATCTCTTAATGATTGTTGGCGAAGTTGTTCATACTTTCCTAACATTCCTCTTAACTTGATGATAGTGTGAATCGATCTTGATTTTCGTGACCTAACATTTCCAAAGAAAATGCATAACTTCTTTAGTGTGTGCAAGATAATGATCAAGTTCATTTGATGCTTCATCACGAGTCTTTTTGAGTAAATCAAATATGACACCATATTCCTTTTAACTTTTACAAGTTCTTGTTCATATTTTGAGATTTGACACTTAAAAGACACGCTTTGATCATCCAGTTGCTCAATTTTAGAATCGTAAGTTTTGCACGCGAATCGTTGATTTTGTTTTGAAAAACAATTTGTTGATCGTGAATATCTTTTTGACACCATTTAAGACGACGTATTGCATTTGAAAGTTCGTTTGACAATCGCTTGTTTTCAACTTTAAGGACTCGACCAAGCACATTATCGTTCTCAACATTTACCACGTAAAAGATCGCAGAGATATTATCAAATGCATATGACAACGAATTCAATAACACAACATTTTGAACATCCGCATAGATAACATCTTCCAAGAGTCGATCAACATCTTTTCTTAACATTTTCTTTTTACGCTTAGTGTTTGAAATAGATGTTTCAAAACGCTTCATGACAAGTTCCTTATGAAAATCCTTTTCCTGCAATTGCATAACTTTTTCAAATTTGTAATATGACAATTCGCTTCAAAAATCTCAATTTATTGTCAATGCATTTTACATGTTTCTTGTTTCAAAAGATTCATTTTCTACACATTATTCAAATGCTTGTATATCAAACTATGAATTTACATCAATGTAGCATCTTTGATTCAAATTTGAAATTTTCACTTTATTTTAATTGAATTCTATATCTCATGTTTTCATGAAAATGTTTTCAATGTTATCTCATCCAATTGATTTGAAGTACTTTGATGAACATTTTACCTGAATCAAGATATTTTACATTTGTTGTCATAAGTATTTATGTTGTTATAAGGAGGATCCTATTGAGAAGAATGTCATTCATATTGTTGTAAGTTTTGACATGAAATTGTTCAATGCTTTTGAAAAATTTGTGATTTTCATTAGTAAAGATCTCAAAAATGTACTCAGGCATTGAAATGAATTTGATTTCGAATATTCTATCTCATGTTGTAAAATTTGAGGTACATGAAATGTTATCGAATTTTTCGATTTGAGTTTACTTCACTGGAAGGTAAAGGACCATAAGTTTGTGCAAAGTCCTGTTGGGATTAACAATAGAAGACTCAGTGTTCTGATGATAACTCTTGGTGTGTTAGAAGACTGCTGGTGTGACGAAAGTGACCGTTTAGAATAATTAAAAGGTTTGTTGTAAACAATGCTTTTTAATTTTGATCGACTCGCCTTCGTGATCTAATTCCTTTGCGATGATATTCAACAACATTCATAATGTAATTATCAATTTTATATTGTGCACCGAAACTTCGGGATTTGGTTTGAATGTTTTGTTGAAAGCTTAGGTTTGTAATCAGCAAGATTCGGTCCATATCCATTTGATTTGGTTTTAAAGTAAACTTTTCAATGGTTGTGACCGACTCGCCATGTTTGTAAACAACAGCTTTAAACTCTTTAAGTTTGTTTTGCAAGCCGATGATTTCTTCAAGATGATCATCTATTCGTTTCGTCGAATGCTTTTTGTATGAGAATCGTTTTTGACAAGTTAACAACTCACCTTTAGCTTTTTGATTTTCCAAGGTAGAGCGTAATTTGCTTTTTATGTTCATGTTTCAGCTTGTTCTATTTCGCATAACAAAGCATTCTTCGTGCTAGATCACGACCGTCTGCCTTTCTAAATATTTTTCGCTTTGATAAGATTTGGCAAAAGTCGCTTCAAAACCGCTTCACGCTTTTCTTGAGTTTTGAAAAAGTTGAGTTGCTTTTGTAAACATTCAAAATCCTTTGTTTAAAGGCATTTTTACTTTTCAAGTCCTCGATTTAATGCAACACATGCTTAATTTGGGATTGTTGGTCTTGAAGTAACAACAAGACTGGATGGGGCAAAGGTTCATCTTGTTCAACGGGAGTCACAACATGATCATTATTTAGATCCTCAAGTATAACCACGAAATCAATTTGATTATCAAGGAAACCGTTGGTCATCTTGATCGCCAAATATAACTACGGGTCTAGTTGAAAATCGCCGAATGAGATGTGGATGACTCATTTTGAACATTCCGAGCCTTCCGGATGCATGTTGGCGGAGATATGAGATCGAGATAAATATGGTTTGTTCGGGTACCGAGACAAGCCATCGCTGTCATACACCGGCCCTGTGGTCACTCATGTGTAACGCCGCATATTAGCCATCAACATAACAAATGCATTGGCCCGCAAGTCCTCCATATCATCATCCAGCTCAGATTTGCCATAAAGCTCGTTTTTGTCCTGTGAGAGTTCCACCAGCTTCATCCTTAAGAGCCAAAAGAAGAGCCTCTTTGAAATAAGCACGCCTCTTAGTCCTTGGCTTTGGGCATGCATTAGCCAGTGTCCCTTCTCATTGCGCTTGTAGCATCGAAGACCATTCAACCCATGCCGAAAGCATTTCCCTGCTCCACCACTTGAGCTCGTTGTTATTCCTACCCACAAAGATTAAACCCTTGACCACCGCCCATCCGACGCACCATAATCACGATTCAACTTCAACTCGCCCATTGTTCACAAATGCTTGAGTCCGGTGTTTAGATGAGGAACTAATACGATTGTTGGATTTGTTGGTATAACGGCTAAAGGCATTAGCAATCATAGCAAATCCTTGTTGCAATGCTTCGAACGGATCGGATTCCTCAGCCGCTTCACGACATATGCTTGAGCATTGTTGTTGTATGGAACCAATTGATTTTGTTGAGGTTGTTGTTGTGAAGATGTGTTTGAAGCATTGGTTGAGTTGCCGGTTGAGGAGAATAACGCTTTGAGCATATAAGGCAAGTTGTTGTTGATTTTCCGATGTGGTGGAGCAATTTGAGCACGGAGAATCCTTTCCCGATCAACTTCCTTTTCATGAGGTTTCAAGTAATCGTATAACAATCCGTAGGTAGAATGATGCATGTTCTTCGCTTGACGGAGAAAAATGACATACTTCTCCCATTCAGGACCAAGACTACTCAAGAACTTAGTATTCACCGCAATTCTTGGCATGATGATGTTGTGTTTATCCAAATCATTGATGATGTCCGAAAATCTATGATGATAGGACTCTAGTGTCTCTCCGTGTTCAATCATGAAGTGTTCATACGCCAAGTAAATTTTGGATTCCAAATCCTCCCCGATTGAGTACGATCCTTCCATAAGAAGATCTAATATGATCCCACATTTTTGTGCGCCTTTTGAGCATCAACACTACGAAGAATTGGGTTTGGTAATCCTAAGAGGATGTATTCCATTGCAAGTTCATCAGCTTCGTAATGTAGAAGTTCTGAGGATTTAAATCGCAACAAAAGAGCAATGTTGGTTTGTTCATCTCTTGGTGGAATGGCATTTGGATCTCCGCGTACAATGATAGTAGGCATCTCAAATGGACCTTCTAAGATAACCTTCTTTAAGAACTTTCCATGTGGCTTCTTAGATCACAAAACCTAAAGAACCTTATCACCCATTGATCATAGTTTCCTGGAGTGAGCATTGGTGGTCTATCAAGTGATCCAACCTCATGAATTGATTGTTGGCCGCTTAAAGCTTCACACATCTTTGCAAACCAAGTGGGTTCCTTCATAGTGTTCCTTGATGGATGTTGATTGAATTCATTTGTGTACGGTTGAACTTGAGGACTTGGTGGTGGTTGAACTATTTGAGGTTGTGGATTTCAAAGAAGTTGTGGAGTATGTTGTTGATTAAATTGTTGTTGATAAATTGCTTGTTGTTGATTCCATTGTTGATGTTGTGGACTTAGTTGTTGTTGTCGCTGAGGATAAGTGTAAGGGAAATAGTTAGAGTATGGTGGTTGTGACATGTTGAAAAACTTGTGTGGTAAAATGGATCTTTGTAGTCGAATGAACCTTTGTTGATGAAGTGTCCTTAGGCGTAGAAAAGACAAGAACCAAGTAGCACTTATGCGTAAAACACCAAAAGTTACGCGTAACAATGAGGAGTTACGCGTAGGTTTTAGCTTACGCTTAAGTAGGATAAAAGCACTAAAGTTATGTAGACAAAAGTTAGTAGAAAGTTAGGCTTAGGATTACCTGCAGACCAAGTTTACGCCAGAAGTGAATCTTATGCGTGATTTCTACGCGTAAGCTTATGCTTATGCGTAAATTTAGGGTTTTTGCCCAAATGATCTTTTACACTTCACAAAGGCAAAAGATATCCAGAGTCGACGTATTTTCAGACTTATCCAAGTAAGAAAACACGGAATAAACCAGAAAAATGAAGATCAAACCAAGGAAAATCTTACGCTTAATTTTAGGGTTTTGATACGCCGTAGGATTACTGTAACTTTGATTTTGCCCAAATGTGTTTCTAAACCAGATTTTTGTTATGGAATAGCTTCAATAGTACCAAAAGAACACAAAAGTGTGAATTTTGATGTACCAAAACCGCTAAACGGGTTACGCGTAGAACGACACCCACGAACAAAAACAAGCTTAAAACGTAAATCCACGCGTAAAGTTTGAAACTTTTTGCCAAAACAAGTATTTTAACACCTCAAAACATTGAAAGTACAAGAATCTTGGATTAAAAAGTGTAAAAACGAGTTTTTAAGATAACCAAAGATTGCGTTATCTTTACGCGTAAGACCCAAAACCAAAACTTCAAAACAAACGAGTACACCCAACTATTTGGCGATTGATACCACCGTTAGGTCACTAGTTTTACAAACACAAGTTATATAGAAAGGAGATGAGGCGATTAAACAAGATCTAACACATATACAAACAATAATAAGACCGGTTATGCGTAGGCATATGTGAAAGAAAGAAAACTTGAACAACCAACCTACAAATGAAGGTTATTACATGGTTTATATAGGCAAGGAGCTAGGGCAACACTCCTCTCCTTCCCTATTCCTTATTGGGCTTGGGTCAAGCTTATGGGCCTTCTACATAAGCTTGACCTTAAAAAAACATAAAGGCCATAATAAAGCTACCTATTACATATGAAATATAAATACTTGAAATACTGTTTAGGAGTGATTCCAACAATCTCCCCCTCAAGTATATATGAATGTAAACGGTGAAATATAAATACTTGAAATACTGTTTAGTAGGTTAACTTATCCTTTTACCATCGTGGGTTTATTTTAGTGCATGCACGCCATGTAGGCAAGAGATAAAAAATGTTAAGACATAAAGTATATGGAAATAACAAATTAAAATATGTCGCGAAGTTAGCTAGAAACCAAGGGCGTATTATTGATACTTGCAAGTTTTACACATAGCAGAATGCAAAGGTTTTAGAGTTACCGACTTTAGAAATTGATTTATGCTTTTCGGTAATAGGAGAACACGAAACATAGTTTATTTGTGGTCCCACGGATGGCGCCAACTTGTTGATGCATAATCAAGCGCTGGCTAGATTCAACGACTCTCCTTGGCCGCGGTCGTCTTCGAGCCCTAGTAGACTCGTCAACAAAGAGAACCCGTTAGGAGTGGACCCGAGGTCAAAGCCCGGGGTCCACCGACGGTCAAGTTAGTATGCGATGTAGCATATATCAAAGTTAGGGTTTTGATCATAGAGCTCGCGCATCTTAGGGCCTAACCCATTCTCGCCCAGTCCGGACCATACGCCACAATTATTAATATAAAAAATAAAAAGAAATTTTATTTTTCTGAAATTCACTCCAGCCCGATCGTTCCGGAACCCGTAACCGTTTAGTTTGGGTGAAATTGGTCTTGAGGAATACCACCAACCGATCCGTTGAGCTCTCGTTAACATTTTTTTTATTTTCTTAATTTCAAGTTTTAGCTTTTGTTTTTAGTTTTTATAAGTGTCTCTGTTAGGTCACTAGTTTTACAAACACAAGTTATATAGAAAGGAGATGAGGCGATTGAACAAGATCTAACACATATACAAACAATAATAAGACCGGTTATGCGTAGGCATATGTGAAAGAAAGAAAACTTGAACAACCAACCCTCAAATGAAGGTTATTACATGGTTTATATAGGCAAGGAGCTAGGGCAACACTCCCTCTCCTTCCCTATTCCTTATTGGCTTGGGTTGCAAGCTTATGGGCCTTCTACATAAGCTTGACCTTAAACAAACATAAAGGCCATAATAAAGCTACCTATTACATATGAAAAATAAATACTTGAAATATCGTTTAGAGTGATTCCAACAATCTCTCCCTCAAGTATATATGAATGTAAACGGTGAAGGCGTTGATGTAATAGTAGCAAAGTGACGCCTTCGACATTCTTCTTCTTGTGAGAAGAATTGCCTTGATTCGAACAATCTCCCCAGTGTAGAGAGATAGTTATCTTTGAACCGTTATGCTTTGACGTCATCTTTAACTTTGTTCTTTGATCATTGTTCTTTGTGGTGAAAGTAATAGTATGTTGTTGTAAGATCACGCTTCTCAGCCCCGCTTCGCCTGCTCCAGGTGTCTCCACGCCATTCTTCAACATGCTCACACGCTCTTTGACGTTGGAAATCAATACCGATGAAGTTCTTTAAGTCTTTGACTTTGTAGATTCTTTGGTTTGACGAAGAATCATTCGACCTGTTGTGTTGCATTGAGATAGAACTTCCATTAGTGATGATGTTGGCTTGAACATGAGAAGAATCAAACGACGATCATCCCCGCCCGAGCTTCCATAAGAAGAAAACATTTCAAACGGTTAGTAATAAGCGTGCTTCCTAAGCACTTACAAGTTTGAACTTCAAGAGTGTCAACATCATAGTGTGAGGACACAACTCTAATTCTTACAAAGGCCGTTCCTGAACCGGAGTCCCACAAGTGAGATAACGCGATGTACGGGAATACATCTGTTCAGATGAGTCGCTAAGGTACCAAGCATCACCTCACGCATGACCGTTTGAGACACACCCGCGAAATCCACGGGGAGTTACCAAGTGACCTGGCCGACAGTGGTCGTTTGATGTTGACCCCGGCAGAGTTTCCATTCAATCACCGAGGACCACAGATGTGAACCTCTCATAAATGTTCTCGCATGCATTGCTAAGATCTGTGAAGGACTCGATATGAACCACCGATGATCTTATTAGTTGATCATCAAGTGATTAAATGTCAAGTGTTCCTAAGAGATCATTTGATGAATCTCGTAGAGGGGTTTCCTCTAGACTCAATAGTGCGCTTTTGGTTTTCCAGTGGAGACTAGGGAGAGGGTCTCCTTCTTCAATACCAGCTATCTCTAGGAGAAAGCCGATAGTTTACGTAGGGTTCCCCTGAGAATGAAACCAAGCTTCGTTGAGAGAAACTTGAGTGGATGTTTAGGTGCGCATGCGCCATTGGGTCCATGACGACTTTTAATCTTCAATAATACCGGCTACTGTGACAACCTAGTATATGAATTGAACCCAGTGTCTGCCCTAAGTTGAATAATCTGGAGGGCTATTTCTTTTCACCCATTTCTTTGCATTTCTTTTTAATTCTTCAACTCCTTCTTTCTCCGATTCTCATTTTCTCCTTTTACAATCATACCTAAGGACTTCTAAATACTAACTATTTGTGGTGTCCTTAGGTAGATCCCTCTCCGGACTCAAGGATCATAGGACTTGTTCCTAACCTTAGTCACCTTATAACTCCATGACTAACCTATGTTTGCCATTAAAACCCATTGTATGAAAAATGTCTCTCAAAGGGTTTGTTAATGAAAAAACATGTTTGAACCATTTGAGAGATGAGTTTGCATAAATACTCCCTCCACATGTGCTTAATAGTTTTAATGGTTAAAATGCACAAGGAGGAAAGAGCGCACTTTTTGAATTGATCCAATGAAGATAGACAACCCCCGCAGACATTACGTTGCATAGTTAAAGAGTTATATTGTCGACTTTTAGGTGACAACTAGCTCTAATAAATACCTTGATGGTGTAGACAAACCTTGGAAGGTTGTCAAACCCGTCCGAGTTCATGTCTATCAAAAGTTTCTCTAATGGTACATTCTACTCAGACAAGTCCTTTGCGAGACACGTTTACATCACTAGAGAACTAGCTTGAAATTATTACCCGTCCAGGACAAGTCTTTTCGAGTTACTAACAGTTAAGTATCGCCAATTCGTTGGTTAAGTCTGAGGTACTCAGATTCATTTGCATTTTGTACAACATATTTCTTATCACACAATTTTCTCCCCCTCAAAATGGCATATTAAAGTGTTATTTTTTGAAACGTTTGAGAATAAATATGACCATTTCGAAAGTGTTGGGAAGAATGACCACTGTGAACAATTTGTGAACAAAGTTTCAAATACTCCCCTCAACAAGTGATATAAACGGTTGAGGTTTTGAAAGTCTTAAGGGAAGTACTTGTTCTTTTGAGCAAAACCTTGAAAAATGAAAGGTTTGATAGGTTTTACTCAAAAGTAAGAAGATTTCGCTCCTTTTCTAAGGATTGTGGCGAATCACTACGGGTCCTTTCTTGACCATTACGGTTGTACATCGTTATGTGTGCACAAGCCATTGACATATTAAATCACACATCCAAAATTATATGAAGGAAACAATTCAAGGGGTACTGTGCAGTTTGATATTCCTGTGAGTGCGCAGTATGCTGAAAGCCGGTGATGTTTTTCCCCGGTCGACCACCAACATAGCTCTCCAATCGTCTGAATCGATCCCTTCGAACAACCGTTCATCAATCATGGTGATGATCCTTTCACATCCCTCATTTCGAGAATTCCGGTAGCGCCACGACTTTGTGACCCAACTTTCAGCGTATATCCTTCAACCCTGACGCTAATCCATCCCTAACCGCCTTCAAAGTATGATCCCCATTTCTCAAGATCACTACACGCCATTAAGCGCTTTGAAGTTCACTGCGTAAACAACTCAAAGGTTTTGCCGATGAGCGTATATTGAGGTAGCCGATTGAGATCGGGAAGAGTAAGCGTTGGAGGAGTGAGGTTGACACGCGCCTCGATACGATTCAACGCCATCCGATATCTTCAACACGTTCTTTGATCACGATGCGTCTAATGAAGATGAGAACCGACTTGATAAATTCACGTTGAACTTCAGTCGAGAATTGTCTCATACGACTCAGACTTTGGCAAGGTACATGTCTTCGATGTCGTTGAGGGACAAGTTCTCAAAGTCAACCTCGGAGAATTCATAGTCCTGTTCATCTTGTCGTTTGACTATGATATTCTTTAAGAATGTGTAGTCCCACTTAGACTTGAGATCAATGTGTTTGATGGCCACGATGTCCTTAGAACTATAAACTGCATGTTGAGACTTCAACAGTGCACTTCGTAGTAGATTCTTCGGCGTTCGTGCCAATGATGAATCCCATACAATGCATCTTGGTCATATGCTTGCACGCTGTCGAAAACAAGTGATTTGCACGCTCCTCGATAGCTATGCGTTTGAGTAAATAGCCGCTGGGAATGGAAGAGTCAATGATGTAGCGTATTTTCGCGAACCATCGCTTCCATGTAAGAGAAAATCCGGTCTCTCGTTAAAGAAGTATCGGAAGGGAATCCGTGGTTCGTCTGTTTGGCCAATGGTCGGTAGGGTTTGGTCCAATCGGTGTAGTATGGAGGGTTGTCCCTTTGTGTGAAGTCAATGTTTGCTTCCGGATTGAGCCAATCCATGTCGTTAGACATAGCTCGAGCGATGTTCTCAAGATGATATTCGACCTCAACGGCGCTTTCAGATCTGTCTTTAAGAAGTTGGAATGCTTCATTCTTGATTCGCATCAACTCAGATTTCGTCATTTTCTTCACATGGAACTTTTCTTGCAAAAGTTTTTGCGTGCTCCAATGTAGAACCGTCTACCAATTCTTGACCTTCATCGGTAGGAGTTTGATTGACAAGTGTGGAGAACCATTCAAACTCTTCGGTTTTATTGTCATCTAGCCATGAGACACTCCAGGCTGAAGTCGTCTTCTTCTTCTTTTTGTAAGGCCTTGATGATGATACTGGTTTCTGCACTTGTTTGGGTGAGGTGGGTTGTTATCGGGGCTCAAGGACCTCTTCATCGTCACCACCCGTATACTCAAAGTAATCACCTGTTTTATGAGTCAGGGGTGGTAACTCGGAATCGTCCCGAGGTTTATCAGGAGAAGACCGAGGTGGAGGAGACTTTTGTTGAGAAGAAGTTCGTGGTGGAGGAGGTGGCGTAGAGGTAGATTTACCGACTGCTTCCGACGTTTAGGTGCGTAATCCTTATCCTTATCATCGTCATCTCTTGGTCGTTTGGGTTGATCGGCTGACTCCTTGCATGATGATCTGAGTTGAAAATCAAGTAGATTTTCGAAAAATTTAGCTTCATCCGAAGTAAACGTTCCAGATCGCTTTGACATTTGTATCACAAGTTTAGCGATTAGCTCAGATTCAGAGAGATCAGTTTCTTTGGCCATTGTATTTTTAACCAATGCTACGATGTTAGGGGTGAGTTGTCTGGAAAATATTTCTCTAGTCACACCGGGGACAGTGTCGAGAAGAAACTTGAGAGTATGATCTCTTGTCGTCTTTTCCAGCCTTTAGGACTTTAGGAACGATATCCTGAAGGTACTTGTTAGTGTAACCTTCGATCATTTCGTTCAGTGCCTCTTTACGATGACTCTTCATGAACTTCTGAACAAATTCCCTTTCTTTCTCCATCTTGTCATGCTCGTCATACATATGATGTATGTGATCAGCAAAGAAATTTAGCTTTTTGTAGAGCACGTTTTTCTTTCTGACTTGTTTGACAGCTTTGTGAATTCGTTTATGAGCTTGAGAAATCCAAGATCGAGGTGGTTTCTTCACAGATTTGGATGATGATTTTGTTGATCTTTTGATGGTGGTGGTGATGAGTGAGATGAAGAATCTGATGAGGAGGGGACATGAGGAGATTCGGGGTCCTTTGGAGGTGCCGAAGTATCCTCCTTGGAACGAGTTGGACTGTTGAGAAGAAAGTCATCATAATCTTCTTCGTCATCATGTCCGGTTTTAGCCTTTTCTTCCGTCTGCTCTTAGCTTCTTCATCGCTCTTTCTCGTCTTATTCTTTCTCGGTTCCTCAATGTTAAGATCAGTAGACTCCTTCACAAGCCTTTGTTGTTGCACAAGAGTGGTGGCACCAGATCCCTTATCGGGTTGATTAACCGCATCGGGACCTGGTGAAGAGTGGACAGCACCACTTGATCCTCCGGGGCCACCCATTTGATCTTTTGCAAATTCTTCAGATTTTTGAATTTGTCTAACTAATTTAAACTTCTTCCTGTAGGATTGATCCAGTTGCTCTTCTTCTTCTTCAGAGCTTTCATCATGAGACTCAAGTATAGGAGTTTTTCCTTTTCCATGTTCAGCTATTGGACTTGTAGGTTTAGCTGCCGAGGAGGGGATACGGTTGCAGATTCAGAGAAGGTAATCTCTTCATCTGTGTCAGTATCATCAGAGCTTTCGTCCACAAGCTTTCTTTGCGGTTCGGGTTTGGGAATTGGGATGGGAGCAGCTTCCTTAGATGGAACAATCCTCTTTGAAGGAGGGTTCCTCTTGGGGAACTTCCTTAGATGGAACAATCCTCTTGGAAACATCTTGGAGGAGAGTAAGAAAGAGTTAGCCATTGGAACGGAATGTTTGTAAGAAGTTGGGGAAAATAAAGTTCATGTTCCCAAGAAGAATAAGGTAGTGATATTCACGCAAGCACCTCTCACGGGGTACGACTCACCTTTCATGAGGTTTGGAACACCTTGTAGTGTTGAAGGAGTAAGTGCTTGGGATGCTCAGCTTAACATGGCATATGGGGACAACTACATTGTGGACAAGGTACTTGACAAAATTGGCCATGTTCGGCTAGATTATGAAGGGTATGGAAGGAAAATTGTGAAGAATCTTCGTATCAATATCCATGGCCATATCTTTGAGGCTGATTTTGTGGTTTTAGAAGAAGGTAATGCGGATGAACCGGATGTTTGTTTTGGACGTGATTTCCTCGTGATGACTAAGTGCCAATTGGACTTTGCTCTAGGGGAAATAAGAATTAATATTACGGATTTTGAGGAAGAGAAGAATGTGAACGACATGCTCACACAGTTGTGTGAAAACATGGAGTATAGGAAGAAGGAAAATGTGGAGGTTGTGAAGATGGGAAAAGCAAGTAGGAAGAAGACCTCATCGAATAAACTCACTCCAACCACTACCACCACCAAAAGCCATGATTACACACCATCACCACCAAATTTACCAAACATCTTTAAGCCTTTGACACAAGATCAAAAGGAGGCCATTCTAGAAAACCTAGAACAAAAATTCCTTGAGCTTAATGAAAAGAAACCCGTGATCGAAGTTTTACAAGATTATGTTGTTTACCGCAAGAAACTCGATGTGGTTATGTTGGCTAGAGCACGTTTGGAAGACAAGAACCTTACGGATGAAGATAAGGATACAATTTTGTTTCGGGGGATGCCGAGGAAGGAGAGTGACCCGCTTAGCTTCGTTCTACCAATAAAAGTTAACGGTACCACTCCGGTTTATGCTTTGGCTGACACCGGATCAAGTGTCAATGTGATGCCATATCCGCTATTTAAGAATTTGGGGCTAAGCAATCCTCAACCAAATCAATTGAAGCTAACCATGGCCGATAACTCTCAAGCTAAGGATATGGGAGAAGTTAAAAATGTGAGGGTACAAATCGGATATAAACCTTATTTAGCCGATTTCATTGTCTTGGATATTCCGGTCGATAAAAGTTTGCCTCTTTTACTTGGAAAACCTTTTCTTCGAACGTGTGGAGCTATAATAGACATGGGGAGGGGGACTATGACCATTGATGACGGAATTGCCAAGCAAACTTACTATCCTAAACCAAGGGGTAAAGTTTTAGAGTTCATGGAGGATTTGGAAATTTTGGGTGAAGATGATTTGACTTGTTTTGAAGTGGGGCGTGATGCCCAAGGAAATGCTATGTATTACCACTTGCCCCACCGTACTTTGATCTAGAAGATGAAACGGAATGAGAACTTGCAATGGAAGCTTTTTACAACCCGTTTAAGAACATTCTTGTGTATAAAAAGCTTACGGACTTCCTAGGATCCTTGCCCGTGCAATTGAAAAACTTGGAGTGGGGACCCGAAGGAGCGAGTGTATACAAGAGAGAAGAAGGTGATGGGAATGACATGTGAAATTCGACATACTATGCCCAAGTGGAAGGAGATTTGTTAGAAAATTCAAGACCCATGAGACATATCGTGAGTTAACGGGAAAATTTCAAAGCGAGGATATCTTGAAACATGAATATTTTGAGGGGTGATGAAGAGTATAACACCGTAATAATAACAAGCACTTGTTTGCTTGAGCTTCATCTTTTGATGAAATTTACTTTTATGCACTTAGGGATTTTGATTTCATTTTGTTTTTATTTCTTATTATGGTTTGAAGTTTATTTTAATCAATTCCTTTTTGAGTTTTAGTTTATGTTTTATGGTGATAAGATTTTATGATTTAGTTTTTTGAGTTAGTAGTTTAGATGTTGTTGGAATTTGAAAATGGTTAGATGAATGTTGTGTGCATCTTTAATCGAATTTTTGAGTAAATATTTTTTGCTTGGAAGGTAAAATGGACAAGTAAAGTTAAAAAGGTAAAATTCTGCAAAAATGTAAACCGAAACGGTTGTGTCCATGACTGAATCAGTTGGAAGCAAGTATAAGCGCCAAAAATTCAATTTTTCTAGAAAAAACATACACACACACACACACACTAATCCTCCATTTGGGTTTCAAAAATTCGACCACCAAGAAGTTGTTTGAAGGTTGTAGGAGTATTGGAAGTTCATCATGGTACCTAAACAAGTAAGCATCTGTAATGAATTAGCTTAATTAGGGTTTAATTTGAGTTTTTGATTCGAATTGCAAATTAGGTCACCAACTGGAGGTTTTTTATGGGATTCGAATTAAGATGTAATCTTTGGGAATTAAGTGGGTAATTGATATAGGAATACATTGCAAAAAGAATTGTAGAGATTGATTCAACATTGGATGAGTATTAGATGATTGGATTTTCGGATTCAATTAGGTTGTACCCTTGAATCAAATTAAGTTGCAATTGATGATTCCTAGTTGTTAGATGATGCATTTTCAGTGAATTTTAGATACCACATTGTTGCTAGAACAATTAATTGATGAATTGAAGTTGAGCTTTTGAGTTCTAAGCATGATGAACAAGTAATAAAAAGATATTTTGGAAGTGAATTAAGAGCAAATTGAGGTTGTAGAAAACATTCGTGATATTCAAAGGAATTTTAGGAGTGAATTAGAATTGGAAAGATTTAGTGGGAAGTTAATTGGAAGGCCGTAGCCTAATGCAGAACAGACGACCGAATCGGCTGCGCAACGCAACCGATCGGTTGGACCAAGGTCAGGGGAGGAGCCGATCGACTGCCCCTCGACCGAATCGGTTCCAGATTCTGTTTTGAAAAAAATGCGAATTTTGAACTTGACCCTAAGGGCTTCTATAAACTTTATCGTTGGTTCTAACACTCTTATATTAACTTATATTTATGATTTCCACAGAGAAATGTTGTAGGTTGTTCTAGTTCGATGCGGATTCCAATGAACCCGCTCGTGACCAAGTATTGCCAAAGGAATGCACGGAAGAAAGTTACATATAGCATGCGAGATGAAGGGAATGCAAACCTGAAGTTTAAAGATCTTACCAATGAGGAAAAGCACGCTTTTAAGGAACGTTTGTCGAAGTTGCAAACTAGAACTATTTCGGTTCCGAGGTTGGTAGATTGGGACTTGTTTAACGAATATGAGTGTGAAACTGAGTTGAGGGGTATGATGCGGATGTCTTATGTCTATCCGATTGATGGAGACTCGTTCGATGATTTTTCTTAGGAGAGAGCTTTTAGAATTCATGAAGAAGTTTACCGTGAATGGTGTTTGGAGTTCTTCTAAAAAATGTACTTTGAAAGAACGGTAAACTTGCGAAACATCATGACTGAAATTCGTGTTTGGTTTAGGCTTTGTGGGCATGATCATGCATACACTTTGTCGGGGTTTGCGGTTGCTCTTGGATTATACGAACCGGATGAGGTTAGTCATCGATTATTTGAAGCTCATTTCTTGAGGCTTAAGAGGTTTGAGAAAGATTACCCTAGTGTCCCCGCGTATTGGAATCGTGTGGGAGATCCTTCTTGTACTCGTAGGAATTCTTCAACCCTTAGGAATCCATTGTTGAGAATCCTACATAAGTTGCTAGTATGGGGGCCGTTCCATAGAGTTGGAAGCAGGGACAAATGCCAAAAGCCGGACTTGTGGATAATGAAGTTGTTGGAGGAGTCCAAGGATGGGAATGCGGCTTAGATTATAGCCGAGTATTTGTCTAGGAGAGTACCGGGTATCAAGGGCAATAACAACATATGTGGAGGTCATTATGTGACGAGGTTGGCAAAGAATCTAGAGTACTTTAATGACAATGAGTTGGCTAAGTGTGATGATCCAAAGGTTAATGAGACGTGGGATGCAAAGAGTTTTGGAAAGGCTTTGAATAGATCAACAAAGACTTTGGGAGCATGGACTGATCCACCACCACCACAGCAGCCCACAAATAATGTGCCAATGGGTACGACTAGTAGCTTTGACTCGGGTTTGGGAGATTGGAACCGGAACTTAAATGATATTAAGCGTAGAGATGTATGGAGAGATTCGATGATGTTGAGGAACAACTACGTTAATGATTATTCGATCCCGTTCTTTCAACACATGGCGCAAGAAGCCAATTATGAGCTGCCTCCCAACAATCCGCCTAATGTTCCACCATATCCTTTCCCGTACACTTCGTATCCTGGACCATATCCGTACCCGTATCCTGGCTATGCACCATTTCCCGACCCACTGCCTGTGTATGGAAGATTACCCGAGGTTGGAGGATCGAGCTATGATGTGGGAGGATCTTCATTTGGAGTTGGCAAAAAGAAGAAGAGGAAAGTTTACACGGTGTTTGACGAGGAAGAGAACTATGAGACCGAAGGTGATGAGGAAGATGATGATGATGATGGTGATGAGATGAGCGAGGATGACGAATGATCGTGGATCATTCTTTGGATTGTGATTTTAAAAAAATAATGCTTATGTGTGTCGAACAATATTTTCTCTATCTCTCTCTCTCTAACTATTTCTCTAGGATTATTATCATACTTTGTTTGTTTATTTTTAAGTAGCTTTTGGATTGTTTTTAGTTTTGTTTGTTTGTTTCTGTGTGTTGTGTATATTTTGCAGTTTTGTTTGCAGGATGGATATGCCGGAAGCTTATTGTTGGTCAATATTTAGAGTTGGATAACTCACATGCGTGCCTATGACCCAATATGCATATTGCGTATTTAATCCCGTGGTATCTTTTTGACTATTTCTTTTTCTCATTTTCTTTACTTTGAAGTTCATTTTATTACATTGAGGACAATGCAAAACTTAAGTATGGAGGAGGGAAGAAAATAGGAAAAATGATACGATTTTTAAATTTTAAATTTTTAGTTTTATTTTTGATTATTAGGTAGAATTTTCGGATTCAAGTAGCTAGTAGAAGTTCGCCCTTGATTGTCTAGTTGTTGTCACACGTATATATATATATATATATATATATATATATATATATATATATATATATATATATATATATATATATATATATATATATATATATATATATATATATATATATATTTAAAAACAACTTGGGTATTTCAATGGTAAAAAGAGTTTTTTGAAAATTTTTGATTTGGACAATATTACGAAAGTAATTCATTTTGGATTCGATAACATTTACTAGTGCGCATTTTAGCCTTTTTCACTAAATTGTGAGGATTCTTTTTGTATAAAACACATCTTTATGTTTTATATTTTGCTATGAGTGTGCTGGTGATTATGTCGATTCTAGAACTTATACTTGTTATGCATTACGGTTAAAATCACTCCCGAGTGATAAAAATATGTTCAAATGATAAGAGGCAATCGTAGGATTTAACCCAAATGGCCTTCCATTTTACATCTAATATTTTTGCTAACCACATCGGTTAGTGTTAAATCCAGAAAAGTACAAAAATATTTTAAACCTTAAACCTTAGACAACCTATGTCAATGTCTATTGGTTTGTTGCTAGTTGTTTGGAGTGTTGGATTGTTTTTGATGATTATGAAGAAACTACACTTTGTCATTCGTGTGTACCATTTTCCAACAAAGATAATTCCTAAAATATTTGGTGAGGTGTTTAGTTATGTTATCTAAAGTCATTTGGTTCATTTTTAGAATTTTCGCATATTAAAAGCAAATTAACAATTATTTCTGTAGAAGTGATTGTTAGATTTTTGGAACCACGGTGTTGAGACCATTGAAATCGATTTTCATAAATGCTAGACGAGGGCGAGTAGAAATTAAGTATGGGGGAATTTGATAACGCTCAAAATGAGCATGTTTTTAGTAGCGTTATTGTTAGTTTTGTGTTTGATAATCGGTTATATTTACACATAATTATTGCAAAAGTGCAAAAGAAGCGTATTTGTATGTGAATGTAGCCAGGTATCGTAAAAGGTGAAGAAATGATGATTTCATGCAGATTTGGATAATTCCCGAGGAAGAAAGATTGGTGAGGAAGCTGAAGGACTCGATGATTGGAAGCTCAAGGATTTCTAAGTATCTACATCAAATAAATATCAAGTTTCATCTTGGAAATCAGCATCGAAAGCAAGAAAAAAAGCACGAATAGAGAAAAGTCAAAGAAAGTCAACATTTGATGTACGGAAGGCTCCCAGCCGATCGGTCGGAGCCCGCAATCGGATCGGCTGGGGAATGGTCAAACATGCAACCGGATTGGCTGCGTCGCAACCGATCCGGCTGGATAACCTGCAGTTACACTTTCTCTCATTTATTGATGCCTTAAATTCTATTAATCATGGGAGTCCGATCATTTCCAGTTATTAACTTATTGAGGACATTTTTGGCTTGATAGTAAAGGGTTTCTAGCTATATAATGCACCTAGACTTAGTAGTTTAGTGTAACACATCCAAACGAATAATAGACTTACACCAAGGCTATTACCAACCCATATTATTCATCCCAAAAGACATATCTCTGCTATAAAATGTCCAGGAGTGTGGTGAGACCAATTCTCAACCATTGTGTAGACATTTGGAGTTGTACGGGTAGTCTAAGACGATTGGAAGCGTGTGGTTGCTATAGTTCCACAATTTTCTAGTTCTTGTAATCCGAAGTTTAGGTATTCTTATGAACTTTGTCATGAATCTCTATCCTATTGAATTATATGAATTACATTGTTACTACTTGTGTTATGTTATGATTTTAATGGAGTAATTCTTGAATATACTTGTGTGTAAGGATGTAGGCAATTGTAGGAGTGTTCTTATATGTGATGCATGTGAATGATCTTGTTTAATGAGTTTGTTGGAAAAACTACTAGTCTTGTTTGATTTGTTGGTAAAACATTTTCAAGATAAAGGACCGAAAGGATTTCTCTTATGTTTTATTCCAAAACGTTAAGTGACAAACTAGTATGGGGATATGGTGATTGACACTCATCATATCTACTTGTTAAAACAAGACTAGAAATGATTTCATCACGAAAGGTCGAAAGAGTCGTAGGAACAAGTTGAAAAAGAATCTTTTACAAACAAATGGATTTTCTAAAGAATAATCATTGGGCTAAGGACCGAAAGGATTACCTATGTGTTTTTATTCTTAAAATGATTTTACAAAACAAAAACCATGGATTGGAAATCATTTGTTTATGATTTGTGCATTGCATCAAGTTTACACCAAGCTTTCATGAACACTCTTTATAATTGACTATGGACTTCACACAAGTATATGTTTCTCTAATTTGGATTTTCATAAAAGCAACACTTTGAAGGAAGCCTTGACAAGCTTTCTTGTCTTAAACACTTTAACAAATTAAAACGCAAATCCCTTGGGACGATCTCGACTTACCCACCTTTACTATCACGAACGAGTATACTTGCTCGTATGTGTTAAAGTAATTACCCGGATAAATCGTGTTTATAAATTTTAAAACTTGCACATGGTTGAGCACATCACCAACTTTATCCAACATATAACCATGTTGTTACACGTGTTACACAACTCAGCAAGATTAACATCAGTGGTTGAAAGAACTACAGTACCTTTGATGAATCCCAATTTCGTCTTTGTTAAAAGACCGATTTCAATTGCTTTTCTCCATGCTCTGTAGTTCTGAGCACCAATCAGCTTTTCTTGAGCAGTCAAGGAACCAGGTCCATCTCAAGGATGAAGATAAAGTGGATTTTGAAAGATTGCAAATGGTGTAGGATTAGTAGCCATTGTTGATTCAAGAACTCAAGAAACAAACAAGAATGCGCGAAAACGTGAAAACAGAGTATCTACACACTCTAGCACACTTGTGTGTGAAATAACAAACTTTTTTACGGTTTTTAACAGTCAAAACTCCGTGGATGAAGCTCTGATACCATGTGAAGTTCTAGAGAGAAAGATGAAAATGGAGGGAAAACGGTTGGTGATTTATTTCCTTGAGTTTGAAATGTAACTGATTTACAAATACAAAGAAAGAGAGGTTTACAACTTGACAGATAAAGTCCCTAAACTATAGAACTAATTACAGTTAAGTCTTTGTTACTTTTACAGGTTGGATCACACATAGGTTCAAAATTATGTATAAGTTGGTATGATTGGATCATGGATCTGCTATGTTTCAATTCATTGTAATATGTTTCTTTTTGTTCTTGCCTTTAGTTAGTCCAAGTTTAAAAAATCTTTAGCCACTCGAAAAAAGTCAAAAAACTGATGAATTTTTTGTCAGAGCACAAGGTATGAGGTGTCATTGGTGAGCCATTCGTGAGCCATTGGTATGCCAATCTTACCGGCCAACATGCCAAACTTGTGCCAAATGAACTCTTTTGTGTTTTGAGCCACTCCACTAGCTCAAGCCAAATGCACATTTTGTGTGTGTGTGTGTTTTTTTTATTGTGAGTGAGTGGTATATTTGGTGGGGTATTTTGCGGGACCTACAGGTGATGTTAGTGGTGTGTTATGAGGGAGGGTTGTTTGAGTTATTGGGAAGTGTATGATATGGCGCTGAAGTGGCATACCAATAACGTGTTATTAGGTCCTTGCATACCTTGTGCTCTCATATCGTATTAACGAAATTGTATATAGTTACTTGCTGGGTAATATTTTCAATTCGCGGAGAAAGCACAAGGTATTTAGATAATATATCCAAAGATCAGGAAAATGAAAGAGCAAAAGCTGCTATGTTTGGTACAAATATTACTGCATGATGATGAAAATGATGGCTCAATAATACGTGTATTATGTAGTGTTTGTATGTGACTGATATATTCTTTATCTTCATTATTGGACTATTATTGTGTTTTTTTTCATAGTTAAAACATTGATCTATGTATGCATGCGCATATGTCGACTTTTCATACCAAAGTTGTAAAATAATAGCATACAAATTTCGGTACTATAACATTTTTATGAGTTGTTTGAAATGTTAGTTATATATTAAACATTTTTATATGAATTGTACAATGCGCAACATTGAAATGCTTTGTGTCCATATAAGTTAATAATAAGGCGTTGAAATTAAAAGTATATTTTTGATTTTTTATTATTATTATATTTCTTTTACTATAGCAAGTTAATACTCGTATCTAAACTGAATTCAAGGTTTTAATGAAGTTTCGATAATTTTTTCTATAAATATATGTTAAGATTTAAATATTGATGGTTCAGGAATATCGTAAGCATAATCTTGAGGCAGAAAAAGCATAAAGAATGGATCCAATTAGAGTGAAAAGGTGTTTGTATAACAAAATGAGACTATTATGGTCAAAAGTTTTCTTTCACCTTTTACACACTCTTTTGTTCTTTGAACCTTCTCACTTTTTAACCTTTTTAACATTTTATAATTACTTAGAAATCTGATCATTACGATGAAATCTTGGCATCAGATCAATAAACCCTTTTAGCACGTCATAAGATTTGTATCATGCATGCAAGTATATATATGTATGTATATTTTTGAAAACTCATATTAGTGTTCACATTTAGTTTATGACCCATAATAAAATATCATGTATTTGAAGATAATCAAATAGCAAAGTTGATATTATCGTTTTATATTGTGTGTTCTACCGAGTCATTCTTTAGAAAAAGCATGCAATGGAAACAGATGTACCAAGTACCAAGAGAATAGAAGGGAATTATAAATAGTGAAAGGTTGAGATAATTCCAAAAGAAACATACCAAAATTCATTCCCTCATGTCTAGTCATCTACCCCATTATACATTTACCATTCTTGTGTTTCAAGGGAGCGCATGCATATCAAGCTGACACCATCACCAACATCTCTTTATCCCTCTAACAAAGGAAACAAATTTTTTTTTTTTTTTTTTTTTTTTTTTTTTTTGACTTGAAATCCGGCAACTTGATATATTAGTCACAACTCAAAAGAACAATATGTGAAAATCAATGTTTAAATTGACCCAGTTGAGTATTGAGTAGATTGTTCACGTCCTTAAGGATCATATCGTTGATCACCATTAAAACTCACTAGCCTTCAAAACATACATTAGTTCGTATTATAATTTGAGAATAAGTAAAATCATTTCTTGCTAATTATAATATATGATAATCTTGTATATGTGCGATCATGTGTCTCAATAGCTTAACTTTTTTTTAAACGGCAATTTATTAGAAAACCTAGCAAGGTGCTAGGAGATAATAAAGGTTGATACAAGAACCAATTGGATCATTAATCCATTCAATCCACTTTGGACTATAATACTTTTTATATCACAAATTCAAGAATGAGATAAGACCTTTATTTCTTCCACTAGATTGCCCTTCCTCAGCGGCTAGCTAGCTAGTTTATTTGTGAATAGCATGCTAAGGTACGTACATATATCATGTGTTTGAATAAGTTTTTAATTAAAGTGCACAGAATTTTTGATGCAAATAAAGTAGTACACAACAATACTTATGATGTTTTTTGTACATAATTCCGTATGGATGGTTTTGAGTGAGTGATGTGTTGTTCTTCATCTTGCCGAATTTGGAGCCATTTCTTAAACAAGGGAATAATATCACGTTATAAGTGTTCCAAATATGTGAAAAAAGGATGCCCTACATCACTTCCATAGACTAGTGAGATCTCGGTGTCAATTCGACAATGTTTAAGTATATTTGCTGCAAACGCTAGCAAGAAGCCAGAAAGGAATAGCAATGTGGTTTAGAGCGTTATATGTGTTAACATACCAATCTACTCTCTAAGCTAACAAAGGTTTCTTAGTCTTTACTAAAGTTCAAGTAAATTAGGAGAGCTTAATGTTGTTGAATAGGACATCCATTTGCGGCCGCTTGCCTGAGAAGACTACGTACTTAGAAGGAAATTTCTAAAGAAGTTAACCTCAACTAGATATAAGCTTAAGATCGATACCAATACATGCTTGTGTGTACATACATGTATGTTTGTACATGTATATAGAGGTAGTGGTATGTGGGCTCATCTTTTGAAGCTCCTAACAAGGATTCTCTTAGGTCCTTCAGAGAGCTAGTGCAACAACAACACTAACACATTTATCAAGAGATAGTACAAGATTCTATACTGCACACTTTTCTTTCATTCAAAATGTTTTTAAGAGTTCTAGAAAATACCCCTTTCATTAAAATAGCACCATGTTATTTCACATTAGAGACATGTAAAGAAGAGAGTGAGTGTGTTTTAGGTGTTTAGGCATATATAGTATTAAACCCTAGGTGCTTTATATTTCAATATTTGCATGAGAATCAAACAAAACTGGTGGTGAATGATGTTGTTGATGATCAGAGGTTAACTTTTATGAAATTTTATACCCCACATTCCTCTTACATGTACACTTTAAACAGCCATCATTACAGCTGAGGTGGCTTGGGGCAATCAAACTTTGCTTTTATCAACTTTTGTTTATCCTTCTCTTTTGGTAGGGTTGAAGGAATGTCTCTTTACTTCAATTAATCTCCTACTATACATACAGACCTAGGTTGTCTTTTTCTTTTTTTTTTTCTTTTGCCAAGATTTTACAGTAATGAAATTTATAAATTGAAAGAAATCCTTAACAAACATTGAGAACTGAAATTACTACAATTGTGATATGATCCTCTATCACTTGACTAACATATTTTCGAAACACCGTCAACATTTGAAGCTTGAGATGATCTTCATGGATATAACTTTGAGAAAAACTATTGAAGGGATGTTGATGAACTTTTTGTTTAGACACTGAAATGTGTTCTTTTATCTGCATATTTACTTCAGTCTATAGTTTTTGACATATGGCTCATAATTCACGGGGCTTGAGTATAACGTCACACAAACTTTTTGTTGTTCAGCTCCGGATACGCTGTTAGTAAGTTCTTTAGACGATTACAAGATATCATGATATTCGAGCTTAGAACCCGGGCTAATCCAGATTACGTATTCTTTGTTACTGTATCTGTTTTTTTGATGATTAGTTTAAATACAAATCTTGAAATAAATCACTACAAGTAAAATTAAGTAAAATAAAAATCAATGTTGATGTAACAATCAATATGAGTACTTTTCTTTTATGCCAATATTCTTGCATTGGGGGTTGGGATTGGTGGAACATTCAAACTGAAGTTTTGTTTTGTGGGCTAAATACATGCCTTTTTGATTGCATCTACTTTTATCATATCTTATTTTTTGGTAGATTTGAAATGATGACTCACACTTAGGAAAAAGAGGTTTAAATCTATGTGAGAGTGAAGTGGAATTATGTATAGTACTAGTACTTAAATAGCAACACATTTCATAATCTCATCTGTTAATGCTTCGTATGGAACCTTGAAGTAAAATGATAAAACTGAAAATATCTGCATTAAGTCGTCTCATATTTAAATATACAACTTAATACAAAATTTAAGCAAACAATCCCTTAATCCTTCATGTTGAGTTGTTTATAAATATTCGAAGTCAGATACCAGTTGGTCTGCGGAACATTAACTTGAAAAAGGTCATGTAGTGTAGTGTCATGTTCAAGCTTTGACCATAACCCTTGTCTCAAATAGAGATAAATTTGATTTTCAAAATAAAACAAAACAAAACAACCAATGATAAATTTCAAAAGTTGTTAGTATTATGTCATTTGCATACGTAATTATATGTGCATACATAAAAATTGGAAAGACGACGGTGGTAGTTTTATCGTCTTTTTTTATTTTTTATTTTTTATTTTTTTTTCTCTTTTCTTTTTTTAACCATGGTTTCCTACATTTGGCCGACTAATCTATGAGGTTTAAACCTACCGCCACACAGATTCAAATCAGGTAAAACCCTCTCTCTTTAGGAGGTTAGCGTGATCACTTCAAAATTGTTTGCATACAGCATGAATTGAACTTGGGACTTCACATATTTTAGAGTGATAGTTAGAATCTTTTTTACCACTATGTCAACCTTGAGTGGTTTGTTTTACTGACTCTTTTCATTCTTCCGTAACTATTTTTCTTGCAAATCCTTAATTAGTTTTTATGTGTGATCCCCCAATATAAGTTTATATACTGTAAGGGGTTCTTTTTCTTCAAGTTTAATTCGAAGAAAGGCGTCGATGATGTTCTTGATAATGGTCCTTGGTTGATTCGTAATGTTCCTATTATTCTTAAACCATGGACATTGAACACCAACTTGCTTAAAGAGGATTTGACTAACATTCCGGTGTGGGTTAAATTCCATGATGTTCCCTTAGCTATGTTTTCTGATGACGGGCTCAGTCTTCTTGCTACATTGATTGGGACGCCCAAAAGGTTAGATGCTTTTACTAGTCAAATGTGCAAAGAATCTTGGGGCCGTAGTAGTTTTGCTAGGTGTATGATTGAAGTGAAGTCGGATGAGGTTCTTAGGGACAACCTCACTGTTGAGATTCCGTTACTTGATGGTACGGGTTCGACTATTGAGAAGATCCGTGTTGAATATGAGTGGAAACCACCTCGATGTGTTAAATGTTTGGTATTTGGACATACTTTGGTGGATTGTCCTAAGGTTGTGATTCCGACTGCTCAACCTAATAAGAACTTAAGTGATGGTTTCCAGACTGTTAACAATAAAAAGAAGGGAAAGCAAGCTGGATCGAATCCGGGTCGAGGAGGTTTTACTAAACCTGTGGTAGGTAAGCATTTTGAATATCAGCCCAGAAAGACTCCTCCTGAACCCAAGAAAGTAAATTTCAGTAAGAAGAAGGCTTCTGATGTGGCTAGTACGAGTGGAACCAAGATCACTATTTCTAATCAGTTTGATGCTCTTAATATGGACGATACAGATGTGGATGCTGGCCGTAAAATGGAGGTTAATGAGGATGAGTCGATTAAGACTGGTACTACATCACAAGAACCGCTTGTGAGTGATTCACTGGGAACAAAGGAAGTTGGTTCTACTCCTATAGTTGAGAAAATTGGCAAGCTTGAAAAGCTACTTATTGATGGGAAAGCTACTCTTGTGGATGATGATGGTAATCCTATTCCATCTACCTCTTCCAGTAAGAGGGCTAACCCATTTTCAAAGGTGGGTGAGGTGGTGGTTTCTGATAGTGATGATTATGAGGTTCTTAACGCGTACGATGAATCAACAAATCTTTTTGGTGGTGGTCATGAGCGTGAAGATGAGTTTGATGACTATGATGATTATTCGAAGCAAATTTATGATCTCCAAGGTCGTAGGAAGTAGTTTTTATTTTTTTCAGAGTCTTTTGTTATCATGGGGTTAGTGGTTTTGTTTCTTGTTTAGAAAATTGGAAGTATCTTGTTATGTAAGCTTTTCGCCTATGTAACAGGCTGAGATATGGGATTCACCCATATCCGTTGTACTTAAATGCTTTTTGGAGTAATATATTTACCGGGTCGTTGACCTTTTACCCAAAAAAAAAAAAAAAAACTCTATAAATTAATGATGTTGGGACTACGATATTTTATTAATTTAGCGAGATATTATTATATCGATAAATTAATAATTATTAATTTAAAGAAGTTTTACGTATGGCCTTTAAATTTTCAAGTCAAATGTACTAGTTACAATGTATACTAGTTAATGATGAAAAAATAAATTAGAAAAACAAGTTTCAATTAACATTTTATGAATTAACATTCACAATATAATTGAATTTGTCAAGTTATATGTTTTTGAATAAGTAAACAGTTAGTTTCTTTAAGAAAAGTTTCAATTACATATGACCTTAATTGAACTAATTGAATTTGTACAAGTTTCAATTACGGATGAACTTTATATATATATGAAATTTTTTTAGTAATTATTAATTTATTGTTTCGTTGGGACTAATATATATATATATATACACCGTGGTTTCAAAAAAATATTATCTTATTATTTTATCGATTGAGGTTCAAATTTGTACTAGTCCTAACTTGAGACTGGACAAATTATTAATTTTATCGAGGTTATTAATTTATCGAGTATTAATTTTTAGAGGTTTTACTGTATTCTGTAGTTTATGAAACATGTATTAAAAAGTTGCCCATCTTGCCTAGCCTGAATGGAGTTTGATGATTATATTCATTTGGAAGAAATTACCGAAGAATTTGATCAGAACAATGCAAGTCCTTAGACATGTATACTTCACCGGCTTTTTCTTCATGGCTTTTTTATAACAAGAGTATTCCTTGCATTTCCGATCCTTTTAATTCCAGGATGGTCGTATAGAATACAGTGAGTTTTTGGGGTGATGCACAAAGGAACTGCACCTGTCGCAAGGAATCGGACCAAAATAGCTTCATCATTGGGTTCAAGGAACCATTGCCTGTTTTATGATACATAATAGTGATCCTATAGTGATGCTACGTTGAGTTGCGGAGACTAATCTAGGGTCCGATGTTAATCAGATGCAGTGTAACAGAGGTAGGACTCTACTTACGCAGAAGCTCCTTGGTATCCTACTCTTAAGAAGAGCAGAAGAAGATTGACGAAGGCTCCGAGTGGAAGCTCTGACAGGCGGTCAGAGGCTCCCTCCCCGCCGGGCAGTAACTTCTAGATCATGGGCTTGGCCCATATTTAGTTAGTCCGGGCTTTAAGTTGCAATCTTAAAGAGCAAGTTAGGATTAGGGTTTTCACATTTATAAATACTCATCTCTTTGTAATTGTAAAGTTGTATCTCTTGTGTGTGTACTCAATAATAAATCTCTTTAGTTTGACCTCGTGGACTGCTACGACTTCCCTAGTCATAGATACCATGTTATATCTTGTGTTCTTTACTTTTCGCATGCGTTGTTTGTGTTTCTTTGTTTGTTAAACAGGTGTGCAAGTGCAATGTCCACAACATACTACAATGAAACCAACTCTAAGCTTTGTAGCTCTGTTAGTTCTGTATGTAATCTTTTGTAATAGAATGATAACTCCAATTTTTTTAGTTATCTATTTAGGCTGCAATTGTACGTAAGCTTTTCACATCAACATAAAATCTTAAGCTTCGACACAATATCCACGCGGCTACACGCGGGCTCCAGAACCTCGTTACAAGCTAATTGTGATGTTCACTATTTTATCCGCAAAGTCTTTCTTTTTTAATAACTCATAGTCATCAAACATTTCAACATGGTCCTAAACTAGTGTGAGCCCAGTTGAGTGCCTAATTGACTACTCTTTGGTGCTGATATTCAATTAGCCTATTGGGCTATTACAAGTGCATTCTCTTATTTCACAATGGGCCATATTTGTTTTTGAACATGTTGATATCGATATTGTTGATTTTTATCAAACTTAGTTTTATGTATTCCATAAGTTCCATTAACAATTAACATCAAAATATATTTGATTTCCTAAGTCGTGAATTTTATCAAATCTGACAAAAATCAAATTAAAAGTCGCTCATGCGTAATATAAAAATCTACCTATTCAACGATGTGAAAAATAACCTATAATTCATCAAATTGACATAAATATACTTTCTTTTATCGTAACATTCGTTTCACTCCTTCCATGGTTTATATGAGAAATAAGATCCCCTCTTATGCTGCAAGTCAGACCTCCGGCTACTGCTACGACTCACAAGACGTTCTTCGTACGTCATTTTCTTGACTTATCCCAAAGTTAAGCGATTTGATTGGTTACTAATACACGTAGAGTTACAACACGAACTTGTAAGTTGTAACACCGAAATGACTGAACGTACTACTACGATATATGCAACTAACTATATTGCTTTCTCGCTAAACTCAAATCATGGAATAAATGACTCAACCTACTCCTAAAATTATATCTAAAGATGTGATTGGTGCATTTAAAAAATTGATTGGTGGGACTTGATGAAAGAGAAAAAGTGTATCACACTTGTCAAAAGATGAATTGAGTAGGTTTATTGTTAGTTCTATATAAAACCACTCTAATAATATATATAAACCACGTCGAGCCCGCATCTAGCATTTCTTGAGGCAGATGCGAACGCGCAACTACACTTGGTTTCAGATAAAAGGTTTTTGCAATAAATGTGGTTTAGTTTCCTGCGAACTAACATTTTAACGAGCGGGCCGCTGAAAACACTGAGCCACATTTACACTTTGCGAGGGACGTACAAACCGGTTACCATTGTCAGGTATCAATGCAACATTACTGATGTGATTTGTTAGCCTTTTGATCGACTAGTCAATGAGTAGGGTTATGTAAATTAGAAACCAATAAAACAAATTGCTAAAGGAAACAAATAGAGAAGACAACTTTAGTCATAATCTCAACAATCTGCATCCCCATGGTAACACGATAAAAACGTGCAACTAGTTTCAATGTGTCCTAAAAACACACAATTGACCAAAAGGCTTTTGGAAATATAGTGGTGTGAACGTGGAACCACCGAATTGAGCAGAAATTTTTTTCGTACGTGTTGACTTGACTTGGTTTTATACTTAAAACCTTGATAAATTTTGCTTTATAAATGTTTTACACAATCTTTGCTTTAGTTGCTTCAGATGTGACAATCTACGAATCTTCCCAAATCAGTTGACATCCCAACTTCTTCAATTCTTCCTTTTCTTTTTTTAGTGTGAAACCCTAAAAAATATCATATTGCACGACTATAGAAGTATGTTATATATGGCTTGTTACATCATTTGTTGACACTTAAATTCATAGTCGGAATGAGTCAGAGACGGAATCAGGACTAAATATGATTGGGTGCACAAATTTTTTTATAAGTTACTAATAAAGTAACACTAAAAATACATTTCGATAGACCGGGTGCATTTAATATATCTTTAAGAAAAATTGATTTTTTTTTTCAAAATTAACACTACATCGAAAAAATCTATGAGTGTCTCGAGACCTCGCAGGAACCCCTGGTTCTATACCTGGACAGAGTGACGAATAAATTTCTTGCACAAAGTACATACACGCATATATATATATATTTTGAGCACTATCAGCAAGATATTAATTACGAGTATTATTGTTGATTTTTAATGTTTTTCTCAAAGTTTAAATCTTACGTGCATATCTTATAATAATTTTCAGAATCCATTATTGCTATAGTGATTAGTGGTGTCTTCTTTTTTTTTTCTTTTTTTTTTATTTATTTTCTTTTTCTTTTTGTTTTTGTTTTTGGTAAAGGGTATTTCACCCGGTAAAATGATTAGTAGATATTGTTCTCACTAAATATGTTTCACTAAATATGTTTCATGAAGTTCTTTAAATATACGTCGAGTTTATGTTGCAGGTGTATATTTAGCATGTCTGGCTTGTTATCATTTTTCGTAGTTCTGATGTGTTCGAAATTCTGATAAGACTAATATTAGTAGTTAGATTAATATTAAATCACTTCTATATTTATGTTAAGGGTTTTGCTATAGTAATAAAATATATTTTTTCTCTACTCACTATCTTTCTACATTCAAACCGTTTATCCTAAATTTATAAAATTTGTCAGGATGTTGTGAGTAGAAATATGAGTAAGAAAATCTAGTAAAAGGATATATCATTTCTTAGGCCAATGCTAATGGAAAGGTGTTTGCTCGGTTGGTTGGCCTCCAACCGAGTAGTCGACCGCGTCGGCCCCACTAGCTCAACCGAGCATGACCGAATCCCACCCCAACCTTTGCCTTCTTTCGGTTTGTCAGCCAACCGATTATATCGGCAAACTCTCCTTATTTTTTTGACCGTTGCATGATTTTGATACACAAAAAGTCAAGACTTGCTTCTAAACATAAACAAGTTTCAAAATAAAAAAAATAAACAAGATCTCAGTTTTCAGTTTTGTGTTTCATTAAAGACCTTATGAGATCTTAACAAAACACATGTAAAACTCATCATAGATCGTTTTCGAAGAAAAACTTCCATTTATTATTCGAACATTTTCAAAGGAAGAACAAAACCAATCATTTCATGCTTCCTTTTGTTCGGTTTAGACAAAAACAACAACCTCACGGGAGAACTTGTTAACAAGATCTTGAAGTCAATCCTACTTCATCTTCAATTCGAAACTTTCTATAGTTTGAAACTTAAAGGGTTGCCTGAAAACATTAAGGAAATTAATGGAATATTGTGGTGTGTCACGTTTGACATAGAAGAAAAAAGGTAACTGTTAACATTGGTCTTATGTTAATCTAGAAAGATACTAGTATTACAAAAAACGGAAAAGAAACGTGCTTAATTGCTTAGTGTGAAAGAGATAAAACAAACAGTGAAAACTGAAAAGTAAAAGAAATATAATGTGTTGTTGAGGTGGACACGTAGGACATGTGACAGCTTCACAGTTCACACCCACAAAAAAACAGAAGATAATATGCACGTTTTAAATCGAAATAAATTATGTTGGAAAGGAATTATTTCTCATAATGAGGTAATTGCAATATCAGTCCATGAATACTGACTAACCAACGTTTTTATCCATCCATTTACAGAATTAACATCAAGCACTCTAAAACTAATTATTTTTCCCTTTCGAATTATGTAACTAACTAGAATTTAATGAAACTAAAAAAAAAGTAAAGTAACACCCAATGCCGTCTTCCACGGGTTATGGGTACCCAATACCGTTTCCGGTGTTTGGGGGAGGTTAAGATGTAGACAGCCTTACCCCCACCTAAGGTAGAGAGGCTGCTTCCAGTTCTACCAAAGGTAGAAAGGACCTCCGGCCTTTTGTAAGGAGTGAGGATCGAACCCCTGACCTCTCGGTTGAGAGGCAAGGGGTTTTTCAACTGATCAAACCCTACTTGTTAATTTAATGAAACTAAGATACTGTGAAATATGTTCAAAGATTTTATTTAAATCAAACAATGATACATGATCATCGAGACTTTGCCAAGTAAATCTATCCAACCATCTTGCAAGTATCTCTCCAATTCATTTTCATCTTTCCTAGTGTTTAAAGTCCATGTAGATTATCCATTTTATACCTTGATATGAAAAGAAAACTATCCGACATTCGTCATGCTTGAAGCCAAGAGTAATGATCGTCGAGACAAACCGAATATTGTGATGAGAGGTAGCTACCACATTGATGATATTCCGAAGTATGGGCAATGGTAGAGATAAACTAGTGATTGCGACATTGAGTTAATGTAAGAGCCAATTGCCCAAAACCAATAGGCCTATTTGCTCATTTTTTATTGAAAAAACATTAATGCTAGAAGCAACATTTGATCGAGTAAGTAGCTAGGTTATATGGTATGTTCTTCTCAATCATATTGTTCAAGCATTTGCTTGTTATATAAATATAATTGTGCGGTTCCAAGAAATGAAAATGACCATGGCAGTCAGTCGAATATCTGAAACCAACGGTTATAATACTGTTACTAGTTAGGTTTCTCCATATATCTACATGAACATCTTAAGACCACATGCATCACCTTTCACCACCCACCTCACGCGTCACACTCATTGCATGGGTCTTGGGTCACACGCCACCAAAGAAAAAAAAGATGAAAGGTGAGCTGGCTCACCTCTCGTGTACAACTCAAAATGCGGAGCCCTCATGGTTTTTTTATTATTATTTACTTGATTTGCGAGTGTGCGGATATTTTATGAGGTATGTTTATATAAAGTGAGTATTTAAATGAAAAATGAAGGGAGTCGTGACCATTGTGGATGAAAAGCGAAAGGAGTGGTGATTTGATAAATGATGATGTGAGGATGAGATGACGCTGTAATTAAAGATGAGAAAAGATAACAATTTTACCTAGTCTAAGAATCCATAATAAGGTACAATGAATCACCATCACTCAAATAATTGATGAATGATGAAAACTCTGTAATGCATTAAGCTTTATTGCACGATTATCTATAACGGCAATTTTCATGAAAACTCTAGATTTTTTTTTTCTTTTTTTATATATATATTTTTTGTTAAAAGATCAAAAACCCGATAAATATATTACTTCAAAAAACGTTTAAGTATAAAGGATATGGGTAAATCTCATATCTCAGCGCGTTACATAGGTGGAAAAACTTACATAACAAGATATTTCTTATTATTTAAACAAGAAAATAAACTACTACTCAAAAGATAACATTAAACTCCTATGAAAACAAAATTACTTCCTACCAAAGCCTTGGAGCTTGATATCATACATGTCAAAAAAAGCATCCAAATTCCCTAGAAGATCGTAGAGCTGATCCGCATAGTCATCATAATAATAGTCGTCATAATCATCTTCACGATCATGACCACCACCAAATAGGTTTATTGACTCATCAAAAGTGTTCACAACCTCCTCTTCATCACTGTCGGAATTAACAATCTCTCCCACCTTAGAGAATAGGTTAAACCTCTTAGTAGAAGAAGTAGACGAAAAATCCTTTTTATTACCTGGATAATCAACCTTTTTAATAGGATTACTATCATCATTCACAAGAGTAGTTTTCCCATCAATTAGAAGCTTTTCAAGCTCTCCAATTTTCTCAACAATAAGTGTAGGACCAACCTCGTTATCTTCCATTGAATCATTCATAAGCGGTTCATGCAATGTATTACTAGTCTTAAGCACACAACATAGCTTGGCCAACCTCTATGTGTCAATCTTGATGCCTTGTCGCAACACCATCTTTGACGAACATTTATGAAATCTTTTGCAGGCACAAAAAACATGCCGTAAATAAATCAAACCGTCATCTCAACTACTACCTTGCATCTTAACTAGCCAAAATTTCAGTATATAGTCATAGATAGATTCACAATCATCAAAGACATACTCAAGATTTTTTATAGAGCAGTGCACAATTTTTTTTATAATGATTATGATTTGTGAGTACTAAAGTTGACTTATAAAAAAATTTATTAGGTAAAACTGGTAGTTGCACGTGCTTATAAAAAACATATTTTACAAAAAAATTGTACTTCGTGATTTAAAATCGGTTGTAGTCGCGCCATAGCCGTCTTCCATGTGAGTCCGTCTCTAACAAGCATGGGCGGCATGGCTATTGTCAATGTTGTCGTGAAAACTTATGACAAAGAATGCATTTAAGGAATAGTTGAGAGGTGATTCATGTAAATAAAAAGAGGAGTGAATTAGGAAACACTAAGGGGATGTTTGGTACGTATGAATGGAAAGCTGAGAAAGGGAAAAAAGGTTGATTCTCATGTTTGTTTGACATAAGAATGGAAACAGGGAATTAAATTATCATTCTCATTCCCCCATTTTGTTTCTTTAAAAAAAGAGGAGAAAGGTAGATAATGAGAATTTTAGAAGGGCTCTTTCACTCTATCCATTCTCTAGTGAATGAAAAAATCACGGACAAAAATTCACGTTTTTTATTTTATTCACATTTTTTTTTTAATTCGTGTTTTTTAATTCACGTTTTTTTTAATTCGCGTTTTTTCTTCGCTTCATTCGTTTTCGTCTGTTTTTATACGTTTTTATCCTGCCTTCGTTCGTTTTAGTCGTTTTCATACGTCTTCGCCCGTTTTCATACGTTCTCGTATGTTTTCATACGTTTTCGTCCGTTTTCGTTCGTTTTCATACGTTTTTGTCCGTTTTCATCAGTTTTCTTTCATTTCCGTCCATTTTCATACGTTTTCGTCCGTTTTCAGACGTGTTTTTACGCTTTCATAAAAAAAATGTGAATAAAAAAGAAAGACAAAAAGACAAGAAAAAAAACATGGACTTAGGTTTATCTATTAATTTTTAGATTAATCCCCACCATTAGATCAAACTAGATGGATGGTAAGAATTTGTCCCTTGTTAAGCATCAAAATAAGAGTAAGCATTTAAATTTTTCTCTACTTCGTAACATGTAAAAAACCCTATAGCAGAAAATTATACAAATATTGATGTGTATATACTAGTGTTTGTAAATCATGTTTGAATTGCTTATCCTCTACGTGTATATACTAGTTCGATCATGAATATTATACAGTATCCATCTTTTTTATTAGTTGTGTTTAGTGCAATGTGTAAGTTGTAGAAATATGTTTGTTTTTTTTTTGTCATTTTTGTTTCATCGTTGAGATGGTATAATATATTTTTATATGACAAAAAACTTGAATTATGTTTGCATAATTGTAATTATGTGACCTGATAGCGTCAAATAATCAACGTAACTAAAAAACCTGAAAATATATATATTCATTCTTTTATGTACCAAACAAAGGAATTGATTCTTTAATCGATTCTGACACTCTATTCTCTATTTTTGCCAAACACTAGAATCCATTCTTTCATATCAGACTCATTCTCTTTCTATGTCATTCCATTCTCCAATGCATTTTCATTCTTTGTGATTCAGTCGTACCAAATGTCCCCTAAGTAAATAAAGATCGAAAGCTTTTTCTTTTCGAGTATAGTCTCAACCATCTTTTGTCTCCTCAGATAAAATCAACAATCACGTGCTATTAGTGCACGTCGTTTTTAGCAAAACACACAAATACTAGTGTGGAACAAGAAGTCCAAAAGTTAAATAAGAAAAGACTTTTGACTAATACTACTCGCCTTATTTACAAATTACACTATTTTCACGTTTTATCATGTGATAAATTAAAAAATCATTAACCTTTATCTCTTATGATTGTATAACCTCAAGAGAAAAGTTCCATACGGAACAAGTTTTATCTAAAGAACAAATGGTTAGATCTCAACCATCCATCCATTTGAATCCAAAGGATTGGATTAATTTACATTTGAAACTAAAATTATACTAAGGGGGTCACTTTTGTAATTTCACATTCTCATTATACTTAAAACACAAAACGTGACACACACGCTTCACTCACACTCTCACCCTCTCAATACTCAAATCCCCAAAACCACCTGAAACCCTAAACCATCGCAATTCCACCAAATCCACCCCCCAAACCGCCACCAAACCACCTCCAAAACCACCGTGAAACCGTAATTATTCATTTTAAATGGATATTCGAGATGAATTAGCCCTATCTAAAGGCGATTCAGTGGCAAAACCTCCTTCATCTAACGTTTCTGATAAAAGTAAGCTTCGAAATTCATTTTTTAATTATTTTTTGCTTAATTAACATCAGTAGCTTATTTTGTGATTGAAATTTGTGATGGGTTAAAGTTTGTGTTATAGGTTTCAGTAACTAGGTTAATTTGCTTTTTCTTGTTGTTAGGACAGTCATAATAATCAGATTAGATTGCTTATTTTAAAGCTTAATTTGTGATTGAAGAGTTGTGGTGAAATTTGTGATTGAAGAGTTGTGGCTGAAATTTGTGATTAGATTGCTTATTTTAGAGCTTAATTTGTCAGTTTAATTTGATCAGGTTAATTTATGTTTTTTTGCTTTCTTGAATTTGTGGATATATGTTATGAAGTTAATGCTATGTTTGGCGAAACTAGCACCAGTTAGCGGTATTTGGTAGCGTAGTTTTAGCTTTTGATTGAATGTGCAAAATGACATAAAAGTAGCGTTAGAAAAAATGAGGTTTAAAAACTTTGCAAATGCATATATCATCATTCAGATAAAAATCAGTTCGTTTTCGCTTTAAATCGGTTCTATTGTTGTATTAGAAGTAAGTGCAATATCATATAGTTTAGAATGATCACTGAAAACAGTTATTAGTCGGAACAGTCAAAGTTAGGAAACTGAATCGACGATTTTTCGTGCACGAGTTCATGTCATCTATACAAAAACCACTTGACATTACGCTTTCATGTTACCTTGGGAGGATATAATTGTGTATGCGTCTTTATTCGATTAAGCGGTGCATATTCCTTATAGATGAGTTCGTTTTCGGATTTGAATTAGTTATTGTTGTATTAGAAGTGAATATAATTTCAAATAGCTATAATGATCACTGAAAATAGTTATTAGTGAGATCAGTCCAAGTTAGGAAATCGGAACCACCGATTTCACCTCATCTACTAAAAAATACCTGACCGCTAGAGTAAGTTTAGCATAATCTACATTTAAATGTAATGATATTTGTTCTAGTCCTCCGTCAGAATAAAATTCTAATGCTGTATGCATGTCTTAATTTGGTTAATAGGTAGCGTATTCCTTTCAAAATCAGTTTGCTTCATACTGAATCCCATGGGATTCATACTCAATCTCATGGGATGCATATCTAATTTTTTTTTTAATGTTAGGTGTTGTCAGAGATTCCCCACGGAAGAAGTGGGTAACAAAATCTGATGCAGAGGCTAAGAAGATGTCGGAGAAGGATGCAGAGTCCATGGAGCAAGGGGATAAGGCCAAGGACCAAGGAGCCAAGGATGCAGAGGCTAAAAAGGGTAAGAAGGCTGTTGCTAAGGAGCGAGGGGATAAGAAGACAGATGTTAAGGAGACGGAGAGCAAGAAGGAGAGAGAGGGAAAGGATAAAGAGGTTAAGGAGCCAGCTGGTAAGAGGAGCAAGGCTCAGGCTAGTCTTTTAAAGAAGCCAACGGATAAGTCGGCTAAGGTTGATAAGTCGGATAAGTCGGCTAAGGTTAAGCCAGTTGAGACTGAAGATAAACAGAAGAGTTTAATGGTCTATCAGAAAAAAATGAAAAAAGGTATATTTTTTGATCTCATGGGATTTATTAAGAGGATTTTGCATGCTCCGTTTTTTAGTTTGTTAAACTTTTCTAAATCAGCTAATGAATCCCATGGGATTCCATACAATCCCATGGGATTGTATCATGGTATTTTTTGATCAATATATTTATATCATGTCTTTTTTTATGTAGATTCTGCTGTTAAGTTGGATAAACGGGAGTCTGTTGAACCAGATGAAGTGAAGCGTAAAAGGATTTTGTCTTTATCTGAATTAGAAGAGAGTAGAAAAAAACTGAAGGTCAAGCAACAAAAATGTATAGTTTTAATCTGTTTTTAATGTTGAGATTTATGTTTTGAATCAGTTTAAGACAGAAGTTCTTATAATTTTAGTAATGAATTGCATTTTAGAAGTCATAAAGTAGTTTTACTTGGTTTTGATAAGTAGTTTTAGTCCAATTCAGTTGTTACAAAAAATTTTAAAAATCAAAAATAGTTTTTTCATTAGCTTGTTTCAGTAGTCCCAAAAGGAAAAAAATAATAAAAATCATTTACTTATGTCTACAAGATAAAGAGAAAGTGCCGGCTGGAAAAGACAAGGTGCCGGCTAAGAAGGTGTCGGAGAAGGCACCTGTTCAAAAGGAGAAGGTGCCGTCGGAGAAGGATGAAGAGGCCAAGGAGCAAAAGAGTAAGAAGGGTAAGAAATTTGTTGTTAAGGAGCGAGGGATAAGAATGTAAAGGAGCAGGCAAAAGGTAATGCCCCACTGCACCAGTATGCTACTTGTTTTAAATTTGTTTTTTTGTTATATGTACTTGAGTTTATTGTTGCACATCTAGCAGGCTATAATTGTTAGGATCTGATCTCACCATAGGAGCCTTGTAGTATTAGCTTTTTAGATATGCAAGTACCCTTTTCACCTTATCGCTTCTCGCACATTAGTTCTCCATATGTCCAAATAGCTTATAGTTTTGATTTTTAATTTCCTCATAGCATGTCCAAATTAGTTGAAATTCTGGAAATAAGCTATTTGGTTTATTCTGTTTAGCATGCCTATTTTAGTATAATTTTAGGAATTTTCTAAGCTGGCTTAATCAGGGCTTAAAGTAGGTAGTTGAGGGCTTAATCAGGGCTATTTGGTTGATTGTATGTAAATCCCATGGGATTTCTAGCTGAATCCCATGGGATTTCTAGCTGAATCCCATGGGATTCATTGTGAATCTCATGGGATTCATTGTGATCCATACAGGTTATGCATACAAGTTTTTGAAATAGAATATAAGTAATGGATTTTGTTGACCAACATATTTATAATGTCTTTTTTTTTACGTAGATTCTGATGACATTGAAGATCTGAAAAAGGTTTTGAAGGGAAAGGGTTTGGCTAAGAGAAGAGGAGAATTCATGACGTTGATGATAAGAAGCAGTTGACGCTTGTAAAGAAGGAAGAATATGATGAAGAGGGGAAGTTGAAGAAGAAAGGTAAGAAGGAGTTGGCAGCAGGAGGAAGAGCATGAAAAGTATGTTGCCATGTTTCCGATCCTTCATGCACGGACAACACCTCAGACTTTTTTACGCCATCCGTGATTCTAAGGTTGATATCTGGAGATTTTTGGCTGACATCGGTTTTAGTTCGTTACACAATGTTAACATAGATCACATTCCTTCAAAGTTGGGAAGGTATGTAGTTTCTAGATTTAATTCAGAAACTTGTGAGTTGGTTTTGGAGAATGGTGATGAGTGTGTAAATACTCATCATTTTTGGTAAAATCTGAACTGCAAAACATTTAAAAACACTCAGAAATGCATCAAAATGATAAAAATATCACAAATAAGTGTTTTATGTGTTTCAAATGCAAAAATACCAAAATCAGATGAAAAACATATCAAGTTTGCATAATTGGCAGTTTTAGTCCCCAAGTTTCAAAAGTTGTCAAAAATAGTCCCTGGCAAATCAAAATAAAACAAATTATTATTTTTGGTCCTTGGAAAAATTAAACTTGTCAAAATTGGTCCTCTTGATTAACTTTGAGAAATTGGCGATTTGGTCCTTGGTTTTGATGAATTGCAATATTGGTCCTTATGTATTAATACAAAGCACCCTTGGTCTTGAACCCCTTTCCACTTGACCCCTGCCACTCTCCTATTTGAACCCCCCCCCATCACCAATAAATAAAACGACCTAAAACCCTTTCCCTCCTTTCCTCTTTCCCTTTCTCTCCAACCCAGAAACCAGCTTCAAGCTTTTACCCAAATTCCACCATCCCAAAACACTCAACCTAAACCTCAAGCTTTTACCCAGTCACCCCCAATTCCCAAACCCACTAACAGATCCCTTTCCCTCCTTTCCATGGCTGCCACCATGGCAATCCTTGTCAAAAAGACCCAAGGGATGGCTCAGATTTACTCTCACGTGTACCTACTAATTGGATGGTAGAGATTGAGTTAAGAAAGCAAAAGATTCGAAGTCGATTTGCCTCACACAAGAAGCACATCACAGGAGAGTAGAAGACTTTTTAGTTATAGTATAAATAGAATTCATGTAGCCATGTATAAGGCAGTCAAGTTTTTAGTCTAGTTTTAAGTTAGGTAATTTTCTTTAAATTAGTTTCCTTTATTCAGTGTAATCTTACATTTCCATCAATGAGAGTATTTTTCTGTCTTTTCTGTCTCAGCTTATTAATAAACACTTAGTGCTTATTCTTGTTTACTTAATTTTATTGATTAATTAATGCTTAATTTAGTTGCTCAAACAGTTTTTGGCAAGAAAAACCAAAGTCTTCTTTCTTTAAAAACCTGTTTTAAGCTTATTCTCCACTAAGGGAGTGTTTGGTTTAAAGTGAGAAAAATGGGTCAAAGAGGTTTATACCACCTTTGACCTGAGAAGTCAAACATATTTTAGTGTCTCCAAGTCAGTTTAGACCAATTTGAGGTGAATGCAAAAGTTTTGAAAAGGTTTGGTTGTCAAAAGTAATCTGTCAATTTTTCTTTTTAACTTGAATTTGTCATATTTTTCATAAGCAATTTAGTGAAGTTTTTGTTGTGATAAAAAATTTTAAAAAATAAAAATAGGAAGTCAACTAGCTCGTTTAATCTCTGTCAAATGGAAAAAAATTCAAAAAATGTTTTACTAGGGCTGCAGTAGGTTGAAAGTGGTGGGTTAGCCAGTTTATTGTTCTGTGCACAGGGTCCTCAAGCCCAATCGCCATTTTTCCTCAGCTTATTTATAAGCTGAATCAGCTTATATTAAATCAGAGATGAGGGCAAAAGGTGGCTAGCCAGGTGGACTCCAAGTTCCCATAAGCTCTTAGGATAATTCCTTCTCTAGCTTATTCAAAATAAGCTCAAAAGGTACCCCATTGCTGCCTTGTCTGCTGCAACCTCACAGGAACAGATACTTTTTTTTCTAAGTGCTTATTTAGGTTGTAACTTAGCTTATTCAGGTTTACTTAGGTGCTTATTAGTCCATTAGACTAGCTTTATCTGTTCTTAGCTTCTCTTGGTTTACTTATGTCTTTTATTTGCTTATTTTCCTATTTTTGTTAGTTTAGGATTTCCCCTAGTGTAACTGTTAGGCCAACTGCTTATCCTTCTTTATTTTAACTTATTTAATTTAGATCTAGCTTATTTTCATTTGCACTTGCTTATTGGTCCATTATCAAACTGCTTATTTACTTATTTGGTGCAAAAAAAGTTCCAAAAGGGTGTTTGGTTGTATTTTTTTTGTGCTTACTGTTGGAATAAGCTGTGTCAAATGCTTGTTTCAAGCTTTTCAAAAATTTAGTCTTTACAAAAATCTTCATTTTGATAAGCTTTTAAGTTTCAAAAGGAAATCTTAAAAAGAAAAGAAAAAAGGAGAGTAAAAAGGGTGGGAGGCAGGCTCGAACCTGAGACCTCCCAACCTTGAGAGTGATAGAAAGGTACCTGGATGCCACTTGCCCTTGGGACTTGTCTTGTTTAATTCTTACACTTTTTACTCTTTAAGTAGAGTGTAGCAGTTTTAGTCTTAACCCCTTTTGAGCTTATTTAGTGCTTATTTTCAAAAGCAACCACCACGTTTTTTATTTTTCTTAGAATCAGTGATATTCAAAGTAGTTTCTGTGAAATTTTCAGATTTTTCCGAATTAGTTTACTATTTTTAATAATTTAATTAGAGTAAAATAGTTTTTAATTCGTAGTAATTAATTTAAAAGTCAAAAAAATACCCGGCTTTTTCCTAAAATTATTTTTAGTAATGTAGAATGTAGGAAAATTAGTTTTGCACTCGTAGGACTTAAATTGCATATTTTTCACTTTCGGGGCTCGGTGCGTTCTCGGTTTTTCACGTTTTTACGTTTTAGCACCCTAGGACTTGGTTTAGTTTTGTTTAATCATTCCTTAGGTTTAGTAATAGTTAATTTGTAGTTTATTATGGTTCCCTTGCCTTAATAACCTTCCCGTTCATTAATCTGTAGAATACGTAATCAAAAATTCCAAAATTCTTAAAACAAATTCAAGTCCTAATCACGAAACTCAACGAAACCGTCAATTTCACACCTCGTTGGGACACGACCCGGGGAAACCACTTTCCCGGTATCACTTTTATCACATTCGTGAGGTTTGGCACATTAACCTTTTTCCTAAAAGGTTGATTTGTCGAATTTCACGATTAATTTGATATATATTGATATTGTGTTTTTCACCACTCACAAACAAACGAATCAAATTTTGCCACGCCGGTGTGTTGCGACAATATCGTGATTTTTGCGATTAGTGACTTGAAGAACCTTCCTCGTGAAGTTATTGTTTTTATAAAAATACAAAAATACAAAAATATTTTTCTTTTCTTTGTATATATATAAAAGATTAAAAATACAAAAAGATTTTGCTTGTTGTTTTAAATAAAATAGAACACACAATCAATATAACACTTCTCAACTTGAGTGTTATCATTATAAGTTCCCGAACAAAAGATTTAAAACTTGCCTTTGTGTCACTTGCGAGAATACGCTTGTGATTATTGGTTTAAGTTCCTTGTGTTTTGCCTCGGTTTTGTTTTAATTGAAAGTGTTGTTTTTGAATGTGCATGTGCACTCGTTTTCGAAAAATCCAAAAATATTCTTCTCATTCCTCTTATCCGTATGATTCTATTTCTCTTACCCTCTCGTACTGTTTGATTCTACTCTTCTTTAACCTCAAAACCGTTTAATTCTATCTCTTTAACCCTCTATATGTTTAATTCTAATGACGACGATCATCTTCGGTGTATGGAAAAAAATCAACATCATTGTCACAAATGCGTGTGTGAGCGGTGTGGAAGGCCTAGTTCAAGCGAATTTTGCGATTTGTGCGAATTATCCATCAAAAAGTCTTTTCAAAGTTATTTCAACCACCCGCCACAACCCGAAATACGTTCTAATATTGACGAACCCGTTCAAACGTCGGAATTACCTCAAGCACCCACCGAGGGTTACGAGGACGATTTCTTTGAATTTAAAGCCCGTAATCTAATTGAACAAATTCAAGCCAATGAAAAAAGGTCGAGAATTAGAATTGATTGCGATGAACCCATTCAAACGCCGGAGACCATAACGGAAGTGGTGGAAATTGCTAGCTCTAAGAGCACACTACTTGTCCCACCTCCGAATCTTGAAGCGTTTTACCGACGATTTCTTTAGGGCCAAAAATGACATAATTCAAAACTTCTTAATTGAACTTCGTCAAGATTCAACTTCGGGAAATACCACTTTACCTACCATATGTGATGTTGTTGAACCCTCGAGTCCTATTCCCGAGCCCGAAATGTCTTCGTTTGATCAAAATTATTGCTACGGTTGTGGAGACTTGTTACCACAAGGTTTTCGTTGTTACAGATGTATGTGCGAGTGGTGTGGAAACTATCTTGTCAATGGATGTTGTTCGATTTGTTCCGAGAATTCATTTGCTTATGATTCTAACCCGGACTCTTTCAATTATCCGCAAAACAATTTCAACTACCCTCCACAAAATTTATACGAACCAGAACCGTATTTTCATCATTTCAATGATCAAACATCGTTTCAAAATTTCTCTACCCAATACCCTCATTGTGCTAAGTGTGGGGGTCCTCATGATGATTATCAATGTCAATCGTGGACTTCCAGATTTGACAACATCCAACCCCCACAGTTTTCGGTCATTGATCAATTTCCTCGTATAATTCTTGAAGAACTTTCCGAGGAACAAGCTGCTCGCAACGAAAGATTACTAGCCGATGAGCGAGCAGCTCAAAAGCTTCTCCTCTTTAACGAGGCTTGCCGTCTCGATGACGAGGATGAGGAAGATTGGGAGACGATTAAGGACAAGGTGCATATCTCAAGCCCACAAAGTACCGCACATGTCCACTCTCCACCCTCATATTGCCTATCTACAATTGAACCTTCGGATAACCTTTTAATGGGGGACGAGCATCTTAGCACTATTCCGGAAACGGAACCGTCTTATGTTGAGAACCTTGTCCCAACCCCAAGTGAGTCCGAGGTTATCTCCGGTAATATGTTTGATGAGCCTCTTGATGATGATTCTTCTCCTCCTCTTGACATCCCAAACGATCATGTCGAGATGTTCTCCGATCCTGACAACGATTGTACTTCGTTTGACGATTCTTTATCTTATGGAGACAGCGATTATGTCGAGGAGTTATTCGAGCTAGTTAGCTTAGAGAGATTCGATGATCGAAATTGAGGACGAGATACTTCATGAAAAATTGTTCAATGTAAATCTCCTCGTTTCTAAGATCGAATCATTATGTGCTAAACCGCTTCGCTCCTATCCCGCTAAGGATAGTGACTCTATCATGGAAAAGCCCGAAACATCTCTTGAGCTATTGGCTTTTTCCAATGATTCTCTTCTGGAATTTGAATTATTCCGCTTTGATGACGATCATCTTGAAAAGGAGAGTAGTGGCATTCCCACTTTTCATCTTTCTCTTCCTGAGTATGAGTCGTCCACATTTGAATTGCCTCCTCCTTCCGAAAGGAGTAGAGTTTTCCATGAGGAGTTCGCGGTGAACTCGCCACATCGATCCTCTTCCTCCCGGAATTGAGGATGAGCTTTTTGAGCAAAATGCTCTACATCCCCTTTCATCCATGAGTAACTCATCCACCATTGAGGATTTTACCATGGTTGATACTTGTGTTTCATTCCTCTCTGAGGATAAAGTTTTCAAACCCGGTATCTTACCTTTCAAGGGAGTTCACTCACGGATATTTCTTAAGTCCAACACGGATGTTGTGACTTCTAAAGTGGTGGATAAGATTTCTGAACATTCCGTTAATGTTCCTCAATCTAATCTTTTGCCCACCCATCCCACCCGTTGTCAAGTAATTGACACTTTGCCTTCTCCTCCCATTTCTTCTCCATGTCTTAACTCCTACGAGAGTGAAGATACCATCTTTGACCCCGGCATTTCTCATTCTCTTGAGCCGGGAATATATCTCATCGGTGTGGAACTTTCACGTGCTTCAAATGTTTGTCCAAACATCTTGAATGAAAGTCCGATGGAGATTGTTTCTTCCACTTTGCTTCCCCATGAACCAATGAATTCGGGATCGAGTCAAGCTAGCGACTCGGGAATCAAAAACAGTAGCACACTATATGGGTTTTGACCCGTATTTCTGACTTTTTTCTACTTTCTACCACCCTAGTGTGGGGGAGTTGCCCCCCGCTGTTGTATATAAAGTTTTCTAAAAAAAAAAAAAAAATGGCCGTAGTATTTCCCTTTTACGTTCTATGTTTTGGCATAACCGCCGGTACTTTGAATATTGAGGGCAATATTCATTTCTAGTGTGGGGGAATTCTCACGAATTTTATCATGTAATTATACCACCCTATTTCCCCATTTTTGGCCAAAATTTTTTTTGGAGTAAGTGTTTTGCACTTACTCACCTTACGGTTATCGATCCGCCATGTCGAATAAACAAAAGGATTGGCTAATCCAAGAGCAAACGGCTCTTGGTAAAGATATCTCAAATCCGTTGATGGCTTGCAATTTGCCCAAAATTGTATGGTGTTCAGCTCACCATATCTTTAATTAGTGAAGAGTTGGCTAGCCCGCAAGTTTATGGCTTGTGGTAAAGGCAGTTGGAAAACCATAATTGGTAATCGACTCACCAAAGATATTTTTTCTAAGAGTTGGCTAGTCCAGAAGCAAACGGCTTCTGGTAAAGACAAATCAAAACCGTTGAAAGCTGGTGATTTGCTCGAAATCATTTGGTTATCATTGTACCAAGGTTCTTACTTGAACTAAAACAATTGGCTACTCCAAACGAAATGGCTTTTGGTAAAGAGATTCAAATCCATTAAGTTTTCTCAAAAGATTGCTAGGGACTAGCAATTGTTTAGTGTGGGGGATTGATGAGTGTGTAAATACTCATCATTTTTGGTAAAATCTGAACTGCAAAACATTTAAAAACACTCAGAAATGCATCAAAATGATAAAAATATTACAAATAAGTGTTTTATGTGTTTCAAATGCAAAAATACCAAAATCAGATGAAAAACATATCAAGTTTGCATAATTGGCAGTTTTAGTCCCCCAAGTTTCAAAAGTTGTCAAAAATAGTCCCTGGTAAATCAAAATAAAACAAATTATTATTTTTGGTCCTTGGAAAAATTAAACTTGTCAAAATTGGTCCTCTTGATTAACTTTGAGAAATTGGCAGATTTGGTCCCTTGGTTTTTGATGAATTGCAATATTGGTCCTTATGTATTAATACAAAGCACCCTTGGTCTTGAACCCCTTTCCACTTGACCCCTGCCACTCTCCTATTTGAACCCCCCCCCATCACCAATAAATAAAACGACCTAAAACCCTTTCCCTCCTTTCCTCTTTCCCTTTCTCTCCAACCCAGAAACCAGCTTCAAGCTTTTACCCAAATTCCACCATCCCAAAACACTCAACCTAAACCTCAAGCTTTTACCCAGTCACCCCCAATTCCCAAACCCACTAACAAATCCCTTTCCCTCCTTTCCATGGCTGCCACCATGGCAATCCTTGTCAAAAAGACCCAAGGGATGGCTCAGATTTACTCTCACGTGTACCTACTAATTGGATGGTAGAGATTGAGTTAAGAAAGCACAAAAGATTCTGAAGCTGATTTGCCTCACACAAGAAGCACATCACAGGAGAGTAGAAGACTTTTTAGTTATAGTATAAATAGAATTCATGTAGCCATGTATAAGGCAGTCAAGTTTTTAGTCTAGTTTTAAGTTAGGTAATTTTCTTTAAATTAGTTTCCTTTATTCAGTGTAATCTTACATTTCCATCAATGAGAGTATTTTTCTGTCTTTTCTGTCTCAGCTTATTAATAAACACTTAGTGCTTATTTATGCTTACTTAATTTTATTGATTAATTAATGCTTAATTTAGTTGCTCAAACAGTTTTTGGCAAGAAAAACCAAAGTCTTCTTTCTTTAAAAACCTGTTTTAAGCTTATTATCCACTAAGGGAGTGTTTGGTTTAAAGTGAGAAAAATGGGTCAAAGAGGTTTATACCACCTTTGACCTGAGAAGTCAAACATATTTTAGTGTCTCCAAGTCAGTTTAGACCAATTTGAGGTGAATGCAAAAGTTTTGAAAAGGTTTGGTTGTCAAAAGTAATCTGTCAATTTTTCTTTTTAACTTGAATTTGTCATATTTTTCATAAGCAATTTAGTGAAGTTTTTGTTGTGATAAAAAATTTTAAAAAATAAAAATAGGAAGTCAACTAGCTCGTTTAATCTCTGTCAAATGGAAAAAAATTCAAAAAATGTTTTACTAGGGCTGCAGTAGGTTGAAAGTGGGTGGGTTGGCCAGTTTATTGTTCTGTGCACAGGGTCCTCAAGCCCAATCGCCATTTTTCCTCAGCTTATTTATAAGCTGAATCAGCTTATATTAAATCAGAGATGAGGGCAAAAGGTGGCTAGCCAGGTGGACTCCAAGTTCCCAGAAGCTCTTAGGATAATTCCTTCTCTAGCTTATTCAAAATAAGCTCAAAAGGTACCCCCTTTGCTGCATTGTCTGCTGCAACCTCACAGGAACAGATACTTTTTTTTTCCTAAGTGCTTATTTAGGTTGTAACTTAGCTTATTCAGGTTTACTTAGGTGCTTATTAGTCCATTAGACTAGCTTTAACTGTTCTTAGCTTCTCTTGGTTTACTTATGTCTTTTGTTTGCTTATTTTCCTATTTTTGTTAGTTTAGGATTTCCCCTAGTGTAACTATTAGGCCAACTGCTTATCCTTCTTTATTTTAACTTATTTAATTTAGATCTAGCTTATTTTCATTTGCACTTGCTTATTGGTCCATTATCAAACTGCTTATTTACTTATTTGGTGCAAAAAAAGTTCCAAAAGGGTGTTTGGTTGTATTTTTTTTGTGCTTACTGTTGGAATAAGCTGTGTCAAACAGCTTGTTTCAAGCTTTTCAAAAATTTAGTCTTTACAAAAAATCTTCATTTTGATAAGCTTTTTAAGTTTCAAAAAGGAAATCTTAAAAAAAGAAAAAGAAAAAAAAGGAGAGTAAAAAGGGTGGGAGGCAGGCTCGAACCTGAGACCTCCCAACCTTGAGAGTGATAGAAAGGTACCTGGATGCCACTTGCCCTTGGGACTTGTCTTGTTTAATTCTTACACTTTTTACTCTTTAAGTAGAGTGTAGCAGTTTTAGTCTTAACCCCTTTTGAGCTTATTTAGTGCTTATTTTCAAAAGCAACCACCACGTTTTTTATTTTTCTTAGAATCAGTGATATTCAAAGTAGTTTCTGTGAAATTTTCAGATTTTTCCGAATTAGTTTACTATTTTTAATAATTTAATTAGAGTAAAATAGTTTTTAATTCGTAGTAGTTAATTTAAAAGTCAAAAAAATACCCGGCTTTTTCCTAAAATTATTTTTAGTAATGTAGAATGTAGGAAAATTAGTTTTGCACTCGTAGGACTTAAATTGCATATTTTTCACTTTCGGGGCTCGGTGCGTTCTCGGTTTTTCACGTTTTTACGTTTTAGCACCCTAGGACTTGGTTTAGTTTTGTTTAATCATTCCTTAGGTTTAGTAATAGTTAATTTGTAGTTTATTAGGGTTCCCTTACCTTAATAACCTTCCCGTTCATTAATCTGTAGAATACGTAATCAAAAATTCCAAAATTCTTAAAACAAATTCAAGTCCTTATCACGAAACTCAACGAAACCGTCAATTTCACACCTCGTTGGGACACGACCCGGGGAAACCACTTTCCCGGTATCACTTTTATCACATTCGTGAGGTTTGGCACATTAACCTTTTTCCTAAAAGGTTGATTTGTCGAATTTCACGATTAATTTGATATATATTGATATTGTGTTTTTCACCACTCACAAACAAACGAATCAAATGGCAAGTCAATCAAGGTCACTAGTTCAAAAATTCATGAGATATTAGGTGTTCCGTTTGGTGGACAATCTCTTTTTTCTCTAGATCCTAGATCAGATAATGATGACTTTGTGAGGCATTGGATCGGTCAGTTTCATCCTAAACAACTCAAGGATGTCCGTGTTAATGACGAGACTCATAAATTGATCGAGTCTCGGGAAGCCGACTTCCTTTTTAGAGTCAACTTCTGTACCCTGTTTGCAAACATTATGGGTGAGGTTGATGGGTTAAAGGGGAAGATATGTTTGGATGTTGTGTTAAGATTGCGTGAAGATCGATGTTAAGGATATTGATTGGTGTGACTTTATTTTTTCGTGCCTTAAACGCCATAAAGTCCCAACAACGATATCTAATCATTATATTGGTCCATATACCTTCCTCGTTGTAAGTTTCTAAGTTTTGAACTCTATTTTTTTGATTATTAAATGTGTTTGTGTGACAGATTTGTTATAACCTTCTTTATACTTTTTTGTTTTTCAAAGCTTTTGTATCGGATTCCACAAAGCATGAAAAGATTCTGTTGTCCGGACCGTCCTGCAATCAAAAGTTGGCCTTCATATTTAATGTCCCAACGACAGGATCTAGAACTTAAAGAAGAATGTGTTGGTTTGCTAGAACTTCAACCAGAATGGACTGAATCCGAGGTTCAAGAGGCTGAAGGGTTTATTTGTGGCGGTTCGGAAGATTCTTTTCTGAAAGAGGTTCCTTTAAAATTTTGTTATTTGTTTTTCATTTATTGTTATTAAATGATATCAGTGTGAATCCCACGAGATTCTAAACATGATCCCATGATATTTGAAGTGAATCCCATGGGATTCTGTATTGAATCCCATGGGATTCTCTACTGAATCCCATGGGATTCATACAAACTCCAATGTTTTTTTGAAATGATGTTTTTTTTGTTTACAACTACAGAGAATCCCATGGGATTCACATGCAATTCCATAGTATTCATTTGCAATGTGCTTTATTATCACTTACAATGTTTTTTTGTCAAAATCCTTCGCATACAATCCCATGTGATTCAGTTTGAAATCCCATAGGATTCATTGCAATGTGCTTTTATTATGACTTACAATGTTTTTTTGTCAGAATCCCATGGGATTGTATGTGAATCCCATGGGATTCTCATACAATCCCATGGGATTCAGTTAGAAATCCCATGGGATTCATTGCAATGAGCTTTATTATGACTATTACAATGTTTCTTATTTCAGGATTTATTTAATAAACTTGAAAAAAAGTTGGAGTTGATTTGTAATGAAAAACTTGTTGTGGAAGATTATTTCACGAAAGCAATGTCAGATTACCCCGGTGATGTAAAGTTGCGTGAGCTACATAAAAGGTATGCTCAAATTTTCTGCCAATCGAAGCCATTAATTGAGGATGTCGATGAAGGGAAGGATGATGATGGGAAGGATGATGATGGGAAGGATGATGATGATGATGGGAAGGATGATGATGGTAATGGTAATGGGGAGGAGGACGATGATGAGGAGGATGACGATGATGAGGAGGATGACGATGATGATGGTAATGGGAAGGATGACGATGGTGATGAGGAGGATGATGATGACGATGATAAGAATGGAAATAAGTTAAGTTTAGAAGATTTGGCCGATGTTGCCGAGAAACAAGATGATGATAACACTGTGGTTGATGAATCTGATAAAAAAGAGGATGAGCCTGAGAAGGAAGTTGATGCTAAGAAGGATGAGTCTGAGAAGGAAGTTGTGGTTGATGAATCTGATAAAAAAGAGGATGAGCCTGAGAAGGAAGTTGATGCTAAGAAGGATGAGTCTGAGAAGGAAGTTGATGCATCTAATAAAGAAGAAATATGTGAAGAAGAAGAGCCTGAGATCACGTGCACACCTGAGGGGTTAACGCAATGGATAGAAAATAATTTAGATACGGTTGATGAGATTATCATGTGTATAGCTGCTGAGCACGCATATGTAATATTCTTGAATCTTTTCTTTTTTACGAAAATTTTGTTTCTTTTTAATTAAATCTTTTTATTTATTTTCAGCAAGAATCGCTCAATGCAGGTCCGGATCCAACGATGCCGGATCCAATGACTCCTCAAAAAATGGCTACTCGTGCTGGAAAGCGTGTGGTGAAACCTTCTTCGTACCTGTTATCTCCCTATATGAATAAGAAGACAAAGGTTGTAGCCAAAATTACAAAGCTGGAGTTTATTCTCGGAAATAGTTTGTTTGCGATGCAAGGCGACAAGTTGTAAGTTTACATGTGTATTTTTAATATAGTTAATAAAAATTCACATCTAATCCCATGGGATTCAATACAGAATCCCATGGGATTCACTACAAATCCCATGAGATTTGTAGTGAATCCCATGGGATTCTGTATTGAATCCCATGGGATTCTGTTTTGAATCCCATGGGATTCTGTTTTGAATCCCATGGGATTCATACAAACTCCAATGTGATTCTGAAATGATTTTTTTTCTTTTTATTGTTTACTCATATAGTGAGAGAATTTTTGAATCCCATTCTCGGGAGTTCACGGTGTTTTCAATTCGTTTGGCTATGGAAACATTAGCGCCCAGTTTGTGGATAGACGCCAATGTTGTTGACTGTTGGAGTGCCATTCTGAATTATGAAGAAAGATTTAAAGAACATGGCTTTCCATCACGGCACATTTTCCCAACCGGATGTATTGTAAGTATTTATTTCTGATTTGCTTAGTATTCTTATTTGTTTAATAAACTGCTGATCATGTTATCTGACTTACCAAACACCCCCAAAGCAATACAAATCATAACATGATCTTGTAAATTGCATATACAGATAAAATCTATGTTTGATGGGACTTTGGCGCCTGAGGACAAAAAATTTGAAAGTTTTGAAAAGGAAATTTTAGCTCAGTTTGCAGATAATGTTGCTGGCTTGGCTCTTGACGGCATTGACTTGGTATTTTTTATTATTATTATTATTTTTTTGTTATAAATTGTTGTTTGTGTTTTTACTTTGGATTCATTTTTATTATTTTTGTTTTTGTTAAAACAGGCTTTCTTTCCAATTTGCAATGGTGGCCACTTTTATGTCATTGTCATCAGCCTTACCAAAACAGTATCGATAACGATACTAGATAATATGGATTCGGGAGCAACATATGATTCGAAATATAAAAAACATGTGAACTACTTGTAAGTATTTTTTTTGAACTTACTACTTGTAAGTATTTACTTTTACTGCAGAATCCCATGGGATTCAGTATGAATAGTATTTACTTTACTGCAGAATCCCATGGGATTGGGATTCATACTGAATCCCATGGGATTCTTTGATGAATACTTTATGATTTAAACATAATCCCATGGGATTCATACAGATTTCCATTTGAATCGCTATTGACATTTTCCCAGAATTCTAGTAATTTATGATCTTTTTTTAAATAATTTTGTAGATAAAGTTGTTTTCCGACACCAAGCTCTATGGTCACAAGAAACATGGTAACATTCTTAAAGCTAAACCAGAAGTCCCAAAGCTAAAATGGAGATCAAAGAAAAATTTTAGTGATTGTGGTATTTTCACCATGGTACATATGGAATGTTACCATGGTGAACCTGCTACAAAATGGGATTGTGGGTGATTTCGAGTCCTGGTCTGTGAAATGGATGGTTACAAGATGAGGCAGGTCGACATGTTGAGGCGACTAAGATTTAAGTTTGCTACCAAGATCTTGTTACATGAGATTAATATGCATGCTGGTAAGCTTATTGATCTAGCCAAAGAGTTTGATAAACTTCCTCGTCTAGAAAAGATGAACATAATTGTTGAAGCTATTAAGAATAGGGAAAAACGAGAAGTGATTCCAGAAAAGACTGAAAAGTTAGCCGTTGATCCAGTTGAAGCTATCAATAGTTGATCAGTTGATTGTAGAATGTTAGAAAACATGTTAATTGATGTTAGATCAGTTTTGAGAATGTTCTTTTGAAAACATGTGCATTGATGGTAGATGGTAGATCATTTTGAGAATGTTAGAACAGTTTATGATGGAGTTTTATAATGTTAACTGCTGTTTATCTTTTATGTGAATTATACAGAATCCCATGGGATTCATTGTGAATCGATGCAGATTATGCATACAACTTTTTGAAATAGAATATAAGTATAGGATTTATTGTGAATCCCATGGGATTTCTAACTGAATCTCATGGGATTCATTGTGATCCATTCAGATTATCCACACAAGTTTTTAAACAGAATATAAATAACAAATATGTGAATTATACAGAATCCCATGGGATTCATTGTGAATCGATGCAGATTATGCATACAAATTTTTGAAATAGAATATAAGTATAGGATTTATTGTGAATCCCATGGGATTTCTAACTGAATCTCATGGGATTCATTGTGATCCATTCAGATTATCCACACAAGTTTTTAAACAGAATATAAATAACAAATATGTGAATTATACAGAATCCCATGGGATTCATTGTGAATCCATGCAGATTATGCATACAACTTTTTGAAATAGAATATAAGTATAGGATTTATTTTTGAATCCCATGGGATTTATTGTGAATCCCATGGGATTTCTAACTGAATCTCATGGGATTCATTGTGATCCATTCAGATTATCCACACAAGTTTTTAAACAGAGTATAAATAACAAAGAAAAATAAAATTTCTTTTGGAAATCATCTAAAAAACATCTGAATATTCAATCTATATATTCAAGAAAATAATAAAAAAGAACTAACAAAAAAAAAGGAATATAAGTAAATTAATTTTTTTCAAACATTAGTTGGTTTCGCCTTTCGCCTTGCCTTTGGGTTCATCGTACAAGTTGTTTTCGTATGCAAATTCGTCTTCTCTCCACAATGTCCACAAGGCTTCATTTGTTTCTTTTTAACTTGAATCGCTTTTTCTCTTTCACTCTTTCGCCTTTCATTTCGTTCTGCTTCTGAAATATTCCCTTTATTTCTTGCTTTTGTTGGATTGTTAACTATTTTCTTTTCGTGGTTAGAAATAGCAAAATGATCACCAATTACATCTCCTGTATTTCTTGAAGGAGGATTTGGCACCTCAGCCTCCACTTCTGTTTTCAATGTCTTTAACTTTTCTACAAAAGCACCCATCTTCACTTTGTCTTTGCTCAACCGAAACAAACATTCATCCACCAGAAACGTTGCCTCATTTGTAAGGCTTTGAATTTCTTCATTTGTTTCACCATATCTGTTTCCTTTCCTTCTCAAATAAGGCGGTATTATATCTCTTGTCCAACGCCCAACGCCTCAAAATATATTGTTTTGGAATGAAGTTAATATCACGATTCTTGAAAACACAGAATATGTGTCGGCATAGGAAACCAAATCGTACAAAATGTCTGCAACTACACACCACCGACCCATCTTCTGTATTACGCAGTACCTTTTTAAAACACAATAATTATTAGCCAATCCCATTAGACAATCCCATGGGATTTTAAACAGAATCCCATGGGATTCACAAAAATCCCATGAGATTCCCAGTGAATACCTATAATTATTAGTCAATCCTATTAGATAATCCCATGAGATTCATACTGAATCCCATGGGATTACTATCGGATTCATTATGAATCCCATAGGATTGATTATGAATCCCATGGGATTACTTGATTAATCCTAGTTTATACCAGAAAGTAATATACCTTATAGTCTACAAATATTTCTGTTGCTACTGTTTCGCCTTCGTCTGCTAGTTCTTTTGCAACTTCCTTATTAAGGATTCTATAAGCTGCCGGATTTTTGTCTCTAACAATGACACTCTCACAACGTTCTTCTATTTTTAGTTCCTGTATCGCACAAGTCCCGCATGCCTCTTTTATTTCCGTTTGAACAAGTAGAAATATTGTCCTAGTATAAACTTTTGCTGCATGACGTTCAATTGCTAACTTTGTTTCACATTTTGGAGCTGCGTCTAGTGTTTTAAAGTCCAAATGTTCTTGAATATAACGTTGTCTCTCCATTGCTGATTCATAGGACATCATGAAACTAACTAGTGTCGCTCCTGGGCTTGTGAAACTTTTGAAGAACGAGTTTTCACTCTCAGACCTTGATGTTGTTCTCATCAATCCAAACAAAGGTGAGGTGATAAAATATGCTGGAATCCACATTTATCGTAGTTTAAACATTTTGGTCATCCATTTGTGGTTTTGCAAACCAAAATCTTCCATCAACTTAGCCCATTTCTCTTCAAATTCCATCGGTTCCATGAACATATTCCAAATTATCTTGTTTAAACGCTTCTTGAAATCAGTTTCATTGTATATTTCCTTACAAATCTGTAAATAAAATGATAAACACATTTAAACCACTGTCGGATTCCCAGATGAATCCCATGAGATTCAGAGAAGAATCCCATGGGATTCAGAAAGAATCCCTTGGGATTCAGAAACGAATCCCATGAGATTCAAAGAAGAATCCCATAGGATTTTGAATAAATCCCATGGGATTAAGAAAGAATCCCATGGGATTCAGAAAAAATCCCATGAGATTCAGATAAAAACATTCAATAAATTACCTTTGCTGGAATTTTTTGGTGAATATGCCACATGCAAAGTCTATGTTTTGATTTAGTGAAAACGACTTCAATGGCTCTTTTCATTGCCGCGTCTTGATCCGTCACCACCATCGTTGGTTCTTTAGAAAAAGCAGTCATGAATGCCTTTAGTAGCCATGTGTAGGATTCAGTGTCTTCTTTTAAAAGCATTCCCGAACCAAGCGTGACACACTTTTTATGATTATCGACACCGGTAAATGGTACAAACACCATGTTGTATCTAAAAATAACATAACTTTTAGTGACAGAATAAAATGTGATTACTGAATCCCATGGGATTCTCTATGATCCATGTCTTTTTTAATTTTACTTGCCAAGTATCTTTATGTGATTTAAAAACAATCCCATGGGATTCACAGAGAATCCAATGGGATTCTCAAGGATCCCTTGTGATTCATACAAATTACCATGTGATCCCTTGTATAATCCCATGGGATTCACATATAAATCCCATGGGATTTATAACAGAATCTTATGTGATTTTAATCAAAATAAATTATATTAAGAACAGACATTTACTTATTACACCTGAATGTTGCATCAAAAGATACTATGTCTCCAAACTCCTTAAAATTGCATTTTGCAACTTCATCAGCCCAAAACATTGCGACCAACTCACTTTCTTCTACCTTATACTGAAATGTAAAGTTTGGCACATACAACTTTCTGTTTTCCATTTTATTTATAAGCATTTGTGCGTCACTTTCGCCTATGAAAATATTAATATTCCGCTGATGATTCTTAAAATCAAAAGATGTCCCATGTACATATTCATATCCACCTTTCATACTCGTTAACAAGTTGTGAGCCCGTGTTGCACCTATTTTGTTTGTTGTCGCTTTAACAACAAACATTTTTTCTGCTTCGGTCATTTTTCTTTGCTTTTTTGTAAAATGTTTATACTCTTTTGGTATAAGCATATGATTGTGTTTTGCAATAAACTTAATTAGCTTGTATTTTCCAGAAACGATATCCAATTCTAACCTTATACGAGCTTGACAACCTGTTACATGTAGAGTTGTATTTCTTTTTTGTTTCTCGCTGTGCTTAGGATCCAAAGTGTCTACATTAATATGTCTCGGAGCTCCTTCTTTATTACACATGATGTATTTGGCTTGTACAATTTCAGATTTTGTTAATCGTTGTCCTGCTTTTTTAATTTGAAACCCTCCCGCTTCAAAGATAGGTACTATACATATCTATAACTTCCTCTATAGTATCATAGTATTTCCCCTCTTCTGGTACAACAATTCCTTCCACATGAGGCTCCCAATATATCGATCCACCCGGTGTCTCGGTGTGTTCATATAAAGTTGGTCTTGGTGATCTCATAGAATCTGCATATAAAAAGAAAAATATTAAGGGATTAAGATTAAAAAAAAAATGTGAATCCGATGGGATTTATATGTGAATCCCATGGGATTGTATGTGAATCCCATGGGATTTATATGTGAATCCCATGGGATTTATATGTGAAGACCTTTATATTTTCATGCTGAATCCCACGTGATTTAATACAGTATCCCATGGGATTTTGAATTTTTACAACAAGAATTGAATCTAAACACATATAAACCACTGGAATCCCATGGGATTTTGCATTTTTACAACAACAATTGAATCTAAACACATATAAACCACTGAAATCCCATGGGATTTGGCATTTTTACAACATCAATTGAATCTAAAAAAATATAAACCACTGGAATCCCATGGGATTTTGCATTTTTACAACAACAATTGAATCTAAACACATATAAATCACTTGAATCCCATGGGATTTGCTTTTTTCAAAAAGAATTGAATCTAATCACATGTAAACTACTGGAATCCCATGGGATTTGCTTTTTTCCAACAACAATTGAATCTAAACACATGTAAACCACTGGAATCCTATGGGATTTGGCATTTTTATAACAACAATTGAATCTAAAAACATATAAACCACTGGAATCTCATGGGATTTGCTTTTTTCAACATGTAAACACTGGAATCTCATGGGATTTGCATTTTTACAACAAGAATTGAATCAAGAAATTTACCAGTGGTTTCATTCACACCATCATCTTTATCTTGACTTTCATCTACTGGAACTTCAATTAAATCAGTTTCGTCTACTGGCGGCATTATTTCCCGGTTAATCGGTGGTGGTTCAATGGTGATTCGTGCGGTTTGATGTGATGGTGGCGGTTTTAATAGATTTGATTCCTGATTCGGCTTCAATGAATCCGACGGTGGTTTCTATTATTCCGGCGGTTTGATTCGTACGGTTTGATGGTGGTTTCAGTGAATCCGGCGGTGCTTTCAATGAATCCGGCGGTGGTTTCATTATTCCGGCGCGTTTTCAATGAATTCCGGCGTGAAATCAATGAATTCCGGCGAGAGGTAGATGAGATCTGGATTTCGGTAGATGAGATCTGGATTTGGGTTTTTTTGATGAGAGAGAAAGTGGTATGTTTAATAAGAGGATTTGGGATTATTTTTTGCTTTTATTGTAATATATGATTTTACTAATATGCCCCTCCTTGTTATTTTCAGATGGAATGTGGACCATTGGATGATAGAAGATTGGATGGTTGAGATCTTCTTATTTGTTCTTTAGATAACATTGGTTTTGCATGGATCTCATCTCATAACCACAATAATAAACAAAATTTGTGGAAATTGTGTTGACATCTTGATAACCTAGTTTTTACGGTATATAAAATAAAACGCGGGAATATTTTTAGTGACGGAATAAGTGAATAACAGTATGGATTGAGTTGTGAAATGGAGCAACTAAATTATCACGTGTTATTTATAAAGAAAAGCGCCACAAAAGAGGAAATATTCTTTGGTTCAAACTGTGAAACAATCGGCAATGAAGTGTTTTATATTAAAGTGTTTGGAATCTAAGAATAAGAATAAAACTGATAAGTAGTCTTTCGGTTTGTAGGCACCAGGTATAATATTAGTTGGCGGATAATCTTCGATGTGCCATTTTAGTTAAGTCAATCAACATCGCCAATTATCAACGTACCAAAATATCATCACAAAACTATGTTTCCACTCTCCTCAATCCTTTCAGTCACATGCATAACGAGAGAGTTTGATTCCACTTCTAAATCACGAGTTTTAAAACGTGTTTGTATTGAGCAAGTCTTTGTGTGTTTCCACTATTGACATGTGGACCACCGGAAAATAGACTAATAAAAAGAACCTAGTGGAATATGACATAGTCCATGTGTACCGTTAGTTAAGTTGTACTGTAGTATATTTTGTCATTATCGAAATTACCAAGTTTTTTTTTTTTTTTTTTTTTTTTTTTTTTGGGGTAAAAGGAAACTTTCACTCTCGTAAAATATATTAATCAAAAAACTGTTTAAAGTATAATAGAATGTGGCTGAAATGCCACAAACTTTAAGCAAAAGTTTGAACAACCACTAGATCATTTATGACATGTCATAAATGAACAACTATAATAACCACTAAAAACATAAAAAGACATGCAAAACAATAAACAAAACCACATAAAAGATTACTTTCTCGAACGGCCTTGAAACTTGAAATCAAACTGATTGTTAAATTCCTCAAATTGCCCAGGTAAGTCATAGACCTGGGCCGCATAATCATCAGAAAAATAGCCTTCAAGCTTATTATGTCCTCCTGTTGATGAAAAGTAATTGCTCATAGGATCATTTGACTCAAACACCTCATCATCACTATATGAATCAAGTTAATCAACCACTTCACTCACCTTAGAGAATGGGTTGCCCTTCCTTTCACCGTTATCATCCACAAGGGTAGCTTTTCCATCAATAATAAGCTTTTCAAGCTTCCCAATTTTGTCAGCAATAGGAGTCTTCTCCATAGGCGATGGAGGCGTAGGTTTGGTAGAACCAGAGATAACTTCAGGAGTATACGTAGTGCCAATCACAGGTTCCAAAAGCAAATCTTGCTCTATAAGAACATCAAAACTGTTCTTCAAATCAACAAGGTTAATATCATCCACCCAATTATTATTCTTACCTTGGTCATCCCGGGATGGAGCTGTACCACTAGTAGGATCAGTAGTAGGTTCGTTACAAGAGGTAGAACCTACATTACCGTTGGAGAACCTGTATTCGATTGGACAGAAGGCATAGACGATGCTCCTCCATTCTTTGGCTTAGTAATACGAAAATTTAGGCTTTTGAAAACGAATCCCATCAACCTGACGATTAGTACCCTGAAGCTTACCTTTTCCTTTCATTTTATAAGCTTCAACGAAACACTCTTCATCAACCAACGATTTATCTTTCACAACCGGTTTCACTCTTTTAGCACATCCCTCATCATTGTGATCAAATACTTTACAAGTCTCACATCTTGGCAGCTTCCACTCATATTCAATATCAATTTTTCCAATAAATGACCTGACCCATTAAGGTAAGGGATTGCAACCACAAGAGAGTCAAGTAAGGCTTGCTTAGACGACACTTCTACAAGGGCCCTATCATAGGAATTACGACCCCACGACTTAAAGCACATCATACTCAAGTAAGAATCAAGTTGCTAAGGGTTTTTGAAGCAACAAGTGTTTAGCGTTTTATTGCACAATACTTGTTTGTCAACAAATAATTATAGTTTGAAATTTCTTTAAACACTTTACGCAAAAAAGTTAATTACAAGAAGTTAACGTTTACATTTAATAATTACAAATAAACTAAAATTATTATCAAACAATTTTAGAAAAGAAAAAAAAAAACAATTAGTACAACTTAGGGATGAGCACAGGTCTGGAACTGGTAAGAACCAGAACCGAAACAAACATATCCAGGAACCAAAATTAGAGAAAAGTTGGAACCGAAAACCGACCCAAAGGTAATTTTCGGTTCTGGTTCAGTTGTCGGTTCCGGTTCCAGTTCTTCGGGTCTACCCACGTAAGAACCGTCATTTGAAAAAATTCAAAAACTTGATTTTTTTTTTCACGTATGTATGTTTAAACCAACAACCGTTAGTAACAAAAGCGTAAACACAAATAACCATCATTCAGTGGTTCAAAAATGTTCAAATTTGTAGAAAAAAAATAGTGTAAAACAATCCGAAAAACTAGGGTTTAGTTTTTTCGGATAAAGGATCTCAAATGAACATAGATAAAGGTGGAGGGGACGTTTATCTAGGATCTAAGGGAAATAAAGTTTCATAGTTGTCTATTAAAATTTTCTATTTCTTAAATTTGATGGATATTCGGTTCTGGAACCGAGAAGTGGATCTGAATTGAAGGATTCGAGATCTGAAATTTCACATAAGTATAGAACCGGAACCAGTGGGTCCGGATCGGTTCGGTTCTTCACGAAAGTTGTTCGACTATCGGTACCAATTCGGTTCTTTGATTCTTTTGCTCTTTCTAGTGTTTTGGTTTATCTAAATATACCCTAGAAATTGTTGTTGTTAGTGGCTTATAATCCTAGCAACATGTTATCAAAGGGTGTTAGTTGCTTACAAGTTTCCTTTTTCAATTTTTTGAGTGATGGTAAACAAACTAAATTGGCAGTTTTAGGGTGTATATTTTTTGTTGTTATTTGTTGTGTAAGTCTGATGTTGTTGAATGGATGTGTTGCGTCATGTGGTTAGAGTTGCTTTTATGTTTTTTTTACCTAATTTAGCTTGGTTCTAAGTTTATTTGACCTGATTTTATTAAATTGTTTCAAGCTGAAGTTACGGTTGCATGTTCTTGGTTCCCGATAGGTAAATGATGTTTACTTTCTTTTCTGTATTTTGCATAACATGTGAATCAAGAATATAATGCAATTTATCTATGCATAGTGATGTTGCACAGTTTCTGATAGGCGACAATTTTCAAGGTAATCTATATGAGGTCTCTGTAGCGTTTAGAGTTGGAGCCATAAAGAAATGAAAACTATTATGTGACTTTATACGTATCTTGCATAACAAAACTGAAACCAACGAGATTTGGAATTTGTTTTTTGTTATTGTTGTTTTCTCTTCTACTTTTCATTGTCAAAGATCCTCTTAGAGCATTTCCATTGGTAACGCCTTAACAGCGTTAAGGTGAAAAAAACGGGCGTTAGCCCTTGGACCTCCGGCGTTAAAGCCGCGTTATTTGCCCAGCGTTAAAGCCCCAATGGGCGTTAATTGCATTTTTTATTTTTTTATTATTATATATTTTTTTTCATTTATGCCCCTAAATGAGGGGTTGTTTTTGTAAATTGTTGGTGAGTTAAAGTTTAACTTGGGATGTTATTGTTGTGGGTGTTTTTTGAGGATGTTAAGGTGAAATGTTAAAGCTGATGTGGCGCTGACGTGGACGATGTTAAACTATAACTTGTGTTATGAATGGAGATGCTCTTATAGTATCGTATATAAACACTCCACAAACAAGTCACGAGTTAAAATCCTTGTTTGTAATATATTTGAACTTTTCTCACAACAAATAAGTACAACAGTTAACGTTACAAGTAAACATACAGCTAAAAAAGTAGTTTTGTAATTTCTATACCATGCAATACCAAACGTACGACATAAGATTCATATACTGATTTGTTGCGCCACTAAATTCATAAACTCTATTTTAGTAAATACATTCTTAATATAAAAGATCCATTTTATTAACGTATTGAATTTCTTAATCATAATTTTTGTCGTGAAATGATATCCATATCTATAATTTTATTAAATACGATATTACGGACTAATATAAAACGTCCATCGTTTTATACATGGATTGAATTTTCTTAATTATAAATGTCAAGTTGACGATTAAATGTTTTTTACGCTGCCATGAAGACCACGCTGTCTATCGAAAGTCTGTCAGCATAAATTTGCATCCTCACGTGGCAAACTTATGGTCACCTTTCGTCATATATTGCTTTTTATGAGATACATATTCATACGTTGCAAACCCTGGTGTAGGGGTAAGATCTGTCTACATTTTACCTCCCCCATACCCTGCCTAGGCGGGATTGGGTATGTTGTTGTTTGTTTGTTTGTATATTCATACGTTGCAAAATGTGAACTACATAAAGAATGAATTGAGACATTTTAATTTGGATGTTGACATTTTAATTTGGATACTTAATTAGAGTTAAGATTAAATAACTAGGAAAAAAAAAATAATAAGAAAGATGAGAAAAAAATACAATTACACATTTTAGATACACTTATAAAAATAGATGTATCTCTCTTTAAAATTCTCTTTCTTATTTAAAATGTGTTTATAGAAATCTTTCTTATTATTTTCATTTTAGTTTTTCTTCTTATCGTATTTTTTCCCATTATGCTAAAAAAACTTAATTAGGTATTATGCTAAAAGAAACGAAAATGATATAGACATACATGTTTTTATATTTAGATTAATCACAGTTTCTTTGTGATTGTTTACAACTGTTTTTCTGGCTAGTAATGTTTGTATTTTAGACATTTTGAGAAGAAATCAAGATTTCTGACAATTACTCAACATGATACAAGATGTACTTTGTTTACGTACAGATCATAAGAGTCTCCAACATATTCTTGATCAGAAAGAGTTGAACATGAGACAACGTTGATGGATTGAGCTGCTCAGTGATTACAGTTGTGACATTCGTTATCAACTAGAAAAAGCGAACGTGGTAGCCGATTCCCTAAGCCGAAAGGAACGAGCTAAGCCGCTACGTGCTCGAGCATTGGACATGAGAATATACTCAAACCTCCCAACACAGATTTTTAATGCACAAGCTGAAGGTGTCAAAGAATAGAACATTAAGGATGAAAATCTACGTGGAATGAACAAGGCAATTAAGGTACGTCCGGATGGAACTCGATGTTTCAAGAATAGAAGTTGGTTACCACATTTTGGTGGTTTATGGGACTTAGTTATGCACGATTCGCATAACTCTAAGTATTCTATCCATCCCGGATCTTATAAGATGTACCATGACCTTAAGAAGTTATACTAGTGGCCAAACATGAAAGCTGACATCGCCACTTATGTCAGCAAGTGTTTAACGTGCTTAAAGGTGAAGGCCGAATACCAGAAGCCATCAGGTTTACTACAATAACGCGAGATACCCCAATGGAAATGGGAGCATATAAATATGTACTTCATCACCAAGTTACCTAAGACATCGAGCGGTTACGACACGATTTGGTAATCGTTGATCGTCTTACTAACTCTGCACATTTCCTACCGATTAGAGAAATCGACAAGATGGATCAACTGACCAGAGTCTATATAAAGGAAGTTGTCTTAAGGCATGAAGTACCGGCCTCGATTATTTCAAACAAAGATAGTCGATTCACGTCAAGATTTCGGCAGTCGCTTCAGGAAGCCTTGGGTCATCGTCAGGATATGACTACCGCATACTATCCACAGACAGACGGCCAAAGTGAGAGAACTATCCAAAATTTGGAAGATATGCTACGAGTTTGCGTGATCGATTTTGGAAATGGTTAGGATAATCATTTGCCATTAATCGAGATCTCTTACAACAAATCCTATTCCACCAACATTAAGGTTTGAGGCACTATATATACGGAAGTGTCAATCACCTATCTACTGGGCTGAAGTTGCAGATGCCTAACTCACTGGTCCAGAGATCATACATGAAACAACCGAGAAGATTGTCCGGATTTGGAACAGGCTGCAAGAGATCGTCAGAAGAGTTACGTTGACGTGAAGTGTAAACCTCTAGATTTCAAGTCATAGACATGGTCATGCTGAAAGTCTCGCCTTGGAAAGGCGTGATACAGTTCGGGAAATAAGGAAAGCTGAACCCGAGGTACATTGGACCATTCAAAATTTTGGCAGAAGTTGGTCCAATAGCTTACCAACTCGAACTTTCACCAGAACTTGGCAGTGTTCACAACACATTTCACGTCTCGAACTTGAAGAAGTGCTTATTAGATGAAACCATTGTTATTCCACTAAGGAGATCCAACTCAATGATAAGCTAAACTTTGTTGAGGAACCAGTTGAGATTATGGACCGAGAAGTTAAATGACTAAAGAAAATTCGAATTCCGATCATCAAGGTTCGATGGAATTCTGGTAGAGGTCCTGAATTCACTTGGAAATGGGAAGACCAGATTCGCCGCAATTACCCTCACCTTTTTACAGACCCAACACTGTCAAATAACGCAAATTGAATTCCGGGATAGAATTCCTTTAACGGGGGTAGACTGTGACAACTTACAATTTTTAGTTTTATACTTAACCATAAACTCAAAACATTTTACTTTGAATGCTTGAATATTTACTTTAACGTATAACCGTTAGGTTAATTCGCGTACGATGAAAAACAACTTTGAACGAATACTGGCACTAGTCTATGTCAAATAAGCATTCTATGGATTTTATAAGCATGTTTTATAATTCTATACATTTGCTTTTACAATTTTTGCTTAAAATGTCTACGTCTTGCATTTAAGTTCATACATGCATACATACACCACATTTCCTATTAATACATACTTACACGTATATATATACACTCATACATCAAAAATTCAAAATCCCCCCATCACCTTTTTTTCCGCCACCTACCACACCCAAAAGGGTAACTCCTACATTTATTTCTTGCTTAGATTTTCTATATTACCAAGTTCATGTTTAAACTTGCTCCTAAGTGATCATGTGATCTTAAACCTTGCAAAAACCTTGATCCTCACTCCTTTGAACAACAAAAACACGGCACACACACTTCTCAAAACACTCCAAGTCCATTTAAGGTTAAAATGTCACTATTGAGCACAAAATTCGATCTAATACTTGCCTAGAATACTATTATATAAGGATCACTACCACCTCATTTTATCACCACATTCAAACTCACAACTCTCACATTTCTTTCTCACTAGCTCACGACAACAAAAATGGCATAAGGCAAGGGGATTTTGGTTCTTGGATCATTTGATTAAGTGTTATAAAACAAGGGTTAAGGTTTTGAGTTCATAGTTAGGGTTTCTTGAGCTCTTTGTGCATTTATTGTCCATCTTCACTCCAATCACTTGTAAGCACTTCATTAAATCATCTCATACTCATTTACATACTTATTTAGCATTCCATACTTGTTTTCATGTCACCACTATACACTTATTGTGTTGCAAGTTGATTTAAAGTTAGTTTACTAAAACCTAATCTTGGCAGATTTCTATAGTCAGCTTATGAACACAATTTAACCACTTTGTAATTACATTGGGCCAATATTCTTCATACCACAGCTAGATATATCTCTTAAGATGTTCCCATATAAATTTTATAATTTTTGAAATTCTTTTACTATTTTTTACATTTTACACGAAATTAGTTGTCTGAAAAACCTTGAATCTGAGTACTCGACACAAAATGCCTAAATGGAGGACCTAAACTCCACCCCGGGAGCTACAATTGGACTTTTTAGAAAGTTAAGACATAGATATAACTATAAGAGTTGGACTTTTTATAATTGGATGAACAAGGAGTGAGTTATAGTCCGTTGAAGTTGAGAAAAAACTTTATGTCTTAATAGTAATAGCAGGTTAGTAGTTAAATGGGTATAAAACGACACCTAAAACATTTTTTCACAAATCGGAGCTCTGATTTCTTGAAAGTAAACATATTTACCTATGTTTAGAGAGTTTAATGACCAAAAATGGCTAGAAACGAAGAAGTTACGCCCCTTTTAGATCGGTATTTACTTCAAATCAACATGGTTTTGGTTTTTAGAAACTAAAAATGCGTTTATTCATTTTTTTGAATGTTTTGACTTATAAAACTTCATTACAAGTATATAAGTATGACAAAACTTTATAAAACTCATATGCATATAGTACATATCGTATCTTTTCTAAGACGACTTATTTACTTAGGTAGCGGTTAGGATTACTTGTTCATTGAACTACATTATACTTTCCCGTATTCACTACTTATTTGAGGTGAATTTCATAGCCCCATGTTTACTACTTTATTCTTGTTTTGAAATACTTGGGGTGAGAATATACTGCTTGATTTTACATACGGACATAAGTACATAAAACATTTACGGATTGCCTAAGTTACCACATTTGCCATTAAATTCCGATTTATCATGAACCATTAATTACTTGTAAGCACGGATGTTGTGAATAGATATATTGGGTTCACATCCCCGTCCGGGTAAGTAGTGCTTACTTGAACGGAGGTACCGGTCAAACAGACTCGTATCATTTGGATAAATTTTTGTATTTGGCAAGACACCTACATGGGCATACATATATACATACTGAATATGTTAAGGCTTTGGGGTCTGAGCTTAGTGCAATAGTAATACTTTTTCTGTGACATTGTATTTGTTATAATGGTCACACAAGAAAATCTTGTGGTCCGCTTTTACATTTTAAACCTATGAAGTTGTGAAAAACTAGAAGGGGGGTAGAATAGTTTTAACAATTTTAATTTAAGTTTCAAAGATTTAGATTCGATCTTATGTGAATTCGTATGGATGAATAGATAATATGAAAACAATAACTAAATTAAATAATGAAAACAAGTAAAGTAAAGGATAGAAAGTAGTGACACAAGTGATTTATAGTGGTTCGGCTACGAGGACACCTTCCTTGCCCTACTTCACTTCCCGAGTACCCCACTTGAGAGTTCAAGCACTATGTCAACAAGCTCCTTCAACTTGGCGGAGAAGCCTCACAACGTCGCTTACACTTTTTCCGGTACAAAGCTAAATACCGAGTTCTTCCACGAGGTAGAACCAAACCTTTACACAACTATTACACAATAACTATGTGAAATATGAATTACAAGATCTTGCTACAGAAATCTTGTGGATGGACAAATCAATCAAGGACCCTTTGCTTGGATGACTTGTAGTATAGCGTGATCTCGCTTTTGAGAAGGACCTATATGAGAATCACAACAAAAGATAGAAGAACTACTAGAATGATCAAATGATCAGAGGTTAGGAGAGTGAGATAATATATGAGAGAGTTGTAAGAAGAAGGGTGAGTAACAATGAAGAAATGACTCACTATTTATAGGCACAAAAGCCTTCTGTCCCCACAGTCTGGCAAATCCTTCACTTGAGGGATCCGGCCAGTGCAAAACTAGGGATCCGGCAGTCTGGGTTATACCAGTCCGGATTTTGGGTTGCAAACCGGGTTATGGGTTATGGGTTATGGGTATGAGCCATGGGTCATGGACTTTGGGTCATGGGTACCCAACAAGATACAATGTATCTAGACAATGGGTCATGGGTCTTGGGTCATGGGTCATGGACATTGGGTCATGGGTCATGGATAATACCTAACATGATTGCATGCATGATGTCATGCAATGGGTCATGGGTTATGGATTTGCTCCATGGGTATTGGTCATGGGTCTTGGATATTACCCATCCTATTACATAAACTATTACAACAAATAAATTATTACAATATTTTATGTGAATGACCAAATGTATATACTTTACAAAATAACATGTATTCTTATAATTTTACTTATGATAATTTTATATTTGTTATCAACAAAACATAACGAGATCGCTAAATATGAATAAACGTTTTTACAGTTTATTTGTAATAACAACTCCCCCTTTTTGTTGATGACAAAACATAACGTTATGATGAGTAAAACTTAAGATTAAATGTACGTTTTGAAAGTATATGTAAGTTTTACTTCTTCTCCCCCTTTTTTTCGAAACAAAAAGTGGGCATAGTGAAGAAATAAATTCTGGAATAAAAATAAGTATGATCCAAAAAGCACTAGCTCCCCCTTGACGGTAGCTCCCACTAGAATTGGGCGTCAAGTGAGAAAATATAATACCTACAAAAAAATGTTAGTAGTAACATGTAATATAATCTAGTACAAGACGAGAAACAAGATAATAAAATATCAAAATGTAGTGGTATATATGCCACATACAAATGTAAAACTAAGAACAAAGATTGTTCTTTAAAATGACTCAAAAGAAAATAAACAAAATAGAGAAAATATTATTATCATTCCTTCTATGCTTGCATATGGGTTAATTATGGAAGTTTTGGTGAGTAATAAGGTTGATGCGATCAAGGATATGGTTGAGTATGAACCGCATCTCGCCCTTATTTCCATTGCGAGATCTCTAGTGGATTGACAATGTTCGCAAGAGAGATGGTGAGGGAGGTGTTGGTGGATGGTTTCCGGGTAGGTTTGATTTTTGGAGTGTGGAATAGGTGGTGGAAATGTTGGAAAATATGGATCAAAGTCCATGATGTTGGTGAGTGGTGGAGGATAAGAACCTAGATGTTCTTGTAAGGTGATGGGAGGTAGAGGTGGTGATGTTTCAAGCTCTTTGTAGAATGTATTTGGAGATGTTAAAAAGACTAGTTCTTTTGGGTTTAAGTTGGAGGCTAGTTGGGTAGTTTTTGATGGTTCAAATGGAGTGGGTGGTGGACTAGTCACGGGTAGTGGAATTATTTTTTGAGTCTTAAGGAGTTCTGCTAGGGTGATTTGGGTTTTAAGTTGAGACTCGTTAGGTGAATGTGGTGATGAGCTTGTGGGAGATGATGGAGGTGCTACATTATAGTCATTTGGTGGAGAATGAGTAGTTTGTGATGGGCTTTTTGACAAGGGTTTAGCTAAGCAATAAGGCCGGATGCTAATCCGTGCGGTTCTCCTAGATTTGGTTGGTGGTGGTACTACGAAAGGTGGTAGGATGAAGTTTTGGATTTCTTGAAAAGGGTTGTTTTCACTTGATGGTTCATCAATGTTTGAGGATCTTTTGGGTGACATGATGATGATTGTTTGTGAGGTTGAAAGTGATGGATATGCAAGCATTTTAGAACCTTATTTATAGAGCAAATAATGCATTGCAATGAATGCTAAAACCAAAATGTGGACTATAATATAATGATCAGATATGAATTTAAGACATGTGATCATGAGAACACAAGCATTAAGTAACATATTCATTAGTGATAAAGCTAAAATATTGGAAATATGAAAGTTTCTAGCCAAAGTGAGAAAAATAAGAGAAATTTTGGCTACTGTGGCACGGTTCCCACGGATCCAACCCTTTAGGGATCCGTTCAACGTAAATGCTGGGATCCATGGAACTGGTGTTCTCAGGCAGCCGAAATTTTTGCTTTTGGAAACAATAGTGCCTAGTGTGTGCGTATATGAAAACCATGTAGAGTTGCGGTTATCTCGACTCCTTTTAAAGAGGAAAAATAAACAAAGAAGTGAAAAGGCATATATATATTTATGTGAGATAGCCCGAGTGCTACTTAATTCATTGTTGCTTAACTGAATGTACTCGAAAACACATATTAGTTATGTATTCCTATTAGCATTCAAAAGACATGAGATGCAATGAAAAAGGTTTTTACTTTGTATTAATAATGAAAGAAAATGTTTGTCCTAGACGTGAGAGTGATTTAAGGAAAATGATACGGGGAGAAATATCTTTTTAGAAAATATTTCAAAGAATTTCTTGTATAGAAAAAAAATTATCTTGAGTTTTGAAAATAAATCCCCATATTATTTGTGAGTCGTGTGAAATAGAGATCCTAGACTCATAAAAGAATGTAAGGAAAACTTTTACGTACCTTGTAGAATGAAAATATTTTACGACGATTGTTCCATAAGACCAAGACCTAGACGAAGCAAGTTGAATTGTTCCCGCTTCAACGGTTTGGTGAGGACGTCGGCTATGTTGTCTTCGGATGACGCTTTCTCAATTGAAATGTTCCCCTTTTGAACATTGTTTGTTAAGAAGTGATGGCAGATCTCTATATGCTTGGTACGAGAATGCAACACCGGATTTTTGCTAAGATCAATAGCACCTTTTTGTCGCATAAAATGGCAATGTCACTTAGATGGATGCCGTAGTCAACTAACGCTTGTTTCATCCATAGTTCTTGTTGGCATGCTTTGCCGGCGGAGACATATTCGGCTTCGGTTGTTGAGATGGCTAATGTCGTTTGCTTCTTTGAGAACCAAGATGTTAAACAACACCCCATAAAAGTTCAAAATCCACTTGTACTTTTTTGGTCAACATAATCACATGCATGATCAAAATCCACATATACAATAGTTTCTACTCCCGTCCCCTTGGAATACCATAATCCCAATTGAGTAGTACCCTTAATATATCTAAATATTCTTTTGACGGCTTCTAGGTGTGAAGTTTTAGGGTCTTCTTGAAATCTAGCACAAAGACATACACTAAACAAGATATCCGGCCGACTAGCTGTAAGGTAGAGAAGACTACCAATCATGCCACGGTATTTGGTGTTATCAACGGATTCACCGTCTTCATCTTTGGTGAGTTTGGTATCGGATGACTTTGGTGTTCTTATTGGTTTTGACTCTTCTAATCCGAATTTCTTTAGCATTTCTTTTATGTATTTGGATTGATTAAAGAAGATACCATCTTCTAGTTGTTTGATTTGTAGACCAAGAAAGAATCTTAATTCTCCCATCATACTCATTTCAAACTCATCATGCATGATTCTTGATAAATCATCACACATGTCTTGACAAGTAGATCCGAATATAATATCGTCCACGTATATTTGAATAATAATAATTTGTGATTCCTTTTTCTTTGTAAAAAGTGTATTGTCAACTAACCCCATGGTATAGTTGTTTTTGATTAAAAAGGATTTGAGTCTATCATACCAAGCTTTTGGGGCTTGTTTAAGACCATAGAGAGCTTTTTTTAGTTTGTACACGCGATTAGGTTTTTCGAAATCGATAAAGCCCGGAGGTTGAGCTACATAAACTTCTTCATTTATAAAACCATTTAGAAAAGAACTTTTAATATCCATTTGAAAAATCTTAAGATCATGAGCACAAGCATAAGCAAGAAGGATTCTTATAGACTCTAATCTAGTTATGGGAGCATAGGTCTCATCAAAGTCTATGCCTTCTTGTTGGTCATACCCTTGAGCAACATGTCTAGCTTTATTTCTAGACACGACACCGTTTGCATCTAATTTGTTTTTATATACCTATTTTATTCCGATTAAGGTTTGGTTTTTAGGTGGAGGGACAAGTGCCCAAACATTGTTAGAAATAAATTGATTTAACTCTTCTTGCATAGCAATACCCAACTTTCATCTTTTATGGCTTCTTGAGTATTTTTAGGTTCAATGGTTGAGACAAAACAAAGTATACTACTTTGGTTTTGGACTTGAGATCTTAAGGTTCTGATGAGTGTGTAAATACTCATCATTTTTGGGTCTATCTGAACTGCAAAACGTTTAAAAATGCTCAGAAATGCATCAAAATACTGAAAATATTCCAAAATTGCATTTTATATGTTTCAGATGCAAAATGTTTAAAATCAGATGAAAAATGAGCAAAGTTTGCATAATTGGCAGTTTCAGTCCCCCAAGTTTCTAAAATTGTCAAAAATAGTCCCTGAGTCCTAATTTCAAAAGAAAAATCACCAAAGGTCCTTTTAAAATCATTACTTGTCATAATTAGTCCTTTGGTGAAAAATATCAAAAGTTTTGAGAAATTACAAGTTTGGTCCTCCAAGTTTAAAATTTGGCAAAATTAGTCCTTGGAAAATTGGAAAATGTCAAGTTTGGTCCTTGCATTATTGAAACTTGTCACTTTTAGTCCTTGGAACAACTTTGTGAAAATGGCAAAACCAGTCCCTCAATTTTCAGAATTGGCAACTTAGGTCCTTTTGTTATTAAAGCCCTTCAAACCCCTTTTGACCTTGTCAATTCCAATTAGACCCCCTGCCATAACAATTTTGGACCCCCTGTTTTGTGACCCCCCCTTTAATAATTAAAACCCAGTCAAACACTTTGACTCACCTTTTCCCTCCCACTCACGTGATACCACCATCATCCCCTACATCTAGCCTGCAACACCAGTAACACCATCCCCCCAGCTCACACCTTTCCCACCTTATCACTCCACCTTCATAACAATCCAAGATGCATTGATTACCTCTCCTCCTTTTGCACTCAAACTCATCCAGCTGCCAAATTCCCATTTCCCGCCAAAAAATGATCAATGGCCAAAATCCTTCCAACTCATCCAATGGCCATAAACAGAGGTGGGATTATCTCAGACCAAGAGAGAGAAGCATTTGGAACTATAAAAGGAAGGAAGAAAGAAGAAAGGAGGAGTAGTTAGTTATTTTTATTTTCCTTAATGTCGTTTTTCAAATAAATGTTTTAGTTTTAGTTAAAATGTTGTAATTTTAGTTTCCATGTATCACATTTAAGTGAAAACATCATTGTATGTGCTTTTGAGTTTCAATTCAAGTCTTTTATATAAATTCCAAGTTTTAAGTCCACTGTTGAGAAATTTAATTTCAAACTCTTGCATTTAAGCTTCAAATAGCTTATCATTCAGTTCCAATAAGCTTAAATAAGCTCCTTTTAGCTTTTGATAAGCTTTAAATTCAGTTTCAAATAATTTTGAATGATGGTCAATCAAAGTCAACTGCTGATGTAGTTGGATGTGGAAATGGATAATGGGGTTGATGCAGCCTTGATATGGGTTGAAATGGTTTAGCATAGTGGTTGTGGATCTTGGTTTTAGCCTGCATACTAGTTGGATACATGTGAGTAAGAAACCTCATTTTCATTTCAAGTCAATTTGCAATTTTTGTTTGTACTTATATCTGTGGTCATAAACTGCTCAAATGTGTTTATCCAGTTGTATTTAGGATAGTGAAGCTCAGTTTGATCAATGGAATTGGCTAGTTAAGTGGTTGGTTTCATTTTAAGTTCAAAACAGTAGATATAGGTGTGTTTGGAATTGCTGTTTCATCTAAGATTTAGGTTTGTGCCGTGGTTAATGATTGTTGCTTTAGGCTTATTAAGTCAATTCATACTCATTACAGTCATAAAATTGCACCTATATAAGCTCTAAGTCAAAATTCCATTTCATCAGTCTTTAATGCTTAACTGTTGAAGTTTTTTTCAAATCAAAAACTTGTTTTGTGTCTCAAATTCATAGAACTAGCTTGCTTTAAGTTTATTTCATCATAATATATCATTTTCAGTTCACAAAGTTAATCCAAATCTCAGAAAAGTCAAATTTTCAGTTTTGTTAAAAAGTCAAAGCTTGAAAACTCAGTTTTGGCCAAAATAGGGTGATTTTTCTTGGGCTCATTTCTGAGTCAATCTCAATGAAAATTGTAGTTTTAAAAAGTCCTACTGGTCTATTTTCTTATCCTCATTTTTGTATAATTTTGTGAATTTTTCTTAAGCTTCATTTGAGCTTGTCAACATGGGATTAAATCCTCAGTGCAACTGACTCAGATTAACTGAGTCCCAGGGGTATTGCAGACCTTGCATCAAGCTCATCTGAACACCTCTAGGTCTAGTTTTTAGTTTTAAGGTTCTTGGCCAGGTCTTCTCCAAAGTCCAATTGCTTTGGTTTTCATATTCAGCTTATTTTGAAGCTTGTGCATAAGCTCAAACTTGGTACCCTAAATTCTGTTTTTAGCAAATTGCTCATTTCATCAAATCTTGGTAATTTGCAATCCAGAGGTTTTAGCTTGTTGATTCTTGTTGCATTTAGGTAGTTTTAGGTTATTGTAGCTGCTGTTTCAGTTTGGTGCTCTTTGATGCTTCTTAGCTTATTCAAGTGCTTATTTCAATAAGCACTTGTACATCAGTTTCATTTTCCTCCACACAGCACCTTATTTTTCTATTTTTCCTAGATTCCTCATATTATTTTAAGCTTTTCTTGAATTTTTCAGATTTTTCCAAGTTGGTTTGCTATTTTTCTGCATTTAAATTAGTTTTTAAGCATTTTTAATTAGCATTTAATACAAAAAATTAAGAAAAGGTTCAAAAAAATAATTTTTCATTTTTCTTAAGTTAAGATAAATATAAAAAGTCAAAAAAATATTTTTCTAGATTTTTCTTAGTTAAATTTGTATTTTTAGATAATTTAATTAGTTTTAAATAGTTTTTAATTCCTAGAAAATAGAAAAATAATCAAAAAATTACAAAAATAGTTTTGAAAATTCTCTTTTGATATTTTAGACTTTTCCAATTCATAATTTTAATTTTCAAGCTTCATTTCATATTTTCTTTCATTTTAGGTTATTATTAATTAGTTAAAATTAGTTTTTAATTAATAATAATTAATTAAATAGTTGTAAAAATAAATTTCTTTTATCATTAGGTTTGTAAAAATACCATTTTCATATTTTTAGGGTTAATATTGATTAAGTTTCACTTTTTCTTTTGTATGTTACGTAGTTTTTAATTCAGTTTTCTAAAAACATAAAAACAAAAACTTCATTTTAAAAATAGTTATAGCGTTTATTTAATATTTTTTATCTTTTTAATTTTCTTTAATTTGCATTTAAGCCGTTGTAATTTGTTGGCTTTTTCTGTAGTTATAATCATATCAATCCCTCTTTTCTGTTCAAATCTCTCGATCACTATTCGTTTGGTGATCCATTGCATAGCTCGCTGGGACATAACGACCCGGGGAAACACTATACTCCCCTGATCTTCATTGCATCTGTGTCTGAACCGTTTTAAGTTTCTTACGGTCGGCCATTCACAAGTGGCCGGCTTGAGTGAGAAAACTTGACGGTTTGGCGCGGATCAAAATTTTTGGCGCCGCTGCCGGGGAGCTGTGCTGATTATCTTCCGTCTAGCAGATTAGTGATTTGGATATTCAATCCTTGTTTATACCATCTATGTGTTTATATTTTCTTAAAAATCAAAAACCCAAAAAGATTTTCATTCTTTGTTTTTGCAAAGTGTTTTTCAAAAATGCCAAAAACATTCATCTTTACTCTCTTACCCTTTTTGATTCTTTATCCCTTTACCCTCTATCCATTTGATTCTAACTTCTTCTATTCTCATGGAATCTCTCGAGAACGAATTCTGGGACGAAGTTGAAAAACGTTATACTTTATCCCAAATGTCAAGAATTCGTGTTGTTCGTGATGATCCATTAATTCTGCGTAGGGATATGGAAAGAGAAACCGGGGTGACAAAGGACCAGGTACTTCCTTTTGATAATGGGAGTGCTAAATACGTCCAACCTACGGTTATCCAAAGATCTAAACCCTCAATTGCTCCTAAGCCGTCTAGAATTGATCCTAAACTTTCACGATTTAAGGTTAAAAGCAAACATGCAGAATTCAGACCGGTGACTAGCAAGAATGACTTGCTTAATCTTCACGTTTCTCAAGAACCAGAACCGAAGACCATAACGGAAGTGGTGGAAATTGCTAGCTCTCAGAGCACACCACTTGTCCCACCTCCTGATTTTTCAAAATGTTCTTCGAGACTTAATAGTCATTCAGATCACCATGTTGGTTTTGTTGATTCTTTGAATAAACTGATTCCTTTTCATAACTCTCAAATGCAATCGTTTATTCCTTGTGTCGGTTGTGGTGAGCCTCTTTTTGGTTCACCTTGTCGTTGGTGTACGTGTGTACAATGTGGTAATGATATTCATAACGGGAGTTGTTTGTTTTGTGGTTCGAGGAATTCATTTGATTATGATCCTAATCAGAACTCATTTAACGACCCCTCAAACTTTTCCAATTACCCACCACAGCCCGACTTATCTTCATATAATCAACATTACTGCTGTGAATTTTGTGGAGGTCCTCACCAAGGATTTGATTGTCAATCGGGAAACACGTTTGTCTATGAACAGTTTTCCAGTGATGCTCAGAACTTTGGTTATAACCAAAATCCATATGATTCACCTGTCCAGACTCAACAGTTTTACTGTTGTGAGTACTGTGGAGGTCCCCACTTCAGCTCTGATTGTCAAATAGGGAACCCATTTCCTTGCAATAATCATGACTCTCACATATTTGACAATTTCCAACCTCCACAGCACCATACGGTTCAAACTCCACCTGAGCCGTTGTCTCAAGAAATCTCCCAAGATTTTGAAACCGCAATGAAAACACTTGATGATATGATTAGTAACTTTAAGAATCAAGTGAGTGGTGAAAAGACCATGGGAGAATTGCTAGCCGAAGAACGAGAGGCCCGCCAGTCTAGGGAAGAATTACTAATCCTAGAGCAAGCAGCTCTAAGGCGTTCCCAATTTCTTAAGGCAGCTCTATATGACGATGACGAGGAGAGTTTTTATCCTTTTAAAGATAATATTTCTCAACTCCCTCAGTCAGTTGATATCCCAGCAGTTGAGATTCATTCTCAAACAACTGCTATCACACTCAAAGCTCCCACTCACTCTCTGAACATGGGGGACGAGCATCTTGACACTGTTCCTGAAAAGGAATCGGACGAATTCATAAAGTCTAGTGTTGAGAACCTTGTCCCAATCCCGAGAGAGTCACAGGGAACTTTTGACCATATGTGTGAATCTCTTTCCCCTCTTGAGTGTTCAAAAGATCATTTTGAAACTTTCTCTGATCTTAGCGACGATTGTGCTTCCTTTGGAAACATCGAGTATGTTGAGGCATCACTCCCACAATCTGATGCTGATCCCCTTCTTGAGAAGTTCTCCGGTGAACTCACTCACATCAATCCACTCTTTGATTTCGAAGCCGATCTAGGAGAGACTGAAAGTCTCATTGATAATGATCGTTCACTCACTTCTTATCCCAACAGTCCAATAGAGAATGTTGATCACTTTGTTCCCGAAACATTCAAAGCTACTTTCACTAATCCTCTATTTGAATTCGACTCTGAATTCACTTTAATTTCTGATAATCCACTCTTTGATACTCAGACCGAGGACAGTGATGAGCCCACAATGGAACAAGATTTAACAATTTCACTTCATGTGAATGATTCTCTTCATGAAGAGTTCTCCGGTGAACTCTCTCATGACATATCTCCTCCGGAACATGATCATTTCTATTTTGATCTTGAGGATGATATTAGCTCGGAGGAAGGTGTACTCTATCATACGAGTTTGCCTATTAATGAAACTACCCTCACCCTTCCTCCCGATATGTCTACATTTGAGGATGAAGAATGGATCTTGATTGTTATCAAAATCTTTCTTCCTTTCCTCAAATATCTTGTGATTTCTCTTCATCTTCACTCCTTCGGGAATGAAGACACTATCTTTGACCCCGGCATTTTCATTTATCATTTTTGAGCCGGTTCTATGTATATCTCGTCGGTGTGGAACTTTCGCGTGCTTCAAATGTTTATACAAACATCTTGAATGAAAGTCCGATGGAGATTGTCTCTTCCACTTACTTCCCCATGAACCAATGAATTCGGGGTCGAGTCAAGCTAGCGACTCGGTAATCAAAAACAGTAGCTAAACATGGGTTTTCACCCGTGTGTACCACCCTAGTGTGGGGGAGTTACCCCACATGTTATATATATAAGTCTTTCAAAAAAAAAAAAATCTTTCTAAATAATGGCCGTAATATTTCCCTTTTACGTTCTTTGTTTCGGCATAACCGCCGGTACTTTGAATATTGAGGGCAATATTCATTTCTAAGTGTGGGGGGGAATTCTCACGAATTTTATCATATAATTATACCGCCTAATTCCCCCGTTTTTGGCCAAAATTTTTTTTGGAGTAAGTGTTTTGCACTTACTCATTTGGTTATCAGTCCGCCTTGTCTAATAAACAAAAGGATTGGCTAATCCAGGAGCAAACGGCTCTTGGTAAAGATATCTCAAATCCGTTGACGGCTTGCAATTTGCCCAAAATTGTATGGTATTCAGCTCACCATATCCTTAAAAGTGAAGAGTTGGCTAGCCCGCAAGTTTATGGCTTGTGGTAAAGGCAGTGGAAAAACCATAATTGGTAATCAGCTCACCAAAGATAATATTGATAATTTATCTAAGATTTGGCTAGTCCAGAGCAAACGGCTTCTGGTAAAGACAAAACAAATCCGTTGAAAGTCGGTGGTTTGCTCAAAATCACATGGTTATCGGTGTACCATGGTTCTTACTTGAACTAAAACATTTGGCTACTCCCGAAGTAATGGCTTTTGGTAAAGAGATTCAAATCCATTAAGTTTTTCTCAAAAGATTGCTAGGGACTAGCAATAGTTTAGTGTGGGGATTGATGAGTGTGTAAATACTCATCATTTTGGGTCAATCTGAACTGCAAAACGTTTAAAAATGCTCCGAAATGCATCAAAATACTGAAAATATTCCAAAATTGCATTTTATATGTTTCAGATGCAAAATGTTTAAAATCAGATGAAAAATGAGCTATGTTTGCATAATTGGCGCTTCAGTCCCCAAGTTTTAAAATTGTCAAAAATAGTCCCTGAGTCCTAATTTCAAAAGAAAAATCACCAAAGGTCCTTTTAAAATCATAACTTGTCATAATTAGTCCTTTGGTGAAAAATATCAAAAGTTTTGAGAAATTACAAGTTTGGTCCTCCAAGTTTAAAATTTGGCAAAATTAGTCCTTGGAAAATTGGAAATGTCAAGTTTGGTCCTTGCATTATTGAAACTTGTCACTTTTAGTCCTTGGAACAACTTTTTGAAAATGGCAGAACCAGTCCCTCAATTTTCAGAATTGGCAACTTAGGTCCTTTTGTTATTAAAGCCCTTCAAACCCCTTTTGACCTTGTCAATTCCAATTAGACCCCCTGCCATAACAATTTTGGACCCCCTGTTTTGTGACCCCCCCTTTAATAATTAAAACCCAGTCAAACACTTTGACTCACCTTTTCCCTCCCACTCACGTGATACCACCATCATCCCCTACATCTAGCGTGCAACACCAGTAACACCATCCCCCCAGCTCACACCTTTCCCACCTTATCACTCCACCTTCATAACAATCCAAGATGCATTGATTACCTCTCCTCCTTTTGCACTCAAACTCATCCAGCTGCCAAATTCCCATTTCCCGCCAAAAAATGATCAATGGCCAAAATCCTTCCAACTCATCCAATGGCCATAAACAGAGGTGGGATTATCTCAGACCAAGAGAGAGAAGCATTTGGAACTATAAAAGGAAGGAAGAAAGAAGAAAGGAGGAGTAGTTAGTTATTTTTATTTTCCTTAATGTCGTTTTTCAAATAAATGTTTTAGTTTTAGTTAAAATGTTGTAATTTTAGTTTCCATGTATCACATTTAAGTGAAAACATCATTGTATGTGCTTTTGAGTTTCAATTCAAGTCTTTTATATAAATTCCAAGTTTTAAGTCCACTGTTGAGAAATTTAATTTCAAACTCTTGCATTTAAGCTTCAAATAGCTTATCATTCAGTTCCAATAAGCTTAAATAAGCTCCTTTTAGCTTTTGATAAGCTTTAAATTCAGTTTCAAATAATTTTGAATGATGGTCAATCAAAGTCAACTGCTGATGTAGTTGGATGTGGAAATGGATAATGGGGTTGATGCAGCCTTGATATGGGTTGAAATGGTTTAGCATAGTGGTTGTGGATCTTGGTTTTAGCCTGCATACTAGTTGGATACATGTGAGTAAGAAACCTCATTTTCATTTCAAGTCAATTTGCAATTTTTGTTTGTACTTATATCTGTGGTCATAAACTGCTCAAATGTGTTTATCCAGTTGTATTTAGGATAGTGAAGCTCAGTTTGATCAATGGAATTGGCTAGTTAAGTGGTTGGTTTCATTTTAAGTTCAAAACAGTAGATATAGGTGTGTTTGGAATTGCTGTTTCATCTAAGATTTAGGTTTGTGCCGTGGTTAATGATTGTTGCTTTAGGCTTATTAAGTCAATTCATACTCATTACAGTCATAAAATTGCACCTATATAAGCTCTAAGTCAAAATTCCATTTCATCAGTCTTTAATGCTTAACTGTTGAAGTTTTTTTCAAATCAAAAACTTGTTTTGTGTCTCAAATTCATAGAACTAGCTTACTTTAAGTTTATTTAATCATAAGATATCATTTTCAGTTCACAAAGTTAATCCAAATCTCAAAAAAGTCAAATTTTCAGTTTTGTTAAAAAAGTCAAAGCTTGAAAACTCAGTTTTGGCCAAAATAGGGTGATTTTTCTTGGGCTCATTTCTGAGTCAATCTCAATGAAAATTGTAGTTTTAAAAAGTCCTACTGGTCTATTTTCTTATCCTTATTTTTGTATAATTTTGTGAATTTTTCTTAAGCTTCATTTGAGCTTGTCAACATGGGATTAAATCCCCTGTGCAACTGACTCAGTATTAACTGAGTCTGCACAGGGGTATTGCAGACCTTGCATCAAGCTCATCTGAACACCTCTAGGTCTAGTTTTTAGTTTTAAGGTTCTTGGCCAGGTCTTCTCCAAAGTCCAATTGCTGGTTTTCATATTCAGCTTATTTTGAAGCTTGTGCATAAGCTCAAACTTGGTACCCTAAATTCTGTTTTTAGCAAATTGCTCATTTCATCAAATCTTGGTAATTTGCAATCCAGAGGTTTTAGCTTGTTGATTCTTGTTGCATTTAGGTAGTTTTAGGTTATTGTAGCTGCTGTTTCAGTTTGGTGCTCTTTGATGCTTCTTAGCTTATTCAAGTGCTTATTTCAATAAGCACTTGTACATCAGTTTCATTTTCCTCCACACAGCACCTTATTTTTCTATTTTTCCTAGATTCCTCATATTATTTTAAGCTTTTCCTGAATTTTTTAGATTTTTCCAAGTTGGGTTGCTATTTTTCTGCATTTAAATTAGTTTTTAAGCATTTTTAATTAGCATTTAATACAAAAAATTAAGAAAAGGTTCAAAAAAATAATTTTTTATTTTTATTAAGTTAAGATAAATATAAAAAGTCAAAAAAATATTTTTCTAGATTTTTCTTAGTTAAATTTGTATTTTTAGATAATTTAATTAGTTTTAAATAGTTTTTAATTCCTAGAAAATAGAAAAATAATCAGAAAATTACAGAAATAGTTTTGAAAATTCTATTTTGATATTTTAGACTTTTCCAATTCATAATTTTAATTTTCAAGCTTCATTTCATATTTTCTTTCATTTTAGGTTATTATTAATTAGTTAAAATTAGTTTTTAATTAATAATAATTAATTAAATAGTTTTAAAAATAATTTTCTTTTTCTATAAATTTTCTTTTATCATTAGGTTTGTAAAAATACCATTTTCATATTTTTAGGGTTAATATTGATTAAGTTTCACTTTTTCTTTTGTACGTTACGTAGTTTTTAATTCAGTTTTCTAAAAACATAAAAACAAAAACTTCATTTTAAAAATAGTGATAGCGTTTATTTAATATTTTTTATCTTTTTAATTTCCTTTAATTTGCATTTAAGCCGTTGTAATTTGTTGGCTTTTTCTGTAGTTATAATCATATCAATCCCTCTTTTCTGTTCAAATCTCTCGATCACTATTCGTTTGGTGATCCATTGCATAGCTCGCTGGGACATAACGACCCGGGGAAACACTATACTCCCCTGATCTTCATTGCATCTGTGTCTGAACCGTTTTAAGTTTCTTACGGTCGGCCATTCACAAGTGGCCGGCTTGAGTGAGAAAACTTGACGGTTTGGCGCGGATCAGGTTCTTTCATTTAACTTTCCTATAACCTTTTCTACGGGATGATATTTAGACTCTTTAATATTGATGATTTTATTGCTTAATGGTTCATCTTCTTTATTTATATTTTCTTTGATTTCTAAGACTTCACTTTCGATTAACTCGTCATCGACAAGAGGTAAGGTAGTTTTAGGTGGACTCTCGTCAAATTTTACGTTTAAAGATTCTTCAACTTTCATGGTTTCTTTATTTTGTATTACGTATGCTTTACTATTAGGAGAATATCCTAAGAAGATACATTCGGTTGATTTTGGATCGAATTTAGTTAAATAATCTTTAGTATTAAGTATGAAACATTTACTACCAAAGACTCGAAAGTGTTCTAACAAAGGCTTTTTGCCTCGTAGTAACTCGTATGGAGTTTTTCCTAAGAATGGTCTAATTAGAACTCGGTTTAGTATATAGGTTGATGTGTCGACAACATTGCACCAAAATTTTTGAGAAATAGATTGCTCATTAATCATGGTGCGACTCATTTCTTGTAGGGTTCTATTTTTCCTTGCAACTACCCCATTTGATTGTGGAGTGCGAGGAGCCGATAAATTGTGGGTAATACCATTATCATAAAAAATCTCCGAATTGCACTTCATTATCAAATTCCCGACCATGATCCGTTCTAATTGACACAATAGGACTTCCTAGTTGTCTTTGAATTTTCTTACTTAAGATTTCAAAGTAATTTAACGTTTCAGTTTTATTCTTTAAAAATTTAGTCCATGTATACCTAGAGTAATCATCCACTATAACCAAAGTATAGAAGTTACATCCGTAACTTTGAATAGCGGATGGACTAAATAATTCCATATGTAGTAATTCTAGACACTTAGTTGTAGAAACCATATTTTTAGCTTTATGACTAGCATGGACTTGTTTTCCTATGTTACAAGTATCACAAAAATGATGTTCGTATTTTAGTTTAGGTGGGCTTCTTACTAGTTCTTTGGATGATAGCAATTAAAGAAGTCGCATATTGGCGTGACCCAATCTTCGATGCCATAAGGTCGAAGTATCATCAATAGAGGTAAGACAAAGCTTGTCTTTTGGTTCATTTCCAATTTTAATGACATAGAATCTATGTTTTATAATGTCTCTTCCTATGGTAATACCATTTTTCAATATTTTACTACCGGCGTCACTAAAAAGTACGTTGCACTTTTTATCACATATTTGACCTATACTTAGTAGATTAAAGTTTAGGTTTTCTACGTGACATACATCGTTAATGGTTAAGGATTTGTGAGAGATTGTACCTTTACCGATGATTTTGCTCTTGCAATTTCCGAACACCACATTTCCTCCATTGAAGGATTCGTATGTAGAGAACAATGCTTTATTACCGGTCATATGCCTTGTGCACCCGCTATCCTTGATCCATTCGTCCGGATCTAAGTCAACCTTTAGGCACATCTAAGAAAACAATTAACTTAAAAGTTTTGTCCCCATTTGTTCATGGGTCTATTGGTGTTATACATTTCATTCATATGAGGCATATACGAAAAAGGTGAGAAAGCATTCCAAAGTGTAAAGTTTTGAAATGGAAAGCCATTTTGTGTATTAGGATTCCATCCCATTTGATGATGGTTACTTTTAGTATAAACATTGTTTGGCCTTCTTATATTTGTGTTCGATTTAGAAAACGATGGACCTTTATTTTTCATAAAACTTTGATTTTGTTTTAGTGGAGGTGGTTGTTTGACATTTCTAATAGTAACATAGGTTGGTTTCTTTTTATTAACAATAACAAAGTCGGTTCTAGAGGACGTGGTTGCGTTATTTCTACTGTTTACTAGTACAACCCCACGGATCCCTAAATTTACACTAGACGGTTCCTTTTTCAAGGGATCCGTGGCTACAGTAGCCTGTTTTTCAATTGCTTTAACGAATTGTGTTTCTTTAATCTCGCTAGTTGACGCAATATGTTCCTGAATACCTAAACCCTTTTAATTATTACCCGTTTTAACACTATCAAGTATTTTATCAAGAGTATTAGTACTTATTCTAGCAATCTTAGAATCAAGATGATCATCTAACGTTTGAAGTTCTATACAAAGCTTGCATTCACTATCTATTTCTTCTCCCTTTTCTAATCTCTTTAATTTATCTTTTAGTTCAAGAACTTCCTTTATTAAATGTTCATATTTGTTTTTCAAAATCTTGTTTTTCTTAATTACTTTTAGACTAATTTTGCAAAGCTTATCATGGATTCATCATCTAACGATGAGCTATTATAATATAGAGAGTCGGCACATACCTCACTGGAGTCTTTTGCCATGAGACAAATTTTTTCCTTCTCCTCCTCACTCATTCCCCACGAGCCACTTACGAACGCCTTTTGTTCGTCACGTTTGGGACACTCACTAATGAAGTGATTAGGATCCCCGCATTTGAAACACTTGCGTTCGTCCTTCACTTTCTTGTCGTCTTTGCTTTTCTGCAACCCTTTCTTGTCGTCATAAGGTTGCTTGAAATATCTTCCTTTTCTCCGAAATAACTTCTTGAAGTCGCGTACCGCCATTGCATACTCTTCGTCATCACTTTTCGAAGATGAGGTTTCTTCATCACTTGAGACTTTCTTGGCTTTTAAAGCAAGAGATTTATGTTTCTCTTTCTTTTCTTTTGAGACCTCGGAGTCTTTAGCGAGAACGAGCTCATAGAATTTTAGGTTGCCTATGAGTTCATCGAGAGTGAGGATTGAAAAGTCTTTGGGTTCTTCGATGGCCTTCACCTTCGGTCTCCACTTTGATGGAAGCGCCCTTAGAAATCTCCTGACATGATTACGACTAGAAAAAGACTCATCAAGTGCTTGTAATGAAGTAATAATAGTATTAAAGTATGCAAAAGAATTATCTATACTATACTCATCCAATATTAAAAATTGTTCATATTGTTGAACAAATAAATCAATTTTGTTGTTTTTAACTTGTTGATTTCCTTGGTGTGTTACAACCAAAGAATTCTAAATTTCTTTAGCGGTTTTATGCATATAAATTCTTTCAAATTCCTTTTTAGGTAAGGCATTGTATAAAACCATTTTCGACTCACTATATTTGGAAAGCTTTTTCTTTTGGTCGTCGGTGAGACGATCATGAGAAATGTTTTCTTCTTTGCCGGTTTTATCATCTTTTGTAGTTGCTTGCAAATCACCTTCAACAATAATATACCAAAGATCAATATGTATTGATTTCACATAACTTTCAAATCTATTTTTCCAATAAATAAAACCATTAGTTTCAAGTAGTGAAGGTCGTTGCATAGATTGCCCTTCTTTATAGTTTTCAAAACTCATTGTGATCGAAAAGTTTTTGAAATACAATTTACTTTAAAACTTTTGTAAACCTTACTCTTGATGCCAATTGTGGAAAACTAGAAGGGGGGTTGAATACTTTTACCGATTTTAATTTAAGTTTCAAAGATTTAGATTCGATCTTATGTGAATTCGTATGGCTGGATAGATAGTATGAAAACAATAAGTAAAGTAAATAATGAAAGCAACTAAAGTAAATAATAGAAAGTAGCGACACAAGTGATTTATAGTAGTTCGGCTACAAGGACACCTTCCTTTCCTTACTCCACTCCCCGAGTACCCCACTCGAGAGTTCAAGCACTATGTCAACAAGCTCCTTCAACTTGGCAGAGAAGCCTCGCAACGTCGCTTACACTTTTTCCAGTACAAAGCTAAATACCTTGTTCTTCCACGAGGTAGAACCAAACCTTTACACAACTATTACACAACTATGTGAAATATGAATTACAAGATCTTGCTACAGAAATCTTGTGGATGGACAAATCAATCAAGGACCCTTTGCTTGGATGACTTGTAGTATAACGTGATCTCGCCTTTAAGAAAGACCTATATGAGAATTACAACAAAAGATAGAAGAACTACTAGAATGATCAAATGATCAGAGGTTAGGAGAGTGAGATAATATATGAGAAAGTTGTAAGAAGAAGGATGAGTAACAATTAAGAAATGGCTCACTATTTATAGGCACAAAAAGCCTTATGTCCCACGGTTCTGGCGGATCCCTCACTTGGGGGATCCGGCCAGTGCAAAACTAGGGATCCGGCAGTCTGGGTTATAGTAGTCCGGATTTTGGTGCAAACCGGGTTATGGGTATGAGCCATGGGTCATGGACTTTGGGTCATGGGTACCCAACAAGATACAATGTATCTAGACAATGGGTCATGGGTCTGGTCATGGGTCTTGGATAATATCCAACATGATTTCATGCATGATGTCATGCAATGGGTCATGGGTTATGGATTTGCTAAATGGGTATGGGTCATGGGTCTTGGATATTACCCATCCTATTCCATAAACTATTACAACAAATAAATTATTACAACATTTTATGTGAATGACCAAATGTATACTTTACAAAATAACATGTATTCTTATAATTTTACTTATGATAATTTTATATTTGTTATCAACAAAACATAACGAGATCGCTAAATATGAATAAATATTTTTACGGTTTATTTGTATTAACAGAAGTCACCAACATTATGTTGATGTTTTAGCATGTATTTCTTAGGTCATTGATCTTACTACCTCGGTATGCATTGGAGCTTCACTCATTGAGTCACATCTTGCGGTCTTTCCTTCATGAAGATATCTTGCATTGTTACGACATTCGATGTGAACTAAAACTCTTTCATTTGTGATGTGTACTTTTAAAACTTGTTCTTGTTAAAACTTATATACTTAATTGAATGTGTATTTTGAAAATGACCTATATAGAGGTCGTTCTTTATATCTTGTCTTTGTGATATGAACGTTACACCATCGGTTAACTTTCCGCTGTGACATTTTGAGGGTGTGACAATCATTCCTCAACAAGTTCAGTACAAAGATTATCAAGACAAAGAGATACATCAAATTCAAAATCAAGAACAAGTCAGAGTCAAGAAAAGATATGAAGAAAATCATAAGAGTAAAGATATAAAGAGCTTAATTTACATGAGGTATGAGTATGTTGGAGAGAACGCAAATACATATCAAGTGAAGATGTTGATCGAAGGCAAGACGAAAGATGAAAAGCATGAACGGAACAAAGAAATCTACCAAGTCTATTACAAACAAGGTTCAAGTTCAAGTAACTAGTGCTGAAGATCAAAGATCCAAGTTGAAAGACTTAAGATGCAAGTGCTAAAGTCTCAAGATTCAAGTTTAAAGACTAAGAAAGCATCATTCATAAATGACCACCCCTGAGGGAGAGATTGTTATCATTAGAACTAATGCTCATAGATTATAAAGTGATGGTCATTTATATGATATGAACCTTCTATGATTGTAATAGTTAGTTAGTGACTTAATGGTGGGTTTAAGGACTAGTTAAGCTAACATGTTAAAAATTATTAGCCTAGTCTTGTATTAGTCTTAGTTATAGTCCAAAGAAAGCCCAAGCTCACCTAGAGCCCAAGTTGGGCGTTTCTCTTGTATAAGAACCTAAAGACCCTCATTTGCAAAGTGTGAATGAGGGTGCGAGTGTGTGTTAGCGTTGTGTGAAGTTTCTTATCTCACTATCCTTATTTCGCCACTTCTTTATCTCTCTAATTTATTTTCTCTTACTAAAACCATCTTCAATAAGCTTTGTTTCTGTAAATGATACTAATATGTAGAGACCTACAAGCGCTGAGGTGAAAAATGAAGTGATGTGGTTGCTGGAAGTAGCCTAAGCTTTTTTGAAGTTATTTAACTTTGTGTTAAAAAGCATATATAATCCCATAAAAAGATTATTTGTCACGGTAAATATTTTCATTGAAATCCATGCTAGGGTATCCATATGAGAGCCTACAAAATATTAAATCAAATCCAATTTTGCCAGGTAGGAGAAATGAAGTTATCTCATTAGCCAATAGAAAGTTAAAACTGAAAAAATTTGATCAAACTCATTTAAATTTCATTCAAATATATATATATATATATATATATATATATATATATGTATGTATGTATGTATGTATATATATATAAATCACATGTGTCAATATTGTAAAAAGCCTATAACAAATGGTAATTAATAAAATTTTAGTTGCTAATTTTTAAATAAATTAGATTTACTTAAGTAAACTTATCAATTTTCATGTTTTTCAATAACTTTATAAATTTAACAAATACCTTCTATACTTTATTACTATTATTATTATTTTTTTTTGTGAAAACAACAAATATGTTGTTGCTATTTATATATATTATTATCATTATATATTATATTAACATGTATGCACATAATTATAAATTTCAAAATGAAAGCAAGAGTTAGCGTGATATGTAAATAAATACACGAGATTATACACATACGAACAAATCATATAATTCTTTTTTATGAGATCAAGTAAAGATGTCCGGAAAAGTATTCATTTTACTATTCACCTCAACATCATGCCAATTAAATAAAGTTAAATCATTTGTTCAACAAAAAAGTTTATACAAATATTAATCGATATAAATAAATAATGAAAATTTTATGTGAAGACCCGCACGTGCATAGGTATTATAAAGTATAAATGATTTTACATAATGTTTTAGAAAAATATTATTTAGCAATTCTGTATATGCATCCAAACAGAATTTACTATGCCAATATAAAAATTTACATTCTTACCAATTGTGTTATTAAAATTAGATAATATATAATTTTTATGCACAAATTATTAAAATTTAAATATATCGTGATTTATATTAAAACATATTAAGTAAGATTTATGACAGAGTTCCGTGCGTGCACGAGAGTACATAACTAGTACCTATATGAAATATCAGCCGATTGAAATTATTGCAAGATTTGGAAACAACAATGTTTATTTAATCATGCAAAAATATTGAATTCTTCATTCCAGATAAGACTCATAAAGTGAATGATAAAACTTTGACATAAATATTAGGGTTTATAGACAGATATGTTATCCAACTTTTCAACTTTATTCGTCTAAATTACCAAACTTTTTTTGTGTGCTAACAGGGTATTGGACTACACGGAGTTGACATTCAGGTTACTGAACTTGTAAAATGAGACATTTAGGTTACTTAACTAACCTAAAAAAATGCATTTGGGTTACCTTGATTACACTAAAAAAATGGAGGCTGAATGCTTAACTAAAGTTCAGTAACCTAAGTGAACAAAATGAAAGTTTGGTAACTTAGACGAATAAAGTTGAAAAGTTGAGTAACCTATCTGTCTATAAACCCTAAATATTACTATTATCAAATGAGAAAAAAAACCCCTTAAAATGAGAAAGATAAGAAGTAAATATAATCATTCATTCACTTTTTTTTTTTTTTTTTTTTTGGAACGGCGGCTTAAGTTATACTAGCAAACGCTAGGTAACAAAACAACTACAAAAGAGTGCTATCGTCTATGGGATTTCCTAACCAACCTATCCAAAAAATACGAAATTTAGGATTTCTAGATGAAATCCACGAAAAAGATTGATTTACAATGCTATCCTATATATATGCGCCTTCTTGGGTTTAGAAATTGAAAAAATCAAATCATTTCGAAACTTCCATATCGACCACAACTTCGAAGCAGCAATCCCTTCGAGAATAAGCCTAGCTTTCTTTGAGATATGATAAGCATCTAACCAAGACATCCACTCCGATAAATTGGAGACCTCCGAAATATTCAAATCACACCATCTAGCCAAACGAGCCCAAAGATCCCAAGCCATCCCACAAGAGAAGAATAAATGATTCACATTTTCAACCTGCTCGTTGCAAACGGGGCATAGAAGAGAAGCAACATCAATGCCTTTACGATCCAAATTCACCAACGTAGCAAGTTTATCTAAACTCAATCTCCACATAAAAACGTTAACTTTTTTAGGAACACATTTTGGCCATCTAGTTGACGAGTAACCGCCAATAAGAATATGATCGTCAATACGGTTTCTAGCTGAAGCAACGGTAAAACCTGTGGGATTTAATGCCCATTTCCAAGCATCTTCTTTATCCGAGAGTAACACATCCCGAATAGAGTCCATCAAAGCAGAAAATTGTTGTGATTCGATACCTCCTCTCGGCATCCTCCTGAGCACGATATTCCAAGCCGAAATGTTAATACGATGATCAACCATGCAACTTTTATCTTTGTCCAAAGCGTATATGCGAGGGAATAAGTCTTTTAACGGCCTATCCCCGCACCATCTTTCGTCCCAAAACCGAATGGATTTCCCATCTCCAACTGATTGAGAACAAGCAAACAACAAATCAATCCCTTTAATCATTCATTTATGATGTAACGACTTAAATTAAATATATTTTTATTCATCTACATGCATCTTAATATATTTTCTAGCTCAAAATTAGATGCATATACATATATTAGATGCATTTCATTAAATTAGGTTAATCAAACGGAGTATGTATTTTTCGTCATCTACATGCAAAATGTGGTTTTAGTGTTACTTTATATCTTTTTCACTTTTGAAACGATATGCGATACATATAGATGAACAAATATGCATCTAATATTAGTCAGTGTTGTAAATATCGGTCTTGGCGGTCGATATATCGGTGATATATCGCTTATCGGCAGTCGACCGATACGATATTTCACTTATCGGTTTGGTCAAAATCAGTCAAAAATTGGACAAAATCGGTCAAAAAATGGGTCAAACTCGGATTTTTTTTTAATAAATTGATAAATAATTATGGACTTGCGGCTTTTATTTTCCAAGGATGTTAAACTTTTTAGTTTTTTGTGGTTATTGACTTATTTTATTATGATATTGCTAATATTTAAATTTTTTAAATAAATTCATTTATAATTTATGGTCTCCGATATATCACCGCTAAGACCGATATGGCACTTGGCGATGGTCGACCGCCGAGCGATATTTACAACCATGATTTTAATCGATGCGTCTTAAATGTGTGGTTATATTTACTTCTCGATCTTTTTATTTTAAGTTTTTCTTCCCACCGAACCACTAAAGATGACTAATATTTAAAACATTTATTACGGAGTACGTGTATTATTTTATTTTAATAAAGCATATACCCCCTTTTGCCAGCAAAAACCATATAAATAGACTACCTGTGACTTGGAGAAAAATGTAAACCTTATAATATAATAACATTACAAAAACACCCTTATTTCCCCAAATCTCTCAATCACCATTTCAAATTCTGCAACAAGATTCCATGGAAGACATTGGTGATGATTACAAGCACTACTGGGAAACGAATATGTTTTTCCAAAACGAAGAATTCGATAGGTAATACTTACTAATTCATAAACATGTTTTGTACCCATCTTACAACCGAGTTTGAGCTAATTGCTGAAAACCCTAATAGTTTATCTCACACATAACTCAAAAGAGTCATGCTGAGTTTTGTGTGAGATATCTGTATGACTATATATTATACATGGCTTAATAGTTTCTTATGCAATTTTGACATATAGTTGGGGAGGATTAGAAGAAACATTTTCGGGCTACTATGACTCGAGCTCGCCAGATGGACCGCAGTCGTCCGCAGCCTCGAAAAACATTGTGTCCGAACGGAATAGGAGGAAGAAGCTCAATGATAGGCTGTTTGCACTTAGAGCCGTGGTCCCCAACATTAGTAAGGTGTGGACCTTCATACTCGTTTAATCTTAGAATAATTGGACTGTCGCATCACTTCCTTTATTAATCTTTATGGTGCAATATGGCACATTTTATGCCACCCAATTAATTTTCATTTATAATAGATATTAAAAAATATATTTGTTTTTTTGACACGTTAGATTTGATCATGTATTGTATTTTTATTTGTATTTTTAGATGGATAAAGCTTCAATAATTAAAGATGCAATTGATTATATTCAACATTTGCATGATCAAGAGAGAGTTATTCAAGCGGAAATAACAGAACTCGAGTCGCGAAAATTGGAATCCGGGGTGCTTGAATATGATCAAGAGATGATGTTTATGTCAACAGAAAAATCTAAGAAGAAAAAAGTTGAGCAATCTTATGATTCTAGCGAGTCTAGGACATATCCGGTAGAAATACTTGAAGTAAGTGCTTATTTTCGACTTTAAACAATATTTTCTCATGTCTTACGTACTTGTCCTTATATTTGTATTGTCGTCTCTATATGGTTTGATAGTTAAAAGTATCGTATGTTGGCGAAAAGACGGTTTTGGTGAGTTTGAAGTGTAGGAAAAGAAGAGACACAATGGTTAAGATTTGTGAGGTTTTCGAAACTTTGAAGCTCAACGTTGTAACGGCTAACGTTACTGCTTTTTCTGATACCCTTTTCAAGACACTCTTCATTCAGGTGACTTCTTTTAACTTAACTTAATAAAATAACTTACTTGGCTTTATGATTATTTTGGTTGATATTAGTTTGGATAAGATGACAATTAAGCTTCATGATGTCAATGTATCCAGTTATGGAATTATCAATGATTTTGTGGGTGCTTCTAGAGAATTATGATTATGCTAGTGAATGAGTTTTAAATTAGAAATATATAATCTCTTACCAGTAATAATTAAACATGTCTCATTTTGAGTTAAATATTGTGATAAGTGTATGCTTAGATTTGTTTAATATGTATAGGTAGTAGTAGGGTATCCCAATACAATTATTTTTCAGAAGGGAGAAGCCGTGAAGTAGAGTACAAATGACTCAACATAATTAAATACGTATGAATCAAGTAAATTATGTTTAAATAAAGCTAGCTAAATTCATGAGAAATTTAACAATTTAGAGCAAGTTGCATGTCATCTTGTATTGAACATGTCAAATAAACGTATATTTTTAAGGTATCTTACCGTTTTATGTTATTTATAGGTTGCCAAATGACAATCTATTTAATTAGGTGGTTGAGACTTAAAGAGAGTATTGTTAATATGCTTAAATTCGTGGTCAGCTAACAACCATGCCATTTTGTGGGCCGAATATATAATGCAACTTTTATCAAACAAACTTTAAACATACAAACCACATAAGATCGTGAAAAGAAAGTAGAATGATTTTCTTATAGCGGGTAGTAGAATGATTATTTGTTTGCACAAACGGAAAAACTGCGTTTTAAAAACTTAGTTAATGAATATGTAATTGGGTAATATCTTTGTTGAAAGCATTGTGATCAATAATCATATATAGTTAAGCTATGTAAAAGTGTAAAACTTAAAAGTAATAAAACCTTTTCATCCTAAAATCTTGTAAATGCTAGTTAGTACTTGTATCCTTAATCTGTTTGTTTATATACCTCTATATTATACGAGTACTAGCATTAAGACGAATTATAAAATTTATTAGCAAGTTTACTTTTTAATATCATTTCATGCATGTCATTTCATGTAAGTATATGTCGATTAAGGGTTAGAGAGCTAGGTGCAGTCTTGGCTTACAAATTTTATATTGGACGCCACCTCAGCATATATAATATAACATCACTATAACATAAGCACCATTCTCAATAAAGTTCTTATAACACATCCCAAAAAATACTTGACCCAGTCAACAAAAAAAGATGAAAAAAAACTTAAAACATAACACTCGCCATGTCCATGGCTAAAACCTTAAACACCAAACCGACGATGCAGTTAGGCATGTTATAGCTGTGCCAATAGGGCAAAAAAAAAAGTCCTATAACATGTCATAGCACCACTACTCCGAACAATCTTAATGTTATCACCTTGAATTCTAGAATTACCAAGATTTTGTTGAAAATGTAACTTGGACATTAAAGATTAAGATGCTCACAAAAAGGTGAGGTGGATATATCTATTTGTCTTATATAGATTAACAAGAGTTATTTATTTTATATTATAAAATATTAGCAGGGTATCAGGGTATCCACGCGTTACAATGGTGAGTATCTTGCAATTAAATATTTTTGCGAGTAATACTTTAGATATGTGTTTCGCGAAAATAACTTTGTGGATCGTGAGAATCTTAAATTGAAATAACTCTAAATAATAACAAGATATTTATAATCAAAATAAACTTATTATTATTATTTTTTTTTATAAACTCATAAATCCATTAAATTAAATAAGTTAAAACAAACTGCTCTAAACTTTAACAGATATGTAAAGTTCACTTGACTAAGCCAATTTATTAACTTCTAATTCACATTTATATGAGAAAATAACAATCCTTTAACATTCTAGGTATCTATACAGTTATCACTTTTTTCTTTTATAAACCCTAGTTTCGTTTATGCAGCTGATGACTTTAATTATCTTCTTCCTTCACGATAAACTATTGTATATGTGACTTTCTTAATAATGCATGTCATCATCTATTCTTTCCTATTCAACCATCTCAAAATATCTCATTCTTAATACCAAATTTATTTCTATCATTTTCTATTGTTTTATATGCCTAGCAAAACAGCTTTCTTAGTTTTTTTTTGTTATAATATTTTATCAAGCACAAAACTTTCTTCTTTTACTTTGTGCATTATATGTAGTTTAGATTTAGATGTTTTTTTTTAGATCAAAATATTCATGAATCTTTATTCATGTTTTAAGTTTCATTCAATAGAAACTATGCTTTTTAGGTTATGTTTTCTTCTAGAAACATAGTATATATAATTATGTTGTTGCTAAAACAATCATTGTCTATAAAACAATACAACACGTTTATTTGAACTTGTCAAAAGATGAAATAGTTAACCCAAAGGTTCAACTTTTGATTGTCGTTTTACTCGTGGGTATTTTTCTTTAAACGTTTCACGAGTATATTATTAGAAGACACAACTTTCGTACTATAAACGAGTTGTTTGGGTGTAGCTTGTCATGTTTCGAAGAAACAGAACATATAAAGTATTTTATTTTGGAGTCTCTTGGTAATGCACAATTGAAAGCAGCTTTTGTTGAAATTGTTTTCTTTAATTTGTTTGTTATCTTAGTATATGAGTTACAAAAAAAGCATTTATATTCACTATCTTAGACACTTAAAATCTGTATATAGTTATTTCATCTAAGGCACTATTGCTAAAAGTATGAGATTTGGTATGTGTTACAGGCAGAAGAGGAAGAGATAGATCTCCTGAAGATACAAATCCATACTGCGATATTGGCTCTAAATGACCCTCCGAGTCCAATGAGCAGCTAGAGGCTAGGCATCCATTTCCGTCTTCTAGTTCTAGCTTGAAAACGTTTCTATAAGGTGTGCGGGTCATGCCTATACATGGGCATGTTTTAATAGAAATATTTGATTGACCCGTATAGTTTATGGAAAACTGGAAGAAGAAGATATTGATGATGCAAACGAATAAACGAGTGTATCGATCCTCACTCATTATCATTTTAGCTTTTACCTTGTAATCTACCTTTTAGCCCTTAGTAGGAGAGTTTTTCTTCTTGATTTTTTTTCTGGTTTGTTTTTCCTTAAAAGGATACTTTTGTCCAGAGTATATCATTAAGATGGCCAGTCTCTTATGAGTTTCAACTATAATATTTACATATCATCGTATCAAGTGTTCAATGGAAAGTTTCTATTTTGTTTTTCAAACGACTAACACTACTACACAAAAATCTTATTAGTTACGGGTTTTAAGGCCATTTAGTATGATTTTCAACCGTGGCAGATATGAGCGTACCAAAAAATAAAATCATTTTTTGGTACAGTTTTAAACCGTAGCAAAAAATGATTGTTTGGTACGGTTTTTTATCTAACCGCACCAAATTTATTCTACAAGTAACCAACCATACTTTTTTGTGTACTACGGTTTTTTATTAAACCGCACCAGACTTTGTTTCTTTTATAAAAAAACAATTAATTTATCTTTTCCAGAACCTGCAACCAAGCACTACCACAATATCTTTTGCATCAGACTCGAACACTGAAGCATACACAAACAATATCCAACAAATTTAGTATCCTATATAAACATCAACCAACGTAACATCCGAGTTAGACAAAAGTGTTATCCATTACAATTGTTTAAACGTCATCATCAGAAGAATACAAACCTTAACTATTGAGGAGCCGTTGTATCTAAAGGATGAACTAAAACCCTATAAAACTCGTTCAACGTCACAATAGCCACTAAGTCGATCTCCAACTGTTTTAGAACGCGTGTGTCGTCCCAAAGCTATAAAAACAAATAGAGATAAATATAAGTCATATTTTTTTTGGCAATACGACCAACACAATGTAATACAATAAAGAGCAACAAAGTATATTACAAGTAGCTAGTCAATTCAAAGTCTTGAACAAACACTTTTATACTAAATGTTTCGGGTTGAATCGGGTTGGGTTGTCGGGTCTTTTTTTTTAAAGGCAACAAAATATGTAAAACAACGAACAAAACTGTTGATTGTCTTAGCAATTCATGATGTTATATCAGTAGCACCGATAGAAGAGTAGCCAAAGGTTGTGAGCTATTTAAGTCCATAAGCTAAAGTTCACTGTTCACCAACTCATGAGCTCATAATAGTGAGGTTATCAGCTTTTTTATATTTCAATAAGCCATAAGCCCACAAGTTAAGCTAACCCAGCCACGCACTCATAAGCTTATTAGAGTTAAATAAGCTCATAAGCCGAAAACGTAAGCTTTTACTAAATCAACTAATCCCATAAGCCCAATAATAAGCTAATACAAACACCCCTTCAAGTCTACAAGTTGTAATGATATAACACTTTTAATTGTATCAGACAGTTAAAAGGCTTTACAGTTTTGAACAATGGGGAAAAAAACAAGCAACAATTAAATCACAACATCCTACACTTTGCTCACAATTAAATTTTATTCGACAATGCAACTTTCAAATCTACCCATTAAGAAAAAAGAGAACCAAAAAAAGACAACATTGATGTATTTTAAATGCAGAATGAATGCAGAAATACTCCAGACCTGATCTTTTGCCAAACACCCTTTGTTGCGTAGCCTAATAGCAGAACTGAAACTTTTTTTCCAACTCACTTTGAAATACAACCAAACAGCAGAACTGAAACTTTATTGTCAAATACACTTGGATGCAGCGCCAATCACCGAATCAACAGAAGTCGCAACTGATAATGATTATGCAGACCATGAGCAGTTTTGACACAAAATGCAGACCATGACTTTTTTTTTTTGAAAAATAGTTAACTGTCCTACCGATTATTCTCATTATAGTCTCTACTGATTGAACAAGCTAAGTTATATTATGATATATCAACTGAGTATCCACATGTGCAAGCTAAGTTAATTGTCCGCTGCAACAGGAGACCACCTGCTACAATCCCAACCAACCCGTTATAATCTCAAGCATAAAAGGAAATACTTACACTTTTTGGAAAGTCGGCTTGTCTTTTTACGGCAAGATCATACACGAACTTCATCATATATTATCCACATTCCCAGTTATCCTCTTGTTAACGTAAATAAACAAACATGGGTTACACAAATGCAACAACCAAATCAATTATATATTCACAACAGTTGTAGATTATTTACCTTAGCCATAGTCCAATCAAACTTGATCTCGAAAGCCCTATATTGAAAATCAATGGCATGACGTTAAGTTTATCTATTTTCTCAAAAAATACATGTCAACTCAAAGTCAATATTAGAAAATGTATCTCTCTACTATCTTTTGAAAATAATAATTTTTATCGGTATTTTTCTATTTCTTCGAATCCACTATATAACCCTTCTTCAAGTTTGGGCAAACCAAAAACAAGAAGCCAATGACCACTACACAAGTTTCATCATTTAGTATAGATATAAAGCATATATAATAATATACATATAACAAGCAAAAACCTACCGTTGCAAATAAGGTGCCACATATATTTCTTTTCCTGGATTTAGCTTCTTGGTCTCATTAATGTGATCTATGACTTGTTGTTCGTTTCATGAACATTCAACTGATGTAATGAGATGTGGATTGAAAAAAACACATTTGTTTTCACGAAGACCTTTCACAATCAAATGCAAATGCCTGTTATCAAGAAAATGAAATACGAGTTAGTTGGTGTTTGGATGTTGTTGTCATAGGGGTGTTTTGATTGCTTTCAGGGGGTGTTTGGTTGCTGCTATACAAGTCTTTCTTTTAAAAAAAAAATAAAAAATAAGTAAACTTACATCGCCCACCAATGTTTAAAAGTAATATCAACCTCCGCGTTGATGTGCAAATCTAAAATAGCCTCATATTCAATCCACTATTCCCAATGTTTGCCATACATCTCGTGAGGTGCAACAATTGAAATATTTCGCTTATTGCATTTCGTGAATCGACTTGCAGATTCCTTAAAAGGTTTCGGCCGATATTTTAATATAACAAGCCTTACACTTTTTCCTCTTGGCTTTGCTTAGACTGAGCAGGTTCACTAGTTACAGGATGATTTGACACTGGTTGTTCAACCTACAATAACAAACAATTAAATTATAGTAACTCAGGATATACATAATATATTTATATACAAGCTTGTTAATGACTACCATTTGAGGCCAACTTGTTGGCGGATAACCACTTTGAGGATGCAATGCCACTTGACTTTCCAATTAAATCAAACAAAAAAATGGATATATGAACTAGTTATACATACACACGCACACACATATAACTATCAAGTTTAATGATTGAAGGACTACCAAACTCATATAACTTCCCGATGGCATTTGGTGTTGGAATGTCAATAGGTCTTCTTCCTGCATTAACACAACTTATTATATCAGCCTATACATGTTTGTCATTACTTGCTGTATAGACATATATATTAAGTTAAATGATTGTGCGACTACCATTTGAGGGCGATAACATGAACTTGAACTTAAATCATTGTAACAGATTGGTTATCATAAACACACTAATACAATGATCAAGGTTCGAATATGTTTAAGTCAAGAAAGAGAAAGATGGAGAAAATGAGAACTTCTAGTGAGAGAAAGTAATGTGATATTATGAAGCTCCAACCTTCTACCTTGGGAGGTAGAAGGTATTTGTAGTACTTTACAATAGATGCCACCTACGGGTTGTGGATCAGTTATACAGTGGGTAAAGACCCATTTGTCCTCCACGGTGTTACTTATCTAACTACTTATATTAAATAAACGACTAAGACTACGAGCCTTCTAATGCTTACACATACTTGAGGTGATCGAGTCTTTTACTTACGGATTTACTAAATCCTAACAATCACCCCCTAAGGGAGGTCACCTCAGTTTCAACTGGATATTACATTTTGAGTTCTAGCATTCAAGTACACGTTCTTTGCTTTGTAGCTCGTAATCTTTGATTCTTCAAAGTCTGCATGCTTTGTACTTTCAGTGGAGGTCTTTAACTTGGTGATCTTGGAGCTTTCTTCGAGATCATCAGCCACAGTAAATCTCTGACTCATCCTTTGTTGTATCGCCTTAATGTGATTTTGTGACTTCTGGACCGACATGCTCACACGATGTTGGATCATGATATTTTGCATCAGAGTTGCGAAAGCATTGCTTGAGGTCTTTAGAGCATCAGAGCATAGAGGCGAACGTATCATGATTTCATTGATTATGAGCTTGAGGTGTGAGAATGCGGTTATGGATTGACTTTTCAATAACGATCAGCTGCAACCGTCAGATGTTCCTGCAAACAATAGTTAGCAATAAAACACACGAAAGTGTCTTTGTTCACTTTTGTTGAATAGGGTTGCAAGAACCACGGTTCCCTGTTGATCAGTATAAATACTGGCTGTGATCAGGTAGAATTCCTAAGAATCTCCTTGACAGGGTTTCGCAACTTGATCTAGCCGTTCTCAAATCGGAGCGTCCCAAAGTAGACAACATGGAGTGAGTGAACTAGCGAATTGAGATTCACTGATTGATGAAAAATTATTTGAAAAACAATCGCGTATTGCTTAAGAAAGAGTGTTTTGCAATACGACGAAGGTTTTATGAGAAAAAAATCAAGTTTCAATCATAAATACTTTTGTTTGAGAAATTCATTCACAGTCGATGTGCTTAAGAGAAAAGAATTATAGAGCACATCGAGAGATTTTTCAAAAGTATCCGTCAATCAATTTCGTGGACCAAGGTTGATCCAAGAGTGAATCGCCCCATAGTTCTATCCAGCTGTCACAAGTTGGATTCTTGAAGAATCTTACATGTCACCCACTAAGAGCTTGTTTGATGTTGGCTCTAGAAGGATTTCCATCTTCATTGTGAATATTTTATATATCACTCGGATGTTCTGGAAATACCACAAGGATAATGCGTAGGACTCTCAATATATATTCTTACTTTTCACATTGTGTGAAACATAATGAGATTATTGGATGATCTCTTGGCTCTAGACTCAATATTGCACTTTGGTTTCCTAATAGGAGACTAGGGAGAGGGTCTCCTTCTTCAATATCAACTATCTCTAAGCAAAAAAAGTCGATAGATTATGTAGGTTCCCCGTGAGAATGAAACAAGTCCTTTTAAGAGAACTTGAGTAACTTGGGAAGTTTAGTGCATTGCGTCACTAGGTCCATGACATCTTGTCTTCAATACCAGTGTTAACTCAGTAACCACCAGTAGCATATGTATTAAACCATGTTTTACGCCCTAAGGTTGAATTATTGGAGGGCTATTTCTTTTCACCCTTTCACTTTTCATTTCTTTTTCATTCTTTAACCCTTTCAGTGCTTACCGAGACTTCATTACTAGAACCTTGTTGGGTTTGTTCCAGTTATAGCTCTATCTCAGTCGACACTCTTCCTTTATTCTCACTTTTCTCCTTTTTTTCATCGTACCTAAGGACTTCTACACTATCTAGTGGATTGTCCCTGGGTAGATCCCTCCGGCTCTGGCGGGATCATGGGAACGAATACCTAACCATACCATCCTTATAACTCCAATACATAAAGTAAAATGGTCGGTCTTGTGGTACAGTTCTTTTCTCGCCTTGAAACCAAATGAAAAATCATTTGAAAAACCAACCAAGGTACTTGTGATATAAAATCAAGCATTTTGTACCTTAATTGTTTCTGGTCATTTATAAATGCTCCCCTCAACATGTGCATAGGCTTTTGAAATCATTTTTCACATGGAGGAAGGATCCAATTACTCTAGTCTCACGGTTTCATCTTGATTATGTTTTTCACCATTTTCTTGATTTAACTCACAATCTCTCCCTCAATCAAATCTAATATTTAAATACTTTAGAAAAACATTTTGGGGAAAGATGTGGCTTTCTTTTAAACTTTTACTGATAAGAAACATTTAATCGCTCCCCCTCAATATGTGCATCACTATTCGAAAGAGTTTAGCACATATTAGAGAGAACCTGCACTTTGAGTCAAAACTATCACCTTTTATCAGATTTCTTATTTAAATCACATTCTCTCCCCTGATCAAAAATTTCAAACCCTTTGAGATTTGTGATCCCAATTGATTTAAATTATTTAGAAAAGTTTGGGGAAAGATGTGGTTTTGTTTAAACATCTCAAAGTCTGGATGACTAAAGCACGAATATCTTCTGATTCAAGAGATCAGACAAGTCAAAGTTGATGTATGTCTGCAATGATGTTTGAGAGATCTTTAAGTAAAATATAGATTTTAATTTGAAAGATCTATGAGGATTTGACAAAAATCATACATTGACACATTACACCAAAACTTTATTCATCACTTTTAAAAAGTACAAACTGGACAAAGTAAAATGCTCTTTTTCGTACCAAATGTTTGAAAATATCCTCTTTGAAATGTTTGAAATCACTCTCCCCCTCAATCAATGACCGTAGTCGTTGATTGAGTGACAAATATTTTGATAAAATGGAGTCTAGTTGATTTTCAAAAAAAAATGAGTCCGATTTATTTTTCAAACAATATTATCACCATGTGAAAACAAATATTTTTCAGAAGAATCTTTAGAATGAAAAATATTTTTAGAGGAACATTCGTCTTTTTGTCAACAAATTTTCATGATTATTGTTTTTAGGATAAGTGCTCGATATTTAAAGAAATCGGTTTAGCGCAGCACTTTCATTTCTTTAAAAGCGGATTACAGTCTGAAATAACTGCAAGCCAAGATTTTAAGCCCTGGTTACTACCTGAAATGACAGTAAGCCATTATTTAAGCGCGGGTTACAATCTGAAGTAATTGTAAACCATTATTGTGTGACATGTTTAGAAAAAAATATTTACACCTTCTGCTCGAACTTCATCTAAAGTCCCGTGCCATTATTGAATGACATTTCTAAGACCGTAGATGTTATCGATACCAGAAGACATGCCTTGGGAAAACAATATTTTTGGTATTTTCAAATTTTCTGAATTTTTATGGGTTTTTGTTGATTTTATATTTTTCTATTTTCTTTTTGTTGGTTTTATAATTTTGTATTTTGCTTTTTGAAAAATATTTACAAAGAATAGGTGAAGAAATTCCTTTACTCCTCATCCTTTTCCTGAAGACGTTTAAGCATTTCCGGCTGCAGACTCTTCATGCCGAGTCGCGGTAGGATAAACTCAAATCGATCTCTTGGAAGAGCTTTCGTGAAGATGTCTGCTAACTGATACTCAGTCCTTACGAAGTAGAGCTCAACCACACCTTTCTCTACTTGTTCCCTGATGAAATGATGTCGAATGTCAATGTGCTTTGATCTTGAGTGTTGGACATTGTTGCAGCAGAGAGCGATGGCACTTTTGTTGTCACAGTACAGAGGAATTTTGTTGAATACAAAGCCATAGTCAGATAGTTGGGATCTCATCCATAAGATTTGAATACAACATGATGACATGGCAATGTATTCAGCCTCTGTAGAGGATATAGAAGTACTCATTTGCTTCTTTGAAGACCATCTCACTAACTTATCACCCAAAAATTGAGCACCTCCTGACGTACTTCTACGAGTATCTTGACACCCTGCATGGTCAACATCTGAATAGGCTGTTAGTGACATGGAGGTGTCCTTCGGATACCAAAGTCCCATGTTAATGGATCCTTGGAGGTACCGAAAGACCTGTTTAACCGCTTCAAGGTGCCTTTTAGTAGGCTTAGCCTGGTAGCGAGCACACATGCATACAACGAACAGAATGTCAGGTCTACTGGCAGTGAAGTACATCAAGGATCCAATCATACTACGATATTTAGTTTAATCAACAAGGATCCTAGAGAGGTCCTCATCCAGTTTGTTTTTCTCCACCATGGGAGTGTCAACAGGGTCACAAGAATCAAATCCAAATTTCTTTAACATTTCATTAGTATATTTAGATTGATTAATGAAATGCCTCCGGGACTTTGAGAAATTTGTAATCTTAAGAAAAATGATATTTGTCCCATCATTGACATTTGAAATTTAGAGCCCATCTTTTTTGAAAAAAGGTCACATTCATTTGGGTCGGTCGAGGCAAAAATAATATCATCAACATATATTTGAACATGAAGTAAATGTTTGCCTGACTTTAGAGTAAACAGTGTGGGATCAACAATGCCTTTGTAGAATCCTTTAGCTAGAAGAAACTTTGACAAAGTATCGTACCATGCCCTTGGAGCCTGCTTCAAGCCATAGAGAGCTTTTTTCAGAAGGTAGACATAGTTAGGATGCTCAGGATCCACAAAGCCTTTCGGTTGACTGACGTAGACCACTCCTTTGAGATCACCATTAAGAAACGCAATCTTTACATCCATTTGGTAGACTACCATATTCTTGCTAGCAGCATTAGCAAGGAAGATTTTGATAGCCTCAATTCGTGCAACCGGAGCAAATGATTCCTCAAAGTCAATATCATCCTCTTGTCGATACCCTTTAACAACTAGTCTCGCCTTGTTCTTCAGAACGTCCCCATGCTCATCAAGTTTCACCTTGAATATCCACTTGAGAGCGATAATCATATTATAATCTGGAGGAGGTACTAATTCCCAAACATCAAGACGATCAAACTCATGGATTTCATCTTGCATAGCACTAAACCAGCTGTCCTCAGACATTGCTGATTTGACATCTTTTGGTTCGATCTTTGATAGTACAGAGTTGAAGAAGTACCATAAGGCATCAGTGGCAAGTTTCTTTCTAGTCGATACCGGACGAGAAGGATTCCCAAGGATGTTATCCAATGGATGATCATGTGTCCATTTTTTGAGATGTTCAGGTTGTTGTTGATAAGGTACTGAAGTAGCAGAGTTAGGATCCCCTGGTGAAGATGCTTCAAAAGTGGGTTCAGGGTCAAATATATTCTCAAAAGGAGCATCTTCAGAAGTGGAAAAGGGATTATCTTCAAAGGAATTATCAACTGCAATTCCTTGATGTATTGAAGATGATTGAAGATTTGATGATGATGGTGAATGGTCGGCAGATGGAGCATCTTGTGATATGGAAATAGAGACCGTTGGACCATTTGGATTGGATGGACTAGGAGCAGGTACAGCTGGTGGTGCAGGAGTATCATAAGTTGTAGGCTCAAAGTATTCATCATACATCAGATCAAATAGCTTCTTTAAATCTTCTTCAGTGGGAGGTACATAAGGAGTTGAAGGAGTAGGATTCTGTACAAGACCCGAACTAATGGGTCCAGGTGTCAAAAGTTGAGGTGCGGGTCCAGAACTGGAGTGTCCAGGAGCTATTTGCTTAGTCAGCGCATCAAACGTAACATGAATAGTTTCCATAATATCTCGGGTTCTTTTGTTGTATATTCGGTAACCCTTCCGATCAGGTGCATAACCAACGAAAAATCCAATATCAGCCTTAGCTTTCACCTTTCCCAGAATTTGACCATCATTGGTTGGATAACACAAGGCTCTAAACACACGAAGAAACGAGAGATCCGGTTTTCTGTTGTGTACTAATTCATATGGAGTTTTTTCATGAAGAGTATGTATTAGGGAACGGTTTTAAGTATAACAAGAAGTGGCAATGGCTTCTGCCCAAAGAAACATTGGAGCCTTTGAGAATATAAGCATAATTCTAGCAGCTTCCACAAGAGTACGATTACGCCTTTCAACTACATCGTTCTGCTGAGGAGTGCGTGGAACACTTTTCTGATGAGTAATTCCAATGTTTTCATAAAACTGAATAAGTTTTTTGTTCACAAATTCGATTACATTGTCTGTTCGGATGATTCTAACAGTTTTATTAAGCCTAACCTGCAATTTTTTGATAAGCTTAATGATAACCTCGGGAGTTTCATCCTTAGATCTCAAAAACTTTACCCAAGTTAACCGAGAGTAGTCATCAACAACAACTAGCACATACTTCTTTCCATTAATACTTTGAACTCTCATGGGTCCGCATAGATCCATATGAAGGGTATGAAGAACTTCCATAATGGTATTAGCAGGTTTGAGTTTGTGGGCATACTTTTTGCTTTTGCCCAATTGACATGCAAAACAAAGATGATCTTTTTCATATTTTAGTCGATCCAAGCCTCTTACAAGGTCCTTTATAGAAAGATCATTGATGGTGCCGAAGTTCAAGTGATTGAGTATGTGTTGCCATAACCATGACTTGTTCTTTAGATGCCTTTGACAACAAGCAAATAGGAGAAGACTTCATCATGTCTTCGATAGAGATGGTGTATAAGTTAGTGCCACGAGATCCTTTTAGAAGCTCAACACCATCTAATTCTCTAACAAAGCATGTGTGTTTTCTGAAGGCTACTTCGAGATCAGAATCACAAAATTGACCAACAGAGAACAGATTGTGCCCATGTCCTTCTACATAATATACCCGGGAGATAACACTATCACCGAAAACATAATCTCCATAACCCATAATTGCCCCAAAATGATCATTCCCAAATCTAACTATCCCGATGAATTTATTCACGAAGTTATTGAGCCGTGAGTGATCCCCAGTCATATGTTTTGAGCAGCCTGAATCCAAATACCAAAGGACGATTTGTACAACCTGCATTTGAAAACAGATAAGAGTGGATAACTAGAAAGATTGGATCCCCATGAGAATATGGGTTCCGATTGGTTAGTACAAGCAATCTGTAGTCCTACAACATTTCTAGAAGCCATGACATTATTAGTACGAGCTACACTAGTAGAGGCAGTGGACCTAGTCGAAGTGTGCTGACTTCCTAAAGGTATGATTCTACCAGTGGGCTTCCATTTCTTCATGGACAGTGATCTAGAAAATGTAGGTCAAAGTTCACTAATTTTGAATTTATGGCCTGTAGGCTTCCATTGATAACCTAAATTAATGAACCTTTTCCATGTAGGCTTCCAAGATTGCTTAACCTGTTTTACATTATCCACTGGGGATTTAACAGAATGCCTCAAATAAAGAACAACACATTCATCATGATTACCAGAAATTAAACATTCATTACATGTTTTGCAAGCAGTAGAAAAATTCGAATTGATTACAGTACACTTATAGCTAATACTAGAATCAACACGATTCATTTTATTCAACTCAAACTTATTATTCCTATGGTGGTCTTCTACTCTCTTCTTGATAAAGCTCAGATTGTACATGTTTTTAGTAGCGTTATGTGTGCTTTTGTATATGTTATTTGGTTATAATTGTACGGTTTCAGTGCTTAATCGCATCAAAAGATGTTTGTCTAGTGTTTATAACCAAGTGCAGCGAAACGGAAGGAAAAGTAAAGGAATATCCAACAATTAGAAGATTCCCGTTTCAGTGAAGCATGTCAAGCACAAATCAGTATCTCAAGTACCATAGAAGACCAAAGTGATTGAAGAACCAAGATTCTACTAGTCAAAATGAAGTAAAGATCAATTTTACGTAACTCAGGAAGACCTTGCAAGCGGATCGGTTGGATCATGACCAAAAAAGTGACAAAGACGCCAATCCAACAGTTCGGTTGCCACCCGCAACCGATACGGTTGGAACCCTTGTAGAAGACCAACCGGATCGGTTGGTCATATGACCGATCCGGTTGGAGAGCCTGTTTCTGCTAAATCTTCATCACTAAGTTTCCCCTTTGCATCCAAACGATTCTAGGTCCTTCCCTTGGTGTATTCTAGTCCCTTCCTAACTCCTTGGAGGCCAAGTTCAGCAATTAATACCCTAGGCCTTGGAACTAGTATAAATAGAGACCTCTTGTGAGCATATGAGACACACACTTCAATACAACTCTCTCTACTCATCAAAAAAAGCTCTTAACTTAGAAGACCAGGAAAGTTTGGAGTCCCAGAAGTTCCACATTTGGAGGCCAAAACACCAAGGAGTCTTCCCTAATACTTTGGGAATCATTACTTCACCATTTGTAATCTTATTCCAAGCATTGTAAGACTCTTAATCATGTTTTCTAATGTTCAAAGTTCTGAGTTTATGTTCATGTTTGCTATGAGTGGCTAGTTTCTTTATACACTTGCTTAAATGATGTTGATTATCATATGATTAGTTAGTGATTGTGTTAACATGTTTTAATTCAATTTCAAGTTGATTCTAAGAACCAATTGTGCTAAATTTTCATAGTGACATTTGTTAATCAAGTTTGACTAATTGATAGTAATTGTAGAGGTCGAAAGAACTTATTGTTATTCAACTAGTTATAATCATTTTGTCTATGGATGATTGTTTTTACTCATTATTCTTGATTAAACAAAGGAACTAAGGCGTGGTTGCAATAAAAACGCTTTTTGATTATCAAGTTGGATTGATTGGAAACATCTAAAAGGTCGTAAGATTAGTTGTTGACAATCAATTGTAGCCTTTTGTCTATAATCGGTTACCTTTTGTATTGACCATTTCTTAAGCAATTTGATAAACAAGGTGATGTTTTTGTGTTTAAGTTTATGAAAATAAACTTATGAAACTTGAATTGATCTTGAATTGATATGTTAAACTTAATGCTTGTTTTTATGAACTAAAATCTTGACGAAGGTTTAACTTGTGAGAACAATAGATTAGAACACCAACTAATTATCACAACCAACATGTTAAGAGGTTAACACAATCATACTAATCAAGGATTAGAAACTAGTTTAAGCAAGTGTAGTTTTTAATCATCTGAATTTCACTATATCTATTTACGTTGTTATATGTTTTGGATTGTCTTAGTTGATTCAAACTTGTTAATCAGATTAACACAAATCCCTGCGAACGATCCCGACTTACCTTCATAATCTTGCTATAACGGACGAGTGCACTTGCTCGTATGTGTTATTGGTAAAATTGGTAATTCGTCTTTTATAAATTTAAAACTTGTACACACGTAGCACATCAAGTTTTTGGCGCCGTTGCCGGGGATTTGATTGTGTTTCAGCAAGTTTTGAATCCACATCAGTCGATTCATTCCAAAAAAAAAAAAAAAAAAAAAATCTGAGAAACTTCAACTGATCCGATTGCCACACAACCGAACCGGTTGCGCCTTTAACCCAACCAAATTGATCTAACCGATCGGTCTCTCTTCGCAACCGATCCGGTTACCCTTTTCTGTCCAGAAAACTGTTTTCGTTGTTTGTCAGTGTGTTTAGATATTGCCAGGATTCTCTAGGTCATTGTATGAACACTCGTGCAGCGGGAATAGAACCAATTTCACCTCTTACCAACCCCGAATGTTTGATTCGAAGAAGAAGAACACCCTTCATACCATTGGAAAATCGAGTACCTAGAACACCAAACCCACCATTTGATAACCTCGTAGAAGCCAAATTCGTTTACAACCCTTTCACCAATTTACCTTTTCCCATGGCGGACGATCAACCCATGTGGGGAACCAACCGAGCCGTAGCACCAACCCTTGGGAGTGCTATTGTTGCTGTCAACCTTGGTGACAACTTCACCGTGAAGGGTCATCATCTTTCCATGATCAAAGACCGTCAATTCGATGGCCGTGCGCGGACCGATCCGCATAAGCACATTGCCGAATGCATAGAAATTTGTGGCATGTTTCATTATGGCGATACCGATGTCAATGCCATCAAACTCAAACTTTTTCCATCATCACTCGCCGGAGATGCTAAAGTATGGTACAATGAATTAACCCCAGGAATTATCAACACTTGGGAGGAGATGAGGCAAGCCTTTGTAAGCCGATTCTTTCCACCTGCCATGTTTGATCGATTAATGGGAGAAATTCGTGCTTTCACACAAAATCCCAACGAATCACTTGTCGAAGCTTGGCTTCGGATGAAAGATTTGCTTCGTAGTTGTCATGGACATGGATTATCCAAAGGAACCATTATCCAAATCTTTTACCATGGACTAGATGAAATCTCTCAAGGCATCCTTGATGCTGGAGGAATGTTTCTCTATAAGACTCCTAACGATGCACACCAATTACTCGAAGATCGAGTACTTCTCAAACTCAATTGGTCTAAAGATTCCAAAACCAAACCTCTTCGAAAAACCGTTGCTTTTTTCGAAAAAACCGATACCTCAAAACTCATGGAGAAAATGGAAGCCTTAACCTCATAAATCGACTGGCAATACAAAGATATCAAAGAAGAAATGAAGGAAATGCGAGACGGATGCAACAATTGTGGAGGAAATCACCCATCGTCTGAGTGCGACGATAAGCCTATGGGTGGACCTAACGAAGGAGAAGTAAATTATGTCAAAGGAGGATATCGTGGAGGAGGATATCGTAGTAATTATTACGGTCGAAATTCTGGAAATTGGCAAGATCGCCGACCAAGGTATGACAACCGTGATTCTCAACCACGAACTGACAATCCACCACCACCAAACTCCGACAAAAAGATGGAAGAATCCGAATTCGAAAAAACCATGAGAGAATTCGTGGCTACTCAAAAATCTGCAAATGATTTCATCAAAAATCAATTTTTCAATCTCAAAGCCAAAGTTGAGCAGGGACTGAAAAATCATCAAGCATCTATCCAAGATCTTGAAAACAAATTTGGCAGACTTTCTGACCAACATTCCTCTCAACCATCTGGTTCATTACCAAGTAACACCCTATCCAACCCAAAGCCATCAAATGATAAGACGTACCGTCCACCACAAACGAGAAATGAGCATACCAATGCTGTGTTCACAAGAAGTGGTCTCTCGTACGATCCACCTCAAAATCCTAATGAAAATACTCCTATCACCCAAGATAGCGAGGATGAAGCTGAGGAAACCAATATAACTCAAACCACCAAAAAGAAAACCACACCATCTGTCAAGGTGTACACACCAAAAATTCCATATCCTCAACGCCTTAAGAAAGAAAAAATGGAAGAGCGTTATAAGAAGTTCATTGAAATAATCAAAGAGGTTAGACTCAATGTTCCTCTCGTTGATGTCTTAGCCGGAATGCCCAATTACGGGAAATTCTTGAAAGAACTTCTTAATAACAAAAGCAAACTAGAGCAAATATCAGCTACTTTCCTTAACGAAGAATGCTCAGCCATTGTCCAAAACAAGATCCCACCAAAGCTCGGAGATCTCGGGAGCTTTCTTATTCCATGCACTTTCGGGAATAATATTCAATGCGATGCTTTAGCTGATCTTGGCGCAAGTATCAATTTGATGCCTTATTCACTGTATTCCAAGTTATGCAATAACAGCCTTAAACCAACAAAAATGAGCATTCGATTAGCAAATAATTCTTATCAATATCCTGTGGGTATTGCCGAGAATATGCTTGTTCAAGTCGGTAAATTCATTTTTACCATGGACTTTGTAATCTTAGAAATGGAAGAAGATAGTAAAGTCCCACTCATCTTAGGAAGACCTTTCCTAAATACCGCCGATGCAATCATCAAAGTGAAAGGAAAAGAACTCAACCTTGGAGTTGGAGAAGATTGAATTAGCTTTCTAATCGATAAAGCGACGCGCTATCCACATTCCAGTGATGACACTTGTTTCAACATCGATGTTATCGATGAAGTCACTAACGAAGAATTGGATGCGTTGCTCAACGAATCCGATCCATTCATGACTACTTCTGAAAAAATCAATGAAACAGACTTTGACAAAGAGTTTGAAGATTTCATGAAAGTAGAATTCGAAGGAGATAACATGGAGGAGGAAGAAATAGAGGAAGAAAATTTTGAAGCAATAAATTTCGATGACGAGATGAGAATAAAATCCTCTATCAAAGAACCACCAACTGATTTCTTGCTCAAACCTCTCCCTGATCATCTAGAATATGCTTACTTGGAGGAAAATTCACTTCTTCCAGTAGTCATATCTTCATTACTCGAGGCCAATGAGAAAGAAAGTTTAGTTTATGTCCTCAAAAATCACAAACAAGTTTTCGCTTGGAAAACATCTGACATCCCAAGAATTAGCCCCAATTTTTGCAAACACAAAATCAATTTCGAAGATGGAATCAAACCTGTTGTTGAACATCAACGTCGACTCAATCCCAACATGAAAGAAGTTGTCAAAAAGGAAATCATAAAACTTCTCGATGCTGGTATAATTTACCCAATCGAAGATAGTCCTTGGGTGAGTCCCGTTCACTGTGTTCCCAAGAAAGGAGGGATGACGGTTGTGACTAATGAACGGAATGAACTAGTCCCCACTAGAACTGTCACTGGTTGGTGTGTTTGTATTGACTATCGGAAATTAAACAAAGCCACCAGAAAAGATCATTTTCCATTCCCGTTCATGGATCAAATGCTTGAAAGACTAGCAGGAAATAAATTCTTTTGTTTCCTCGATGGATTTTCAGGATATTTTCAAATTCCAATCGATCCTAATGACCAAGAAAATACCACTTTCACTTGTCCTTTTGGAACCTACGCATATCGGCGTATGCCTTTTGGTGTTTGTAATGCACCTGCGACTTTTCAAAGGTGTATGATAGCCATAGTTCAAGACATGCTCGAAACCTCCATGGAAGTTTTCATGGATGACTTTTCAGTCTTCGGAAACTCATTTGAAGCTTGTCTTTCCAATCTTGATAAAATGCTCGAAAGATGCAAAGCTGCACACCTTGTCCTTAACTGGGAAAAATGTTACTTCATGGTGACCGAAGGAATTGTGCTTGGCCACAAGATCTCCAGTGCAGGCATGGAAGTAGACAAACCAAAAATTGACATTATCACGAAACTTCCACCACCAACTAACGTTAAAGCCGTTAGAAGTTTTTTAGGACATGCCGATTTCTACCGCCGCTTTATCAAAGATTTTTCTAAAATATCTTGTCCGATGACAAAACTTCTCGAGAAAGATTCTATCTTTGACTTCAATGCAGATTGCATAAAAGCATTCGAAACGTTGAAACATCAACTAACTAGTGCTCCGATCATGGTTTCACCTAATTGGTCACTACCCTTCGAACTTATGTGCGATGCAAGCGATTTTGCTGTTGGAGCCGTCTTAGGCCAACGAGAAGGAAAACACTTTCGGCCCCTATATTTTGCTAGCAAGACACTGAATAGTGCTCAGCAAAATTATACTGTCACAGAAAAGGAATTACTGGCAGTAGTTTTCGCGTTCCACAAATTTTGATCCTACCTTGTACTCTCAAAAATAGTCGTGTTCACCGATCACTCGGCACTCAAATATCTGTTCACCAAGCAAGATGCTAAACCGCGTCTTATCCGATGGATTCTGCTACTCCAAGAATTTGACATCAAAATCAAAGATAAGAAAGGAGCAGAGAATCTAGCCGCTGATCATTTATCACGTCTTGAAAATCCATATCTTGAGGAGTTAAAGGAAGAAGAAATCGATGATTACTTCCCTGATGAAACTCTCATGACCGTCGATGGAAATGACGATCCTTGGTTTGCTGACTTTGCGAACTATCTCGCTGGAGGAATTCTCAGAAAAGGTTTAACTCACGCTCAAAGGAGCAAATTCTTTTCGGAACTTAAATACTACTTTTGGGAAGAACCATATCTTTTCAAAATGTGTCCTGACGGAATGATCCGAAGATGTGTTTCTGGTTCCGAAACCCGCAAGATTCTTGACGAATGTCATCATGGCCCAACTGGGGGACATTATGGTCCTTCCACCACAGCTAAAAAAGTTTTTGATGCTGGATTCTATTGGCCAACAATATTCAAAGAAGCACATACACTTGTTCAGAATTGTGATGCTTGTCAAAGAACAACCAACCTTTCGCGAAGAGATGAAATTCCGTTGACAAGCATTCAAGTGTGTGAAATATTCGATATTTGTGGAATAGATTTCATGGGACCATTTCCTAAATCCCACAAATACGAATACATTCTCGTTGCTATAGATTACGTGTCCAAATGGGCAGAAGCTGAAGCTTTACCAACGAACGATGCTCGCGTCGTCGTTAATTTTCTCAAAAAGCTTTTTGCTCGTTATGGAATCCCCAAAGCCTTGATAAGCGATCGAGGAACCCATTTCTGTAACCAAGAAATGGAGAAAACCATGAAAATATATGGAGTTCATCATCGATTCGCGACTGCTTATCATCCACAAACCAGTGGCCAAGTTGAAAACACCAACAGAGCTCTTAAAAGAATACTCGAGAAAACAGTGAAGGAAAATCCTTCAGTGTGGTCGAAGAAACTTGACGATGGTCTGTGGGCATTTCGTACGGCTTATAAAACTCCTATCGGTACAACTCTTTACAGACTCCTGTATGGAAAAACTTGTCATTTGCCGTTCGAAGTTGAACATCGTGCTTACTTGGCTCTCAGAAACTGTAACACCGATCTCAGAATAATTGGAGAGAAGAGATTCTTGCAATTTCACGAACTCGAGGAATTAAGACTCCGAGCTTACGAAAATTCTAAACTGTATAAGGCCAGAACAAAAGCTTATCACGACAAAAAGCTAAGAGTTCGAAAAGAATTCAAAGCTGGAGATAAAGTTCTGCTCTTCAACATGAAATTCAAATTCAAAGCTCCTAAATTACAACCAAGATGGTTTGGACCATATATTGTTAAACACGGGTATCCATCTAGTTATGTCAAACTTTATGACAAACAGGGTGGAAGTTTCATAGATAATGGGCACCGAATCAAACTATACTATGATAAGGAGCAAATGAATGAAATTTCAGTTGAGACAGTTGCCCCCGAAAATGAATTCGAAACCATCACCTTTGTAGCACCTTTTCCAGGAAGAATCCCACAAGTTGTTCCTTGGAAACCATCTGCTGAGTTCATCTGGAACGATATTGATGCTACTGGTGAAGAATTCATGTATATCCCAAAACTTTTCAAAATGTTCAAGGCTGCATCTGTGGCCAAGTAAATTCGGGAAGATTCAAGTCAGGCTGATGACTCGGTAATAAAACAAGCGCTTCTCGGGAGGCAACCCGTGTGTTTTCGATTTGATTTTATGTGGTCACGCCCCAAAGTTTAAACCTTTGGTTGAACTTAAGTGTGGGGGGGGGGGTGCCACAACTTAATAAAACTCTTTTGTTTGTATATAAGATTTTGTGCAGGTAATGATTACTCTAGTGGACGCTAGGAATGAAGAAAATTAAGCTGACAAACTCATTGGAATAACTGGTTTCATCTCTATTTTCCCTATTTCTATACTTTGAAGTTCGTTTTTCACATTGAGGACAATGTTTAACTTAAGTGTGGGGGGGGGGTGAATAGGAAAATTAGAGTTTTTAAGCTTAAAATTAAAATTTTGTTTGCCCTTATGATCTAGTTACTTTTCACGCTTTTAGGATAATATGATAGAATAACTGGATCAAACCACTGGTAAAACTGGTAATATTTGAAACTTTGAGATGTGTTCCGATTAATATTGCAATCCATTCTGGGATCGATAAACATTTTGATGAGTGTCTAAATACTCATCATTTTTGTACAAAATAAACTGCAAAATCATCTGAAAACACTCAGAAACACATCAAAATGATCAAAATACCACAAATCAGTGTTTTATGTGTTTTAAATGCAAAAATATCAAAATCAGATGAAAAACATATCAAATTTGCATAATTGGCAGTTTCAGTCCCCAAGTTTCAAAAGTTGTCAAAAACAGTCCCTGAGCACATAATTTCAAAAGAAAAATCACCAAAGGTCCTTTTAAAATCATAAGTTGTCAAATTTAGCCCTTTGGTGAGAAATATAAAAAGTTTGAGAAAATTACAAGTTTAGTCCTTCAACTTTGAAATTTGGCAGAAATGGCCCCTGGAAAATTGCAAAATGACAAGTTTGGTCCTTGGATTTTTGGAGATTGTCAAAACCAACCCTTGGATTACAAGTTCATAATTTTCAGTTTGGTCCCTGGAGTTTCAGTTTGGCATGTTTAGTCCTTAATGTTTCAAATGGGTTCAAATTCTAATCCTTAGCCCAAAATAATCCCAAGCCCAATACTATATTACCCGACCCAGTCCAATCTCTACCCATTTCCACCTAGCTACAACCCGGTCAAAAGTTAACCTAAACCCCATCTCTTTCTTCTTTCTTCGTTTCCCACCACAACACACAAACCCAAGTAAAAAAACCTGCCATTTCCCCATCATATTTCCCACACTCAACCTTTCTTCCTTATCCTGACACACTCAACCTCCAGCATGCTTGTCTCCCCAGTTGACTTTCACCTCACACAAGAAAGGCAGCAAAAGGAAAAGAAGACACCAAGAAGAGACAAGACAAGAGAGAGAGATGAAGACATTGAGAGTAGCATAAATAGCTCTTGTAGCCATTGTATAAGAGTAGTCAGTTTTAGTAGTCAGTAGTTAGTCTTTCCTTTTTTTCTTTTCTTAGTCTAGACTTTTAGTTCTTGTCTAGTTTTCAAGCTTCTAGATTAATGTTACCAGGTTTTAATTCACTTGTTTTTCAGTAGCTTGTTAAAATCTTTTTAATGTAATTTGTACTCCAAGTTTCAGTTAATTCAGTTTCCATTTTAAGGTAAAAAATTCCTAGTTGTTTCTTCCATTTGTATTCAGTGTGGACTGAGTTAAGAGTGTTTAATTTCTGTATTTTAAGGCTCATATAAGCTTTTATGAACTTATGTGAGTTAATGGTTAATGCATTTGTCTTACACTCCTGTTTTAGCATTTTTCGACAAAAGTCAAACTTAAAGTCAATTCATATTTAAATTTGATTTCTTTTATTTTTAGTTATGATAATGTTCAGCTTCATGTTTTTATGAGTATATTGATGTAGTTGTGATAATTATTAGTCTAGTTTTCAAAGTTTTTTTTATTGAATTTGGCCATTTTTAAAGAGTGTTTGGTTCTAGCTTATTTTGAGGTCTAAAAAGCGATTTTACCCATTTTGACTTGTGTAGTCAACTTTCTTTTCAAATCTTTAGTTAGTTTTTATTATGACTTAACCTTTTTTACTAAGTTTTACAAAGTTTGGAGACTCAAAAAACCCATTTTCTGCCCACTGTCTTGCGTACAGAACAGCAGCTATAGCTGCTGTTCATAGGGCTTTTTCACGACTTATTTTTCATCAAAAAAGTTTCAAAACTGCTTTTATTACATGACCACATGCCCATCTCAACATATCAGAAGTTTACTTACATCTAGATTAGTGTTAGCTAGTTTTTATTTGCACTATAAATCACCATAAATCCATATCTGTTTCTGGTCCAGCAGCCCTTAGTCCAACTTGTTGCTTTATTTTAGTTAGGTTAGAGCTAGTTTTAGGACTTGATTTTTATTGTATAAGTGGTTAGTAGTACTAGGTTAAAATTCTTTAGCTTACCTTTGGATTTAGTACTTATTTGTTAGCCTATTTTAGCCGTTGAAATGCCCCCATTGGCCTGTTTTCACCACCACAGATCAGCAGCTTCATAAGAGCTTGTCTCCAGCTTTTTAGTCTTTCCATTTTGCTTATTTAGGCCCCTCATTTGCTATTAGAATAGATTAGGTTAGCTAGTAGCTTATTAGTGCTTATTGTTTATGGTTAATTGCTTATTTGTTTCATGATTTTAGCTTAGGAATTCCCTAGAATAGATTGTAATGCCAACTGCTTATCCCTTCTCTTTCGGCTTACTTTGCTTAGATTTAGTCTCGTTTCAATATTCAATGCTTGCTCTTTCATTAGAATGGTTGATAAACTGTTTTTAAGCTTATTTGGTGTTTAAAAAAACTGCCTAAGGGTGTGTTTGGTTAGCTTAACTGCCTAAGGGTGTGTTTGGTTAGCTTAACTGTCCAAGGGTGTGTTTGGAACTGAATCTGTCCAGGGGTGTGTTTGTTTCTGTGGTGTCCAAAACAGCAGCTAATAAGATAGTTTGCAAAGAAAGAAAAAGAAAAAATAGAAGAAAACAAAAAGGCACTGCCCAGGATTCGAACCTGGGACAGTCCATTTCCCACGAGCCAATCCCACCTCTCACAACCAACTGTTCTATCAAGCACTTTGTGTAATCTGTTACTTAGCTGATGTATTAAAGGATTGTAGTGTCAAGTTTAAAAATTAAAAGCATCAAAAGTGGGCAGTGGGATTCGAACTCTGGACCTGCTGCAGCCCCACACGCACAACAGAGACCTCCTAACCATCTCTGCTCCTCGTTTTACTTGTTTTCTTTGTGTTTAATTAATACTTAAGGTAGTTTTTTTTAGTTTTGCTTTTTTTTAGCTTATTTAGCATTTAGTTTATCCTCGGCTTATTTAAATTAGCTTATATTTCCTACTTATTTTTCTTAGATTAGTCATAGTTTAAACTATTTTACTGCAAATTTTCATAATTTTTCGTCACAATTTAGTATTTTTAATATTTAGTTTAGATTAAAACCGTTTTTAATTCGTATTAAATAAAATAAAAGTCGAAAAAATACCCGGATTTTTCCTAAAATTTTCTTTTGTCATGTAGTACGTAGGAAAATTGTTTTTACATTCGTAGGACTTTTATTTCACAAATTTTACGTTTTATCTTGCGCTCCAGCGTAATTTTTATAAATAACGTACGTTTTCATTTTAAGTTACGTTTTTAGATAATTTAAGTTTACGTCTTAGTTAAAATAGTTTATTTAAGTCATTTTATTTTATAAAATCACAAAAACATCATTGTAAATATAGTGATAGCGTTTATTTAATAGATTTTATCTTTTTAATTTCCTTTAATTTGCATTTAAGCCGTTGTAATTTGTTGGCTTTTTCCGTAGTTATAATCATTCCCATATCCTTTTCCCGTTCAAATTCCTCGATCACTAAACGTTTGATAATCCATTGCATAGCTCGCTGGGACATAACGACCCGGGGAAACACTATACTCCTCAGATCTTCATTGCATTCGTGCTTAAGCAGTTTTAAGCTGGTTACGGTCCGCCATTCACAAGTGGCGGGCTTGTGTGATTTAGCTTGACGGTTCAGCGCGGATCAAATTTTTGGCGCCGCTGCCGGGGAGCTGTGCGGCTTATCTTACGTTTAGCAGATTAGTAATTTGGATATTCACTCTTTGTTCATACCATCTGTATGTGTTTATATTTTCTTTTAAAAATCAAAAACCCAAAAAGATTTTCATTCTTTGTTTTTACATCATGTTTTTCAAAAATACCAAAAATAATCCTCTTTACCCTCTTACCCTTTTTGATTCTTTATCCCTTTACCCTCTATCCATTTGATTCTAACTTCTTCTATTCTGATGGAATCATCGATTCCTTGTGTCGGTTGTGGAGAACCGCTTTTCGGTTTACCGTGTCGTTGGTGTACGTGCGAACGATGCGGTAATGACATTCATAACGGGAGTTGTTTGTTTTGTGGTTCGAGGAATTCATTTGATTATGATCCTAATCCGAACTCATTTAACGACCCCTCAAACTTTTCCAATTACCCACCACAGCCCGACTTATCTTCATATAACTGCTGTGAATTTTGTGGAGGTCCTCACCAAGGATTTGAGTGTCAATCCGGAAACACGTTTGTCTATGAACAGTTTTCCAGTGATGCTCAGAACTTTGGTTGTGACCAACATCCATATGATTCACCAGTCCAGACTCAACAGTTTTACTGTTGTGAGTACTGTGGTGGTTCACACTACAGCTCTGATTGTCAATCAGGAAACACGCTTGTCTATGAGCAGGTTCCTGATAACAATTATGACACCAGCACATACGACTCACAGCCACATCAGTTTTACTGTTGTGATTACTGTGGTGGTCCTCACTCTAGCTCGGATTGTCAGACAGGGAACCTATTTCCTTGCAACAATTACGACTATTCGTTTCAAAACCAACCTCCACAGTGTCATACGATTCAACCTCAGCCTCAGCCATCTCCTCACGATTTGGTTTTCGAAGATTTATTCCAAAAACTTCAAGATGCGAGGAATGCACTTAATGATTTGGCTGTGAGGCAGACCCAAGAAGAGCGTCATGGTGAATCTATGGAAGATTTACTCGCAATAGAACGAGCAGCACACAACCGTTTTTTGTTTAATCAGGCGTGCATGCTCGATGACGAAGATGAAGACGACGAGGAGAGTACTATTCCTTTGAGCGATATCATTTCTCAACTCCCTCAGTCTATTGTTATCACACCCGATATTCCCACTCACTCTCTCACCATGGGGGACGAGCATCTCAGCACTATTCCGGAAACGGAATCATCTAATGTTGAGAACTTTATCCCGATCCCAAGTGAGTCTGAGGGAATTCTTGACCATGAGGGTGATGTGTCTTCTCCTCTTACAAATGATCTTGTTGAGACTTTCTCAGATTTTGACAGTGATTATAGTGATGCCAATTATTTATATTCTAAAGACATAGAGTTTATTGATGCATCACTTCCACATTCCGAGATCGTCAACTTAGAAGAGGATGTTGACCATGTTGTTTCCACAACAGTTTATACGACTATCACTAATCCCTTATTCGAATTCGATTCTGAATTTACTCTAAATTCAGTTAATCCAATCTTTGATAGTGATGAGTCCGACACGGAGACTATAATGGACGAGGTGCATATTTATAGCCCACGAAGTACCGCACATGTCCCACCTCCGTATTCTCTTCATGAGGAGTTCGCCGGTGAACTCACTCATATCATATCTCCGCTGGAGTATGATTGCTTGGATGGCAAAGATCATGATCGGGGGGAGAGAATCTCAATTTGCATAGTTATGACAAATCTTCCCACCCTCCCCACCGAGATGCCTTCCAAACCAAAGAGCTCTACCAAGAAAATCCAAATAAGTGCAACTGCACTTAATCCCGAGGATGAAGATCTAGTCATGATTGTTATCATGATTTTCTTTCTTTTCTTCACCTACTCGGTGACTTCCTCTCTTCTTCATTCCTTCGGGAGTGAGGACACTATCTTTGACCCTGGCATTTTCATTTATCATCTGTGAGCCGGGTCTGTCTTTCTCTGTATATCTCGTCGGTGTGGAACTTTCACATACTTCAATGTTTATCCAAACATCTTGAATGAAAGTCCGATGGAGATTGTTTCTTCCACTTTGCTTCCCCATGAACCAATTAATTCGGGGTCGAGTCAAGCTAGCGACTCGGGAATCAAAAACAGTAGCACGCCATATGGGTTTTCACCCATATTTCTGACTTCTTTCTATTTTCTACCACCCTAGTGTGGGGGGGTTGCCCACATGTTTAAAAAAAAAAAAAAAAAAAAAAAAAAAAAAAAAAAAAAATCTTCTTTCTAAATAATGGCCGTAGTATTTCCCTTTTACATTCTTTGTTTCGGCATAACCGCCGGTACTTTGAATATTGAGGGCAATATTCATTTCTAAGTGTGGGGGGAATTCTCACGAATTTCATATATTATCTACTCAATTCCCCCGTTTTTGGCCAAAATTTTTTTTTGGAGTAAGTGTTCTGCACTTACTCATCTTATGGTTATCAGTCCGCCTTGTCTAATAGACAAAAGGATTGGCTAATCCAGGAGCAAACGGCTCTTGGTAAAGATTTCTCAAATCCGTTTATATGGCTTGCAATTTGCCCAAAATTGTATGGTATTCAGCTCACCATATCCTAAAAAGTGAAGAGTTGGCTAGCCCGCAAGGTTATGGCTTGTGGTAAAGGCAGTGGAAAATCCATAATTGGTAATCAGCTCACCAAAGATAATATTGATAATTTATCTAAGAGTTGGCTAGTCCAGAAGGGTACGGCTTCTGGTAAAGACAAAATCAAATCCGTTGGAAGCTGGTGGTTTGCTCAAAATCACATGGTTATCGGTGTACCATGGTTCTTACTTGAACTGAAACATTTGGCTACTCCAGAAGTAATGGCTTTTGGTAAAGAGATTAAAATCCATTATGTTTTCTCAAATCATTGCTAGGGACTAGCAATATCTCAGTGTGGGGGATTGATGAGTGTCTAAATACTCATCATTTTTGTACAAAATAAACTGCAAAATCATCTGAAAACACTCAGAAACACATCAAAATGATCAAAATACCACAAATCAGTGTTTTATGTGTTTTAAATGCAAAAATATCAAAATCAGATGAAAAACATATCAAATTTGCAAAAATTGCAGTTTTAGTCCCCCAAGTTTCAAAAGTTGTCAAAAACAGTCCCTGAGCACATAATTTCAAAAGAAAAATCACCAAAGGTCCTTTTAAAATCATAAGTTGTCAAATTTAGCCCTTTGGTGAAAAATATAAAAAGTTTGAGAAAATTACAAGTTTAGTCCTTCAACTTTGAAATTTGGCAGAAATGGCCCCTGGAAAATTGCAAAATGACAAGTTTGGTCTTTGGATTTTTGGAGATTGTCAAAACCAACCCTTGGACTACAAGTTCATAATTTTCAGTTTGGTCCCTGGAGTTTCAGTTTGGCATGTTTAGTCCTTAATGTTTCAAATGGGTTCAAATTCTAATCCTTAGCCCAAAATAATCCCAAGCCCAATACTATATTACCCGACCCAGTCCAATCTCTACCCATTTCCACCTAGCTACAACCCGGTCAAAAGTTAACCTAAACCCCATCTCTTTCTTCTTTCTTCGTTTCCCACCACAACACACAAACCCAAGTAAAAAAACCTGCCATTTCCCCATCATATTTCCCACACTCAACCTTTCTTCCTTATCCTGACACACTCAACCTCCAGCATGCTTGTCTCCCCAGTTGACTTTCACCTCACACAAGAAAGGCAGCAAAAGGAAAAGAAGACACCAAGAAGAGACAAGACAAGAGAGAGAGATGAAGACATTGAGAGTAGCATAAATAGCTCTTGTAGCCATTGTATAAGAGTAGTCAGTTTTTTAGTCAGTAGTTAGTTTTTCCTTTTTTTTCTTTTCTTAGTCTAGACTTTTAGTTCTTGTCTAGTTTTCAAGCTTCTAGATTAATGTTACCAGGTTTTAATTCACTTGTTTTTCAGTAGCTTGTTAAAATCTTTTTAATGTAATTTGTACTCCAAGTTTCAGTTAATTCAGTTTCCATTTTAAGGTAAAAAATTCCTAGTTGTTTCTTCCATTTGTATTCAGTGTGGACTGAGTTAAGAGTGTTTAATTTCTGTATTTTAAGGCTCATATAAGCTTTTATGAACTTATGTGAGTTAATGGTTAATGCATTTGTCTTACACTCCTGTTTTAGCATTTTTCGACAAAAGTCAAACTTAAAGTCAATTCATATTTAAATTTGATTTCTTTTATTTTTAGTTATGATAATGTTCAGCTTCATGTTTTTATGAGTATATTGATGTAGTTGTGATAATTATTAGTCTAGTTTTCAAAGTTTTTTTTTTATTGAATTTGGCCATTTTTAAAGAGTGTTTGGTTCTAGCTTATTTTGAGGTCTAAAAAGCGATTTTACCCATTTTGACTTGTGTAGTCAACTTTCTTTTCAAATCTTTAGTTAGTTTTTATTATGACTTAACCTTTTTTGCTAAGTTTTACAAAGTTTGGAGACTCAAAAAACCCATTTTCTGCCCACTGTCTTGCGTACAGAACAGCAGCTATAGCTGCTGTTCATAGGGCTTTTTCACGACTTATTTTTCATCAAAAAAGTTTCAAAACTGCTTTTATTACATGACCACATGCCCATCTCAACATATCAGAAGTTTACTTACATCTAGATTAGTGTTAGCTAGTTTTTATTTGCACTATAAATCACCATAAATCCATATCTGTTTCTGGTCCAGCAGCCCTTAGTCCAACTTGTTGCTTTATTTTAGTTAGGTTAGAGCTAGTTTTAGGACTTGATTTTTATTGTATAAGTGGTTAGTAGTACTAGGTTAAAATTCTTTAGCTTACCTTTGGATTTAGTACTTATTTGTTAGCCTATTTTAGCCGTTGAAATGCCCCCATTGGCCTGTTTTCACCACTACAGATCAGCAGCTTCATAAGAGCTTGTCTCCAGCTTTTTAGTCCTTCCATTTTGCTTATTTAGGCCCCTCATTTGCTATTAGAATAGATTAGGTTAGCTAGTAGCTTATTAGTGCTTATTGTTTATGGTTAATTGCTTATTTGTTTCATGATTTTAGCTTAGGAATTCCCTAGTATAGATTGTAATGCCAACTGCTTATCCCTTCTCTTTCGGCTTACTTTGCTTAGATTTAGTCTCGTTTCAATATTCAATGCTTGCTCTTTCATTAGAATGGTTGATAAACTGTTTTTAAGCTTATTTGGTGTTTAAAAAAACTGCCTAAGGGTGTGTTTGGTTAGCTTAACTGTCCAAGGGTGTGTTTGTTTCTGTGGTGTCCAAAACAGCAGCTAATAAGATAGTTTGCAAAGAAAGAAAAAGAAAAAATAGAAGAAAACAAAAAGGCACTGCCCAGGATTCGAACCTGGGACAGTCCATTTCCCACGAGCCAATCCCACCTCTCACAACCAACTGTTCTATCAAGCACTTTGTGTAATCTGTTACTTAGCTGATGTATTAAAGGATTGTAGTGTCAAGTTTAAAAATTAAAAGCATCAAAAGGTGGGCAGTGGGATTCGAACTCTGGACCTGCTGCAGCCCCCACACGCACAACAGAGACCTCCTAACCATCTCTGCTCCTCGTTTTACTTGTTTTCTTTGTGTTTAATTAATACTTAAGGTAGTTTTTTTTAGTTTTGCTTTTTTTTAGCTTATTTAGCATTTAGTTTATCCTCGGCTTATTTAGATTAGCTTATATTTCCTACTTATTTTTCTTAGATTAGTCATAGTTTAAACTATTTTACTGCAAATTTTCATAATTTTTCGTCACAATTTAGTATTTTTAATATTTAATTTAGATTAAAACCGTTTTTAATTCGTATTAAATAAAATAAAAGTCGAAAAAATACCCGGCTTTTTCCTAAAATTTTCTTTTGTCATGTAGTACGTAGGAAAATTGTTTTTACATTCGTAGGACTTTTATTTCACAAATTTTACGTTTTATCTTGCGCTCCAGCGTAATTTTTATAAATAACGTACGTTTTCATTTTAAGTTACGTTTTTAGATAATTTAAGTTTACGTCTTAGTTAAAATAGTTTATTTAAGTCATTTTATTTTATAAAATCACAAAAACATCATTGTAAATATAGTGATAGCGTTTATTTAATAGATTTTATCTTTTTAATTTCCTTTAATTTGCATTTAAGCCGTTGTAATTTGTTGGCTTTTTCCGTAGTTATAATCATTCCCATATCCTTTTCCCGTTCAAATTCCTCGATCACTAAACGTTTGATAATCCATTGCATAGCTCGCTGGGACATAACGACCCGGGGAAACACTATACTCCTCAGATCTTCATTGCATTCGTGCTTAAGCAGTTTTAAGCTGGTTACGGTCCGCCATTCACAAGTGGCGGGCTTGTGTGATTTAGCTTGACGGTTCAGCGCGGATCACATTTGCTAGCACAAATTATAGCCCTTTCCACTAAAATTATGAGGATTTGAGCCTATTTTATATAAAGCATACATCTTTTATGCTTAAATATTTTGCTATGAGTGTGCCAGTGATTTTATTTATTCTAGAACTTGTACTTGTAAATCATTACCAGACCGCAGTGAGATCGCATTCGTGCGATATAAGTAAATTCGTGTGATAAAGAGGCACCTTAGGATTTAACCCAAATGGCCTTCCATTTTTCATATCATGCTATATTAGCTAGCCACATCGGTTAGTTAACCACCTACATGGACCCATTTGTAGCGCTCATCTTTAGCGCTAGATACCCCTAGTTACACCCTCTGAGCCATCCTTTTCATTTTTATTTAGTCCAGAAAAATACAAAAATATTTTACACTTTAAACCTTAGCCTAACCCTTGTCAATGTCTAAACGGTTGGTTGCTAATCACCCGGAAAGTGAAGATTGTTCAAATAATTATGAGTACCGCATCTTATTAGTTGATTGAGCCATTTCATGGATGAGTTTATGTTCAAAAAAAAATGTTGTTGAAAGTATGAATGTAATAGCCAATGTGCTATGTTCAAAGAGAAATTATCATGGCGAAGAAAAGCGAAGAGTTGTGGAAATTCGAAGAAAAGAAAATGAAGCTATAATCATTTATTGGTTTGCGGATTGTTTGGTAGCTAGCAACACGGGTATTAGACTTGATTCTATTTTTATTTTAACACCAATTTCATAAATATTCCTATGCCTTATCTATGCCCTTAACCCTAAGCCATAACATCATAACCCGAATGAAAGTCCTCTTTAGATGTTTTTTCTTGGTGCTTACGCCACGTCGGTGGAGTTTTGTTTCTTGTACAAGCTTATGGTAATAATCTAATCATGACTGAACAATGAATGTGATTTATCTTGTTACTCCACTAAAAATTGAGTGATTGAGTGAATTATATTTCGTTCCTTTTTCGTGAGGTGTTTTGAAATGTTAATCATGCAAGAAAATCATTGGATATTGTCAAACATCTTGAAAGTTTCACTCTTAAAAAGCATAATTGATGAATCTTCTCTCGTACTTGTACTTGGTTGATTTGCATCACATTTTTCTTAATCATGATCTTGTACCAGTGGATGTTTTTCCTAGATTTGCTTGAGGGCAAGCAAAGTTTAAGTGTGGGGGAATTTGATAACGCTCAGATTGTACATGTTTTTAGTAGCGTTATGTGTGCTTTTGTATATGTTATTTGGTTATAATTGTACGATTTCAGTGCTTAATCGCATCAAAAGATGTTTGTCTAGTGTTTATAACCAAGTGCAGGGAAAAGGAAGGAAAAGTAAAGGAATATCCAACAATTAGAAGATTCCCTTTTAAGTTAAGCATGTCAAGCACAAATCAGTATCTCAAGTACCATAGAAGACCAAAGTGATTGAAGAACCAAGATTTTACTAGTCAAAACGAAGTAAAGATCAATTTTCCGTAACTCAGGAAGACCAACCGGATCGGTTGCAATAGCAACCGGATCGGTTGGAACATGACCAAAAAAGTGCCAAAGACGCCAATCCAACCGTTCGGTTGCCGCCCGCAACCGATACGGTTGGAACCCTTGTAGAAGACCAACCGGATCGGTTGGTCATATGACCGATCCGGTTGAAGAGCCTGTTTCTGCCAAATCTTCATCACTAAGTTTCCCCTTTGCATCCAAACGATTCTAGGTCCTTCCCTTGGTGTATTCTAGTCCCTTCCTAACTCCTTGGAGGCCAAGTTCAGCAATTAATACCCTAGGCCTTGGAACTAGTATAAATAGAGACCTCTTGTGAGCATATGAGACACACACTTCAATACAACTCTCTATACTCACCAAACAAAGCTCTTAAGCTCTCAAATTCGTCCTTAGAAGTCCAGGAAAGTTTGGAGTCCCAGAAGTTCCACATTTGGAGGCCAAAACACCAAGGAGTCTACCCCAATACTTTGGGAATCAGTACTTCACCATTTGTATTCTTATTCCAAGCATTGTAAGACTCTTAATCATGTTTTCTAATGTTCAAAGTTCTGAGTTTATGTTCATGTTTGCTATGAGTGGCTAGTTTCTTTATACACTTGCTTAAATGATGTTGATTATCATATGATTAGTTAGTGATTGTGTTAACATGTTTTAATTCAATTTCAAGTTGATTCTAAGATCCAATTGTGCTAAAGTTTCATAGTGACATTTTTTAATCAAGTTTGACTAATTGATAGTAATTGTAGAGGTCGAAAGAACTTATTGTTATTCAACTAGTTATAATCATTTTGTCTATGGATGATTGTTTTTACCCATTATTCTTGATTAAACAATGGAACTAAGGTGTGGTTGTAATACAAACGCTTTTTGATTATCAAGTTGGATTGATTGGAAACATCTAAAAGGTCGTAAGATTAGTTGTTGACAATCAATTGTAGCCTTTTGTCTATAATCGGTTACCTTTTGTATTGACCATTTCTTAAGCAATTTGATAAACAAGGTGATGTTTTTGTGTTTAAGTTTATGAAAATAAACTTATGAAACTTGAATTGATCTTGAATTGATTGGTTAAACTTAATGCTTGTTTTTATGAACTAAAATCTTGACGAAGGTTTAACTTGTAAGAACAATAGATTAGAACACCAACTAATTATCACAACCAACATGTTAAGAGGTTAACACAATCATACTAATCAAGGATTAGAAACTAGTTTAAGCAAGTGTAGTTTTTAATCATCTGAATTTCACTATATCTATTTGTGTTGTTATATGTTTTGGATTGTCTTAGTTGATTCAAACTTGTTAATCAGATTCACTCAAATCCCTGCGAACGATCCCAACTTACCTTCATAATCTTGCTATAACGGACGAGTGAACTTGCTCGTATGTGTTATTGGTAAAATTGGTAATTCATTTTTTATAAATTTAAAACTTGTACACACATAGCACATCACTTCTCATGATCACTTTTAGCTCGCGAGGTCCTATCTTGCTTTGTATTGCCTGAAGGCTTTGACCCGCGAACCTTAGTGTCACTGCTTACTCCTGTAGAAGGAACGACGGGAATATTAGTTGGTTTTACTAATTTTTGCATTTCTGGCCTAGAAGTGCTGGGCTCTGAGACTTTAGGAGGCACATCAAAGGTAACATGCTTGTATTTAGGCATAGAAGTGGGTTCAACTGTTCTATCTCGCCTAGTACCATATTTAGGACATGTAGCTATAACATATTCTAAGAGTTCCTGAGATTGCTTGGCATACATGCAAGCATAGGTAATTCCACTATCAAGTGGTTTCTTTATTCTACCATCTTCTACAATCTCACAGAGACCCTCTAAACTATCCTTAAGGTACGAAAGATATGCTTGATATGCAAGTTCATTATTCCTAAGAGGAGGAGGAATATACAACACATCAATAGCATAATTATTACAAGCAGAAACCTTTGGAACAGAATATTTACAAGTAGGAATCGGCAATTTCCCTTTTACCATACGCTTCAGATTCTCAGTTTCGTTAAGCAAATAAGTTACCTTTTCAATGTGTTTATCATGATTAACCTTGACTGAATCATATAACTCTTTGTTTTGCAATTTAACCTTTGAAATTTCAGCTTGAAAACATTCATTTTCTTTTTTTAATCTATTAATGATATTTTGAAGTTGGAAATTCTGAGAATCTAAAGGCGGAGGTATCTGAGTGCCAACCACTTCACTCCTACTTCCCTTTAATTGGGAAATTTGAGCTTTCAACTTTCGGAGCGTGTTGCAGTGAGCTTGAATCCGTTCATCACGTGAGTTTATTTCAAAATATGCATCAAACTCAGGAGCATCCGAAGATGTCTTGGCATTTGAGGTTTTGATTATTTCTTCAAGATGTTGATATTTTAATTGTAAATCAAGATATTCAACTTCTAATTTTGAAAAATGGTTGACCAAGTTATCATGATCATCCTTTTTGATTTTGTCATGCAATTTTGAATTCTCGGTCTCAAGCTCATTGACACGATCTTGGGAAACTTTAAATGCAATTGATAGATCATGAAATTGAGAGGCATTTATGGCATAATTAGTAATAGTATAAAACACATCTTGGGCAATGCATCTGGAAATCAAATTCTCATTAAGGATGTGAATATTCTTTCTCTCAATCTCATTACTTTTAAGCTCATATGCATTAATTCTAACCTCGTTTTCCATTTCATTCAACATCTTTTTCATTTCCTTAACTTCAGTATCTAAGGCCTTTTGAATACCCTAGAATTGTTCTTTTAACTGTTTAAAGAATGGAATGACCTCTGTAAGATAACACTCTTTTGTTTGCTCAAAACCCCTTTCCCCTTCAGTGATATCTGTTGGTGTGATTCTCTTCTTACATGTTTTATCGAAATCAGCAAATAGTTGGTAAACTACGAAAATGCTAATTAAGGTTTTGCTTTGAGTGGGAAGAGTTCTCGGCACTAAATGCATTGGTGTATTGGGAGGATATATTGTAGCTGCAGGCAATTTCCTAAGGGGAGGATTCTTTTCAACAAGTTCTTCAGATTTTCTCTTATCCATATCTAACTTCCATAACACTTGTTCAGGGGTTAATTGAGTCTGAGGTTTAAACGTGGCTAAGAAGTTTTCCTTAGTGTAATTGGGAGTTTTGAAATTTAAGTTATGAGTCACACACATAGCTTCCTTCAATTTCTTATCTATTTTCTCTCTAGAGGCATTTTATAACTCTATGTCCTCTTCAGTGTTCTCTACACAAGTTGGCTCTTGTTTGGGCTTAAGAATCTCACTACCATCATAAATCAAATCATGACCCTTTTGGCTTTCTTACGAAACGCAAGATTTGGGTCTTCTAAAAGGCCTATACTGTGTTTATCACTTAATACTCTATGCTTTGAAATCATGTGAGCAGTCTGAATGGTGTTTCCTTGTACGTACAACTTGTTCTCAAGCTTGTTCTTTAAAGCCTTAAGGTTGGAAAAATCATTTAGGAGTTTTGATTCCTTTTCTTCAAATTCCTGTTTAAGCATTTTTACATTTTATTGAAGTTCTTGCTTTTGCTTAAAAGTTTTATTAAGTTTCTCTTGTAAGGAATTTAGCTCTTGTTTTAATGTTTCTTCCTTTGAATTACATTTATTGATCAATGGACGCATTTGGCTATCCATTTCCTGCTCACGGGTGGTCAGCTCAAATTTAGCTCGCTGTTCATAGATGGCAACTTGATCCTTATATATATTTAGCTTAGTGGTCATGGAATCATCAGGCACATATTCAGTGTACTCATCAAACACATATTCATTATTAATGGCAGAAGATGCACCACTTGGTATAACAAGACTTTCATCGTGTTTCACATATTGCTCGTATGGGAAAACATTGCTATTACCCATATTAACAATATCTGACTCAACGACATCTGTTGGTTGTAATTTGTTGGGAATATTTTGCTCATCAACCATATCATATAGTTTTAGTACCTCTGATATGATAGAAGCATTGGAGGGACTGACTTGTTGAGGTGATGAAACCATTGGAGAAATATTAGCCATGAAAATAGTCTGTGCCATTGGTTCATCATCAACATCATAGTCAAATGCATCACAGTCAGCAACCTGGAAGACATTGGGGTTTTTATATGCCAAATCATATACCTGATGTTCATCTACGTCAACATCATATGTTTTGGCATACCCATCAGCAAAAAACAACAACTCCTCCTCATCGAACACTGCTTCACTGTCTTGAGCATGTATCAGCAGCATCTTATCCCTGAAGTACTCAACATTCTGTGGACATTTAGGTTGAGTGCAGTTCCTAGCAATATGTCCATCTCCTCCATAATTGTAACATTTAATCGGTTTGACTTGACCCTGAACTACAATCCTTCCTTTGTTATGAGCACCCACATAACCAGCTCCAACACCCATATAACCAGCTCCAGCTCCTACATTCCCTCGTGCAACATTCCATGGATTCACATTCTATCTTCCTTGCACATTCTGAACCACAACCCTTCCATCTTCCATTGTAGCTTGATTATGTAGATTGGATGAGGTCCTAAGTTGGTTATTGGTTTGGGGAAGTGAGTTTCTGGACTGTTGAACCAAAAGAGCAACTTGGTTTGTAAGGTTTTCAATCAACATGTCTGTTGGGGTAAATCCCGAGTCTGGTATGGTAATCTGATTATGATTCTGAGAGGATGGTATGACTTGTGATGCTCGAGTGTTTAACCTCACATTTGAAACAAATGCAACTGAGTCATTTGAAAGGTTTGCTGCTGCTGCATTAGAGTGGAATTTCTCCAAGATCAAATGCTCAAATGTAGCATGCTTCTCATGTTGAAGTAAGTAGGCATGCAACTGCTCATAGTTAGTGTTCCTCAATCCTTTGTTCAACTTCACTGCAGTAATGAATCTGTGCCATTCAGGGTTCATGTTGTTAAGAACTTGGAATTGAGTTGGATGTTTGACATAGTCATATTGATATTTCTCATATCATTCACAAGTTTGTGAAACCTCACATGATACTCTGTGATGCTTTCCCCTGGGTTCATCTTGAAGTTCTTAAAGTCATCATAAAGCTGTGACTCTCGATCTTCCTTAGCCAGTTCTGAGCCAGAGAGAAGCATCTTGAAATTGTCCCAAACTGCTTTGGCCTCAGTATTGTGATTAATCAGCTTGTAAATGTCCTTTGGTAGACCTTGAAGTACGATGTTTGAGGATCTAATGTCAGCATTGTATCTTTTCTTGTCCTTGTCATTGAGATCATCATAAGTCCTTAGTCTGTCCATACCCAAAGTGACAGTTCCATCAGCACCAGCTTCAAGTTGATCTCTGGTTGTTCCCATTTGGAATGGTCCTTCATCAATTGACTGAAGAATGTTAAGAACATTTTCTTTGCCCAAGCAATACAACCTGATTCTTTGTACCCAAGAGTCATAATCAGTTCTATCCAGCATAGGAGGGCGAGTGTCGAACCCAGCCATTTGAACATCATAAGAAACGGTAGACATGATTACTAAGTATACGGGATTTTACTACTCTTTAATTTAACCGAGAAATAGAATCTTTCGCGGGATTTTACAAAATCAAGATGAAACCATGTAACTCAAATCACAAGTGTTAAATCTCAAGAGACAAAACACAACAACCAAGTCAAATCACAGCTATGAAGTCACAGTTAGCACAAAACGTACCCTTGTCAAAACGCAACTTATCAAAACACAGAGGCACAAGTCGTAGTGTTTGACAAAACGCAGGAACAAAACGAAGCTTTTGACAAAACGCAGGAAACGCAGCTTTTGACAAAACACAGGAACAAAACGCAGCTCTTGACAAAACGCAGGAACAAAACGCAGTATTAACCAAAACGCAACCAATCAAAATGCAGAAGACCAAAACGCAATACACAAGTTGCTTTCAATAGTACAAGCACTACTTGTCCTTTTGTCCTTATGTTAACAAAACACAGCCTAATATTAATAAAATAATCAAGTCGCAGCCAAAGTCCAACAAATCGCAGCCAGAAACACCTCAAGTCGCAGCGAGTAAACACCAAAACGCAGTCTGGAAACAGTCAAATCGCAGCGATGAAACAACAAAACGCATCCAAGAACAAAGTTACCGTGGGTCAAAACGCATCCAAGAATACATTCAAAACCTTTATTTTTTCAATCAAAAACACCACAACTAATATGAATTAATCCTTCCAAACCCAAAACTAAGCTAATATGATGACCCTAAACACAAAAGTACAACCAAAATCCAAAATTTACCACTAAATAAGATCAAAAGAGTGAAAAAGTTCCTAAACTCATTCAAACCAAAACTTATGAATAACCAATCAAGAATCCAAGAACACAAAAATTAGATAATCAAACCATGGCTCTTGATACCAATTATAACATATTGGTTATCATAAATACACTAACACAATGATCAAGGTTCGAATATGTTTGAGTCTAGAGAGAAAGATGAAGAGAATGGGAACTTCTAGTGAAAGAAGGTAATGTGATATTATGAAGCTCCAACCTTCTACCTTGGGAGAGGGCATTTATAGTACTTTACAATAAACGCCACCTACTGGCTGTGGATCAGGTATACAGTGGGTAAAGACCCGTTCGTCCTCCACGGTGTTACTTATATTAAATAAACGACTGAGACTACGAGCTTTCTAATGCTTACACATACTTGAGGTGACCGACTTACGGATTTACTAAATCCTAACAATCACTAATCGGGGTTTGGCATGGCATAGTTGGACTAGGGGAAGAGTGACTCACGAAGTGACATGGTGAGCTTCTTTGGAGTATCTGCATATAACAGAAAACATTTTATTAGACAATACTAACTTATAACATAATTTCATATCAAATTAATGCATAATGATACCTTAATTGTTTTCGAGGCCGCTCAATAAATTCCAAGATTGTATGTTCTAAAACAAAAACTTATCGGTTGTTTTAGGCAGAGGTATTGCTTTAAAAGCATCTTCGACCGTGTCTACTTGAACCTTAACGTAACCCTCGGACAAAAAAGATCCCTGTAGTATCGCGTCCCTAGTCGGATAAACCTTCCCTATAGCTACCCGACAATCAGGTCCAGAGTAAGGCCATATTAAATCACATGAAATGGGACCCTACATAAGACATGTGAATATAAATAATAAATTTTATATAAAATATTTAAAATAACATGATTACCTCGAGGTCATGATGGCGCGTACGAAGCGCGTTCGGGGTCAAATGAACTTCCTTTTCGTCGAGCAAGTTTTTTAACACCCTAGGCAGTAAACTTAATCGTTGTAGTGAAGTATTGGGTAAGCCTCGTGAGTTGATATCGTTCTCTAGGAGAATAGGAATGCTAGCAAGAAGTGTACTACGCTAAGGTTGGGGTTGAGGATGATTCCTTTTTTATCTTCTATATATTTTTATAAAGCTAAGGGTAAAATCTCGGGGCAATTGGTTTAGGGGTGGTATTTCTACCGATTACTTCTACTATTCTAATTATCTAATACTACGGGTAGCTATGTCTTTTTGATGTGTGCTCGAATGATGATTAAAAATGTGCTTACCTAGATACTATTACTCCATAGTTATCTTTTATTGCTGGTTGAATTGTCATGTCCTTATTCTTAACGCGTTGCGTTTTCTAAGGTCGTAGGAAATGCTTATGCCCTAACTCTTTGAGAATACCTTAAGGTTATTGCCTACGAAATCCGCTAGATGTTTCATAAACTAACCTAAAGGTTATCTTTGGATGTTTAGACTACGAAATCCTCTAAGTGATTCATAAACTAATGTTCACAAAGATTACTCAAGTATTTAAACACATTGATAGCTAAGTGAACTCATAAGCCATTTACAATTAAGATAAGAGACAACCAATCAATAATTAACAACTAGGTTTGATAGATCTAAGCAAACACACAAGAAATTTAGCCGGACATGTTAAACAAGCAAGCATACACACATTCAATGGAAGACATAATGACACTAATGGAATAAAACACTTATCTTGATGTGTAAAATAGGGTTTGGGACCCTAAGATACTGTCCAAGTCGGACTACAAACGTTTAGGGTTTTTACTCCACAAGTCTACCTCTTAAAATACTAAAAAATTGAATTCTATATATAGATTTACACTTGCGACGGCGTCGCCTTATAGGTGGGACGCCGTCAGATCGCCGTCATTAGGGTTTTTGTCTTGGCCAAGTTATCGTTGGGATGACGTCACGTTGTAGTTGTGAGGACGTCGGGCTTCAGCAGGGACGTCGTCTGATTCTGGATCTGGGTCTTCTGAGATGAAAAGTCTTAGTGACGCCCTTCCTCTTCAAAGCCTGACGCCGTCAGGTGTATCTGAGCAAAAGGTCTACTGAGCCGTCAGGTGTTTCTTTATTAAATCCGTAGAGAGGGACGATGTCGCCCTTTAGTTGGTACGCCGCCAGCTTCAGTTTTAGCAGCTTGAGTGTCTTTGATCTTGACTTAGCCATTTTCTTCATATATTCACTCCTTTTCGTCCAAATATGCATAATTCCAGCATTTTGCTTCCAAGAGACCTAAAAAGTGAAAAGGAACGAAATTAAGCAGTAACGGATATAAAAGTGGTCGATTAAGGGATTAAATGACCACTCAAAAGTGTACGTTTTAAATCCTTCTCAAATATCACTACAATTGGTATTTTCTTGTCCTCAAGAAAATGTGCTTTTGGCCAATCAATTTATAAGTTAGGGGGCATGAAGCATAAGTATAACATAGTTCACAACAAGTAAAAGCACCGCAATAGTCATAACAAGAACGAAAGTTATATACTAGAACCTCACAAGGGGTGTTTGGATTCTCTCATCTCTCGGGTGTATATGAAATACAGTAAATGGAAATGGAAGATAAACACTCATTACCTGGTCATAGTACATATATTACCATAGGCTTGAGACTAGATCAAACCTCCACCGCTTTGGCGTCAGCACCTAGGAACAACTATCTAAGTGGTCTTTAAAAAGGGTTTTAAAGTTAGGCTTACGGTAGGGAAACAAAGGGTTTGGTTGGATAGGCGATTTAGTGATGGCAAGTAAAAAATCTTATGTTACAAGCATGAAAAGAATGGATTTGCTAAGCTAAGACTTGACTCACTAAACTCTAGATAACTTTACAAACATACATAAATTGAAAACCATAAACATAAAGATAGATGTAGGATGGTAGCCCGTATGCTTTTCTTCATTTTTTTTTTATTTTTATTTTTTTTTCAACACTCTTTTTTGTTTTCTCTTTTTTCTCTTTCTTCTTTTTTTCGATTTTTTTTTCATACACTTTTACTCTACCATCCTCTAAGATAACATCAAAATATAAGGGATTTATAGGAGCATCTTTGCACTTGAGTTTTTATTACTCTAACACTAATTTGACCCGATTTGAAAAGATCAAAACACTTGGAGTATTTAATTATGTAAATAAAGAGAATTTGAATTTAACGTTCCTTCCTGTCACTCCATAAAATTTTACTTTTGCCCATGAGTCCCAATCATCCCAAAACTGTGTACAAAATATATGACTCGACTTAGCAACCATGCAAGTAACTAGATAATTGAACTAAGGGTTTAGTATGATAACAATAATGCACTAAAGGTGAGTGCATACAAGGTAGGCTAAAGCAATTTGGGTGTACATTTGGGGGTGGATTGTAAACAATGCTCTTCATTGATATTCCGGAAAACCGAAACATCACGAGAACCGCGAAAAGGATAGGCTCTGAGGGGTTAACTAGGGCTATCGTGTACTAAAGATGAGTACATCGCAAGGGTGTGGGGTAATTACTCGACCGATGTGGAAGAAGTAATTATAATACGGGTTTCAAACAAGGGTTATCCTAATGCCTCTTATCATTTAGTTATTTCTAACTACACAAGTGTAGTCTCACTAGCGATCTTGGAATGCTACACAAAACAAGTTTTAGAATCTATTATACTATCGGTACACTCTCTATGCATTAAAAGTGAATGCTTTTATTCCTAAATATCTAAGGGCGAACCTCACATTTTTAGGGTGGAATTTGAGTGGTAACGGTTTTTGTGCTAGTCATATAACTCCTATCTATGAGACGCTTTATTAAGACTAAAGTTTTTGCTCGTACATGTCACAAAAAAATTAAAATTTGGTGCTAAAATTGCCCTAACAAATATTTCTCATAGCTTATTACACAAATGAACTAGGACAAGACAAATATTCAAGGATAAGCATAGTTTCTAAGTTTCCTTTTTATTCTCCCTCCCTACACTTAAACTGAATATTGTCCCCAATGTTCCTCGAAAGTATCAAAGTTATGATAAAGGAAGGTAATTAAAAGAGAAAGAAACTAGTACTCCCATGATTAGCTCGGTAGGATCCGTGTGAAGTAGTGGTTAAATTCTTTCTCAAGAAGAATGTATACGTGATAAGCTCCATCCAATATTGAGTTTCTTCTTCTTGCCAAATATAACCTGCACACTTTAAGAAAATAGACGAAACCTTCGCATAAAATCGGCGGTAAAACTATATATGACACAACTAAACTAAGATATAATGCTTGTGGAATGGATGTTTGCATATTTTCTGGAAAATTAAGACTTGAGAATTTCCAAAAATTTATACATAGCACAGAAAACGAGAAAATTTTATAAGCTGTTTCTGCTTGACCTGACGTCGTCAGGTTCTAATCCTGACGCCGTCAGGTTGTCCTGACAGAAGCTGGTCTGCTGCGTTTTCCTGGAAAAATTACATCTTTATAATCTGGAAAAATTCCTACAAAACATACATTATGACTCGATACAAGCATTTGACTCTAACAAACACATATATACATCAATTTCAATAGTTGTAATTCTCATGTTCACGTTCTTTTAAAAATGTATGTAATCCTCCCTACACTTATCTTTTTGTAAAATACCTTTATATGTAATTAAGACTAGGTTAAAGACAAAATAAAGCATTTTCACAAATTCAAACATGAAAATAAACAATAATGAAAAAGATATATGACACACAAACAAGCAAACAATTCAGCATGGGTTGCCTCCCACGATGCGCTTTTCTTTATTTATGAGTCTTGTAGCTAGACTCGAAGTCGTGCTCCTACGTGACTTCATTTCCGTCACCTTCTTCCTCATGACGATCTCTATTGGGGTTTTCCATATTATAGTAATGCCCTATTATGCATCTTTCTAAAAATTCATCTTCCCCCCCCCAATCGGTTCTATATTCAGGTCCTAATTTCAAACAATCCTTATAGAACCCAAAAATCTTATTCATCACATAATCTACTCCTTTCTTCTTATCCTCCTCATTCCTATAGTAGACCGATAGCTTAAGTTATTTTTCATCATTAGATAGTGATGAAAATTTCTCAATCTTAAATGGCATTTGGTAAGCTATGTCATCGGTCTCATCCTTGAATCTAACTATTCCTAACGACAGATCATAAGTCATCCCAGTGTTTTCTATGAATGGTTTTCCTAGAATTACATGGGACAAGCTAGGATCTATGGTCGTACTAATATCCTCCACAATTATGAAATCTGTAAGGTACATGAAACTACCTACATAGACGGGCAATCCCTTAACTCTACCAAGAAAATTACAACTAACTCTAGGATCATCGGGGTTTTGCCTATTTGGGATAGGTTTCTTCATTACCCAATTATAGTATGTGCTAGTCATGATGTTTATTGGGGACTTGCGATCAATGTAGGGCTTTGCCACTAAACGATGTCCTATGAAACATGGTATGTTGAGATTCCAAGGATTTCTGAAGATGATTCTAGGGCTTCTCCTAACATACATGTGACGAAGGTCGCATACTAAGTGTGGGTGGCGTGAAAGTTCCTCTTCCGTAGGAAACTTATTGAAGTATTCATCACCTACTTCGTCTACTTCATTGGTTGATTCTTCCTTAGGAGTTTCACTAACCTCAAGCATAGTCTCATGGTTCGCTTCGTCACTATTCCTATTTAGTTTCACTAGAGTGATGGCATTGATGAATTGAACGTGCTTAGATGAAGAGGGATCCCTAGTTTCAAAGTACTTACTTGGGTCCTTAATTTTCACACCGGAAGCTTCGGGAGAATGAGTCGAGATGGCATTAACCTTTTCAGTGGTCTTCCTATCACTAGTGGTCATGGCTTTCAAAAGGTTATCTATCTTCCTATCCATCTCGGCTTGTTGTTGGTTAAAGCGTCAGAAAGCTTGGCTATTTGAGCTTCTTGGGATGTAACTAGGTGTTGCAACACCCCTTCTATGTTTTGTCGGCTAGGGCCGTGTGTTACACCCCCAAATTACCTGTTTTGCAGCGGAATGGAATACCTGGGGGATGACTGTCATAGCATCAAAGTTACAGTTATATCGAACGACCTAAAGTGTCGTTTTGAAAATATCGTTTGATTAAGTAAAATAATCAGAGTTTACAAAACATAGGTCCCAAAAGATTTCCAATGTACCAAAATGAGTTTGTTACAATCAAACGATAGCTAAGTGCATAAAATATATGTGAGACGCGTCGACATCGCGACGCTATGATAAGTCCACATGCATGCCATGAAGTGAATGCCTTAGATACCTGAGATAAAACATGCTAAAAAGTGTCAACACAATGGTTAAGTGAGTTCATAGAGTTTGTTAAACATGTAAAACTTTTAAAGAATGCTCATGCAGCAAAGGCAAAGTTTTTGGTCATTTAGAATAATCCACAAAGTAAAGGCATTGTAAATCCACTCAGTTCCAAGTTCCGCCCATACAAAACTTGCAACCTGTGTGTTCACAACCCACTGCCAAAAGTAGTATGTCTGGAAGTCAAGTACACGTTATCATAATAGTTCACAAAGCAAAGGCATTGTAAATCCACTTAGTTCCAAGTTTCGCCCATACAAAACTTGCAACCTGTGTGTTCACAACCCATTGCACAAAATATAGTGTGTCTAGTAGTCAAGTATACGTTGTCCTAATAGTTCACAATATAGCACCACGTATATAATAATGTATGCCAGGCAAAGCCCCTAGAATAAATAATATGCGTTCCGTAACATAGTGAACGAGAGGTTGGCTGACATCTAATAGCGCTATCCATACTATCTACTGGTAGGAGACTAACAATGCGAATGTACGAACGGTACATCATACAACTATTATATACAATTAAGATCACTCCGAACATGGGAGAATTTGCACTGCTCCGTACAAGGGAGACTTGGTATTGCTCCGTTCACATAGGGAGACTTGGTATTTCTCCGTTCACATAGGGAGACTTTATGTCAGGGTCATAGCACGTATGGTTAAATAAGTTCAAACAAGTCATAAGTTCATAATTAAGTCCAAGTGTTCCATTCAAAAGTTCGTAATTAAGTTCAAGAGTTTAAGTCGAGTTCAAAAGTTCAAAACAGTCAAAGAGCTCAAAACATATCAAAAGGTTCAAAATAGTCAAAGGGTTCAATATAATGTCAAACAAGTTCAAAATAGTCAAAGGGTTCAATATAAAATCAAACAAGTTCAAAATAGTCAAAAGGTTCAATATAAAGTCAAACAAGTTCAAAATAGTCAAAAGGTTCAATATAAAGTCAAACAAGTTCAAAATAGTCAAAAGGTTCAATATAAAGTTAAAAGAGATTAATTATATGTCAAAATGTTTTAAATCAAGTTAAAAGAGATTAATTATATGTCAAAAGAATTAAATCAAGTTAAAGTGTTCAAATCTATGCCAAAAGGTTCCTATCAAGTTAAAAGAGTTCAAATATACATGTCGAAGGGGACAAAATCAAGGAAAGCTGTTCAAATAATAGTGTTCATAACATAGTATCAATTTAGTTTGGGCATAATCTACTTACTAGCATAAGTAGTGAAACAACAGTTATTTAAGTTCATATAAGTGTAAAGTAAAAGCAAGTAGTTGAGCATGTATCTCCCCCAAAGAGTTTATAAAACAATTAAACGAGTAAGTGGGGCTATGAACTCACCTGATGCAATGATTATGATGACAAAAGTAGATACACTGAAATGAGGTGCGATCTCTATCTGCAACCTAATATGAATGATATGTTATAATGTAAGCCATGAAACAATGTCGTGCATGCAAACTCATATGATATCCATACCACTTGCGAATTTTAAAATAAAGTTTATCGTCGAAAATAAGTTTATAACGTCTTATCAAGTTAAAAATTACTTTACAAGTACTTACGTTGAAATGATATCCTACGATTGCCGTTTAGAAGTAAAACAAGAATTTATAATTTTTCGTCGTAAAATAATATACTTTAACAACTCATGAAAATGACTAAGTAACCTTGCGAAGCTTAGTCGCAAATGGTGAATATTAAATATTAGTGTTGAAGAAAAATAGTTGTGATCGTCGTAATTCAAATAAGTATATCTTGGTCGTTATAAGTCCGTTTCCTACGTTATATATATTCTTAATTTCGTGTTAAGGTATACTAATATATTTTTGATAAATTGACTCATTTAGATAATGCTTAAAACTCATTTTTGCCCCTTAAATAAACAATGACAGCTTTGTATTTTCAGAAAATTAGTTTTCGTTGTTAAACTTGAAAATAGCGTAACTTCTTCGTTATAAACCCGTTTTAACCCGTTCAAGCGACCACGGTTTCGTTTTAAAGTATATTTTCTGAATATCTAGTCCAAAATAATCCATAACCTGTCGAAATTCCCAGATTTTAAAAAAATGATCAGACCACAATCTAAAGTTGTCGAAAATGATTTTTCTAGCGTAATACTTGTTTCAATCACTTCAAATCAACACCAAATCTATTCTAAACCTACCATACACCTTCTTAGGGTGTCATGGGTTCCTAAACATTATCAACAATGATATGTTTCAAGGGATTAATTATAGGATGATTAAAACTCAAAATAAGTACTAAAAACAATTAAAAGTGATATAAATACATATGATACTTGCATGTTTTGTGCTAAAATGATAAAAATAACTCAAGAATGATTATGAAAGATTAGTGAAGATCATGAAAAGCTTACTAGTTATATGATAATGTTTAAGTAACTAGGTTTCCTAAATACTCATAGGTTTTTATTTCAAAACCTAAAGAGAAGTAAACTAGTGTTATATAATCACTTGATCTTTGAAAAATTCTTGATTTCTCCTTGTGTTTCTTGCTTGGCCGGTTTTCACAAAGAAAAAGGGAGAGGATTTTGCTTGGTTTCACCATTTGTAAGTGTAACTATGTGTTATGTAAAATAATATCTAGGGTAATGAAAATATTCTGCAAATATCTTAGTCTATAAATGTAATATATGTACAAGCTAGTAAAATTTGAGATATTTATTTTACATGGTGACTAAGGGGCCAGCCATGGGTATATTTGGGGAGGGTTTGGGTAGTTTTGATAAATAAATGTATTATTTGTTAAGTGTAGTCTATAGTTGGTAAGTAAAATTAATTATTTAGTGTAGCGTTGGCTAGAAATCGAATTTTACGGAACAAAATAAAATATATCGAAGTCATAAAAATTATAAAAATACATTTCTCGCAAGAATTGAATGAATAAATACTTATCGAGTTAAATTTACGAAAACCGTCGTAAATATATATACATAACAATTTATATACAAAATAAATTCAAAACATCGGGTAAACTAATAATATAATTTTTATAGTCTTAAAATGAGTATGAAAATATATCAGGAGAATTTTGAAAGTGTCGGATCAATTATTCAAAATAAATGATCGTGCAATAGCGTTTATTTAATAAGAAAAATATACGTTACTGAAATATGCAAACCCATGCATGAACTAACATGAAAATGATGTTACTGATGATATGTAGACTAACCCTAGTCTATATAAAGTGTTCTCTATGATGTTTCATGAATATGCATCTAAACCCTTACGGTTATGCGAATTTGATACTCGTAAACCTAGTTTACGAAAAATGATGAATAAAAGTCATGAATATAAATTTTTCTCCGGAAATGAATAATGTTTTGTGAATAGTAAAATTTTGAAATAACCTCTCAAAATATCAAATCGACTTAAAAAACGATGAATAGTAAAATGATGAATAGTAACCAGTGAATAGTAAATTTCCGAGATGAATAGTAAATTTGAAAAATGACCGGAAATTGAGAATTGTGACACCGTGGGACCATGGGGAATCATTAGAGCTTAATTCTTTGGTTTTTCCCCAATTATAGTCGGGTTTGCCCCTCCATGCTTCTCAGGCATCATTGAAAGTCCTAGGTCCGGGTATTGTGGGGAATCTCCCTCCCATTCCATTGGTACGCGAGGATGCATAGTCAACGGAAGGTTGTTCAGGGAGTCTCGTGCAAGTACGAGTGTCATGAGGACCACTACATAGCTCACACAAGGAAGAGACTTTGTTCACTTGGCGTGAAGACTTAGGATTCTCGTAGGAGCTCATTAGGAATTTGACTTGATCTTCAAGTTCGAGCATCCTACGATTGGAAGTTTGTGAGTCAATGGGAGGCAAGGATATTGCCTTGATGGTTTTGGGCAACTCACGGGGGCCATTCCAACTTTCGTTGTCATAGAGGGCAAGGTCCCCTATTGTACCCCACGATTCTTCCTCGGTGAGATCATTAAGTTTGCCGCCGCTTGGTCGATGGATTGCTTAGTTGAGAAGTTGACATGATCGTAAAAGATTTGGACTTGAAGCCAAAGATCGATGCCGTGGTGAGGGACTTTATGGAGCAAATCCTTGAATCGAGTCCATGCCTCGTAGAGAGATTCACCTTGACGTTGTTGGAACATCAAGATTTCATTCTTAAGTTTGGTAGTTCTCCCCGGTGGGAAAAATTGGGCAAGGAAACGAGTAGTGAGATCATCCTAACTTGATATGGATCCAGCGGGAAGTCGCTCAAGCCAATTACTAGCTTGGTCTCGTAGAGAGAATTGGAAGAGACGCAAGCGCGTGGTCTCCCGTGTGGTAGCATCAAGGTCGATGGAATCAACGATTTTAAGGAAGTCCTTGAGATGCTGATTAGGATCTTCAGAACGAAGTCCATGGAATGCACATCTGTTTTGCACCAACCGGATGGTGTCGGATCGCAGGGCCGTAGTTTGAGCTTGATCGAGGAGCTCAATGGTGTTCCTATAGCCTTGGTGGCTTGGTCTAGTGTATTCACCAAGAGTACGACCTCTTGGCGGGTCAATTGGTGGTGGGTTGATGGGAATTGGGTGATGAGGTGGCGGGTTATCACATTTCATGATGAAAAGTGATGGGATTACGAACAAAGTCACGAAGAAGGAGGATAGACTACAAGGAAGCTAAAAATGAGAAAAAATTCTAACTTGATAGGAATCAAGCAAGGGAACCTAAACGAGATAAAAATCTAATTAGCTATTCTATTCCCAGGTAGCGGCACAAAAAACTTGATGGCGCGTACGAAGCGCGTTCGGGGTCAAAGGAACTTCCTTTTTGTCGAGCAAGTTTTTCAACACCCTAGGCAGTGAACCTAATCGTTGTAGTGTAGTATTGGGTAAGCATCGCGAGTTGATATCGTTCTCTAGGGGAATAGGAATGCTAGCAAGAAGTGTACTACGCTAAGGTTGGGGTTGAGGATGATTATTTTTTTATCTTTTATATATTTTTATAAAGCTAAGGGTAAAATCTCGGGGCAATTGGTTTGGGGGTGGTATTTCTACCGATTACTTCTACTATTCTAATTATCTAATACAACGGGTAGCTATGTCTTTTTGATGTGTGCTCGTATGATGATTAAAAATGTGCTTACCTAGATACTATTACTCCCTAGTTATCTTTTATCGTTGGTTGAATTGTCACGTCCTTATTCTTAACGCGTTGGGTTTTCTAAGGTCGTAAGGAATGCTTATGCCCTAACTCTTTGATAATACCTTAAGGTTATTGCCTACGAAATCCGCTAGATGTTTCATAAACTAACCTAAATGTTATCTTTGGATGTTTAGACTACGAAATCCTCTAAGTGATTCATAAACTAATGTTAACAAAGATTACTCAAGCATTTAAACACAACGATAGCCTAGTGCACTCCTAATACATTTTAAATTAAGATAAGAGACAACCAATCAATAATTAACAACTAGGTTTCATAGATCTAAGCAAACACACAAGAAATTTAGCCGGACATGTTAAACAAGAAAGCATACACACATTCAATGGAATACATAATGATACTAATGAAATAAAACACTTATCTTAATGTGTAAAATAGGGTTTGGGACCCTAAGATACTGTCCAAGTCGGACTACAAACGTTTAGGGTTTTTACTTCACAAGTCTACCTCTTAAAATACTGAAAAATCGAATTCCATATATAGATTTACACTTGCGACGACGTCGCCTTATAGGTGGGACGCCATCAGATCGCCGTCATTAGGGTTTTCGTCTTGGCCAAGTTATCGTTGGGACGGTGTCACGTTGTAGTTGTAACGCCGTCGGGCTTCAGCAGGGACGTCGTCTGATTCTGGATCTGGGCCGTCTGATATGAAAATTCTTAGTGACGCCCTTCCTCTTCAAAGCCTGACGCCGTCAGGTGTATTTGAGCAGAAAGTCTACTGAGCCGTCAGGTGTTTCTTTATTAAATCCGTAGAGAGGGACGGCGTCGCCCTTTAGTTGGGACGCCGTCAGCTTCAGTTTCAGCAGCTTGAGTGTCTTTGATCTTGACTTAGCCATTTTCTTCATATATTCACTCCTTTTCGTCCAAATATGTATCATTCCAGCATTTTGCTTCCAAGAGACTGAAAAAGTGAAAAGGAACGAAAGTAAGCAGTAACAAATATAAAAGTGGTCGATTAAGGGCTTAAATGAACCCTTAAAAGTGTACGTTTTAAATCCTTTTCAGGTCATCAAGTCCATCAGAATATCCATCATACGTAAAACCTTGTATGTGTGCCACGATAGCCTTTAACGCTGACATCTCTTTTTCTTGACCATTAAATTTATCTTCTAACGCGACTGTAACTTTTTTTGTTACCTTCTTCTCAATCACCTCAATGTCAACAACCTCGTGTCTCTCCCTCTATCCCTTTACCCACCCTAACGATTTCATTACTCCAACAGTGGTAGCTACCCCCTCGTACGTCCCCTGTGCTCTTTTCCAAACACTTGTGTAATCATATCTCTTCCTACCATATGGTATGTACCATCTTCGAGCATGTTTTTCTCTTTTTCAGCCTGTCCACAAAAATAATATAACTGTTAGAAATTATGTACATCATTATACCAGTGAAATATATATGGTTATATTAGCATATTTGAATTTACCAATTGTTAAACCCAAATAGCCTATATATGTGTGTTTATCGATTAGTCACCTCGACTATTAGACCCCCGTGTTAAACCCTTTTGTTGCACTCATCTTTAGTGCAAGATACTCCTAGATACACCCTTCCGAGCCATTCTTTTCATTTCATACCCTTATCATGTTTATGTCGTTATACCTATTCACCTTAGCCTACCGTGTAGTCTTAATTTATGGTCGGGAAGTCACTGTTTACCCAAGTTCGAGGTTTGAGTAGAGAGGTCTGGGAATCATGCCTACGTCAAAGACATACATTTGAAGATCATTGAAGACCCCCATATTCTCCATATATGTTCATCTCAAGTGGGGGGATGTTTATCTTTTTATTGTGGTAGTTATGATTAAAAAAAATCTTTATTAGTTTATGTTAATAAAAGTGCAATGTTATAAGCACTATGTTATGAGCTTATTAGATATTAGCATTGAGGAGGCCACCTCGGTCACATTTGAAGATTTGAGTTGGTGACATTATTACACCAACATTTTGAAGAACAGGTAATGTGCTCATCATGACGTCCGCTAATGGCACATTTACTTGATACATCATGATCCGGTTTCTTCATCTTAAAGCTTGAACTTTGGATGGACGGTGGGCGGTGACAACTTGGCTATATGTTAAGACTATTTGTTTGTTATTTTTCATTTTATACCTATTATTTCCCGTGTCTTATCCTACCCTTTAGTCATGAAGCGTGTATAGGTGATGAAGCAAGCAATCATTGGTGTTTTGGCCATGGATTTGGTCATGTATCATTGATTTTGTCCACTTTGCCGTGACACGTTCGTAGTGACATTTCACTCTTAACCTCATTTTGTGTTCACCCATATCCCCTTTAAGATTGTTTAGACCTTAACTCTAGTGGTAGAGATTTGGGTAACCGCCAAGCTTATGATATAATACATGCTATTACTGTGCATTGAGTGATCACCCAAAAATTGACACTTAAATTAGAGAGAGAGTGTGAGTGTTTGTTCCCATTTCGTGAGATGTTCGGCTTTGATTTATTCTAGCATAAGGAATTTTTAATCTCATATCTTCTAGGTAATTTTGGGCATATCTTTTTATAAATTATTCTAATAAGGTATACTTGAGGGCAAATAGAGTTCAAGTGGGGGGATATTTGATAACATCAAATAATCCTAATTTTTAATTGTCAATTTCCCCCGATTATGCTCATATTTTATGTTGTTTGTATGGATTTATACTCTTATTCCTTTATATTTCATTTCCAGTTAATATATGAGCATAGGAGCAAAGAGACGCAGTTTTGGAGATATACTTAATGTTTTTTTTACCTTAGTATGCTTTCTTGGAAGAGGCTACGACTTAACTCTCACTCTCAATTATGCCGTAGCTAGGATAGCGTTTATGAAGACCAAGTCAACAGCAGTATGGCGTAATTATGAACTTAAGTTACACCGTAACTATCTAGGTCATGTGGAATTTCGCGCCTCCATCAACTACGCCGTAATCTCCAGCATGATTTATGACGTAACCAGCACTATGAGAGTTCTGATGGGATCTTTGAAGATTACGGCGTAGTCATTTATTAAGTTTACGACGGAGCTTATGGAACTACGACGTAACTATTCTTAAGGTTACGCTGTAATCATCACTACGAGACTTGATATTTGAAGATATTTAAGTTACGGCGTAACCACATTATTAGGTTACATCGTAACTATGATCGGGCCTATAAATACAAGCCCTAAAATCTGCATTATTCATATTCACTCACCATACAAAAGCAGAGAACGTGAAGAGGGTTCCAAAGGCAGATCATACTCAGCATACGGAGCTATTTCCAAGGGAGAAATCACACCATATCATCGATAACCTTTAGCGATTTCTATTTCATTACACTTTAATTCATGTGTTCTTTCATTATGTTAAACATTGAATTGATTGTGTGTTTTAATATGATCGGCTAAGCACCTATGGTGCTAGCCTAATTATGATTCCTTGATTGTGTTGTTTATGTTTTCGCACTTCTATTATTGTTTCTAGTGTATGCATGCATAGTTCGTTGGTAGTTACCCAGCTTCGGTAGTTTTGAGTTGCGGTCGTATTTACTTGCTTAGGAGAATTGAACAAAGCACCCTAGGGAAGTAGGTAGAGAGGGTTGGTAAGAATTGACCAAAGGACTATCAATCCATCTTGTGCGAATTGACCAAAGGTTCACCGTTCAGAAGGAGGAACTTAAGAAGTTAGGGATGTGTGTCTAAGATGCTAGCGCCCGGGCACACATTGTTTCGAATCTTGCATGTAGGGTACTTAATGACTTAGCTTAGGTTGATAGAGATCCCCGTCACCCCAAAGGGTAAGCCTTTGATTTCGGGTAGGAACCTTTGTCTAATAGGCTATGACGAATAGACCAAAGGAGTATAGAAAATTGAACCCCCACTTGAAGCGATAGGAAATAATTAGAAAACATAGAAATAACATGATAGGATGAATAATTAGGTTAGCATACTTTCTCTTTATTGTTTACAACCTCATTTAATTTCTGCATTTTATTTCTCGCTTTTTAGTATAATTAATCTTTCAAATTAAATCTCTTTAAAAACCATGACATTAAACTTAACTAGGATCCAAATCTACATAGCTCTTGGGAACGACCTCGGATTTACCTCCTTCTATAGTACGCACGACCGGGTTCACTGCTCGTTAGTGCAATAGGTAGAATTTAGGTAGACGAGACCTTATAAATTTAAATCCTGGTCGGAAATCCTGCATCATTCCTATACATGATCCCACACTTCAACCTCTATTTTTTTCCACTCCATCCAGTAAGGAAATTGTTTTTCAGACAATCGATTAAAATCATTCATGAAGCGGCTATGGTTTTTGACACATCGTAACTTCTTATTAGTAAACTTAGTATCATACACAGCTCCTAGAAAATCTCTGGATCCCTTTGATACACCTCGCTTACCCCGATTCGACATTGTATAAATACCTGATAAGGATTTAAAACATATATTTTTAGGGGGTCATTTAAGACAGTAAATCGTTACATTTTATATCCGTTACTGCTTAAAATCGTCCCTTTTCACATTTTAGGTCATTTGGAAGCAAAATGATGGAATGAAGCATTTTTGGACGAAAAAGAGCAAAAATATGAAGAAAATGGTGAAGTCAAGAAAACAAGGTTGAAACAGTGGTCAGGACGGCATCCCAATTCCAAGGGCGACGTCATCGCCTTCAAACATGGTCCTAACTCTCTCAAGTAACGGCTCAGGTCACTTTTTGATCCTAACAAGTGATGGCGTCACTTGTATTTCCACATGCCCGTCACACTTACTTTCTACACCAGACTGCCAACTCTTTGTCAAGTCGGCGTCAGCTACAACCCAGATGGCGTCACAAGCTTTTATGTGAGACCGTACCAGTGATGACTTGGAAAATACGAAACCCAGTTGGCAGCGATCAGACGACGTCAACAGCAAAAGGCGATGTCGTCGCAGTTGTAAAATCTATATATAGACATCGAATTTTTTGTCTTTTCTGTATTATTTTGGAGAGAAAACCCTAAAACATTTATAGTCCAGTTTGGACAGTTCTTAAGGGTTCTAAACCCTCATTATCAATTAAAGATAAGTTTGTTTATCCATTATATCACTATGTGTTGATCTTTATGTGATTGTTTGCTTGTGTTCTTGCTTCTCTATCATGTGTAACTAAATTAATTAGTGTTTGCTTAGATCCAATGAAACCTAGTTATTAATTATTGCTAGGTTGTCTCTTGTATAATTAGTTGTTACGCTAGATTAAGGAAAAATGGTTTCTTCTGACATTGTTGTGAGCTTGAATGTCCTAAATAGCTATTAGCCCTAGAGTGCACTAGTAGGTTCCCGTTGTATTTATTGCGTGAGTTGCGGCTTGTAGGTATTAGGATATTCGGAGGAGATACCTTGGTACTTGGCGATCCCAGGTGTTCTAGAGGAGACTTATACACTCATAGAATTAGGGAATTTGGCACCACGCGTATGACTGAAACATGGAACACAACACACTAATTTATTTTGTTAATTAGTTTAATTGGTAAAAGACAAACCCCCATTCTTCGAACCACGATATTTAATTCGCTTTCTGAAAAATATAAAAAGACTAAAAAAATCACCCTCAAACTTGCCTTTTTGTCATACATCTCGACTAGCATTTCTCTTCACCTAGAGAACGAGCAACCCCCTGCGCTTACCCATACTACACTGCAATGATAAAATACACTACCTAGTGGGTTGTAAAGCTTGCTCTTGGAAAAGGAAGTCTTTTGACCCCGAACCACGCATCAAGTTTTTGGTGCCGCTGCCGGGGAATAGAATAGCTAGTTTAATTTCTATCTCGATTAGGTTCACTTGCTTGATTCCTATCAAGTGAGTTTTTTTTCCTTTTTTATTATCTTTCTTGTAGTCTATTCCCTTTTTTCATGTTTTTGTTCATAACCTTGTCACTTTTCATCATGAACGGTGACAATCTACCCGTCAATAACAATCCACCACAAAAATCAGCTACCACCACAAGACCCGCCAAGAGGCCGTACTCTTGGTGAATACTCTAGACCTAGCCATCAAGGCTATAGGAACACCATTGAGCTTCCCCGTCTAGCTCAAACTACGACCTTGTGATCCGACACCATCCGGTTGGTGCAAAATGGATGTACATTCCATGGACTTCGTTCGGAAGATCCAAATCAGTATCTCAAGGATTTCCTAAATTTTTTTGACTCAATTGACCTTGACGTTGCCACTCGGGAGACAACGCGACTGTGTCTCTTCCAATTCTCTCTACGAGACCAAGCTAGTAACTGGCTTGAGTATCTTCCCGCGAGATCCATCTCAAGTTGGGATGATCTCACTACCCATTTCCTCGCCGCTTTTTCCCATCGGAGAGAACCAATAAGCTTAGGAATGATATCTGGATGTTCCAACAACGTCAATGTGAAACCCTTTATGAGGCGTGGACTCGATTCAAAGACTTAATCCACAAAGTCCCTCACCATGGCATTGATATTTGGCTCCAAGTTCAAATCTTCTATGATCATGTCAATCTCCCCATAAGGCAAGCCATTGACCAAGCAGCCGGGGGTAAGTTTAGTGAATTAACCGCGGAAGAATTGTGGGGCACTATAGAGGACCTTGCCCTCTATGACAATGAATGTTGGAATGACCCCCGTGAGTTTCCTAAAATAGTCAAGGCAATATCCTTGCCTTCAACTGACTTACAACCTTCCGATCGTAGGATACTTGAACTTGAAGATCAAGTCAAATTCCTTATGAGTTCCTACGAGGCTCTTAAACCTTCACGCCAAGTGAATAAAATCACTTCCTCGTATGAATTATATAGTGGTCCCCATGACACTCATGATTGCATGAAACTCCCTGAACGAGCTTTCGCGGACTACGCATCTACACGCATTAACGGAGAGGGAGGAAGGTTCCCTACAACCCCTGGACCTAGGACCTTCAATGAAGCCCAAGAGGCATGGAAGGACAAACCCAACTATAATTGGAGTTAAACCAAAGACTTCACTTCTAACGACTCCCCACCCCTCACTTGGTCCCAACAATACGATTCGTCTAATGGGAGCCCTCACGGTGCTAGTCAACGTAGCTTGGAAGAAATGATGCGAAATTTCATAACATCCCAAGAATCCCAAATGTCCAAGCTTTTGAATCATTTTAATCAACAACAAGCCGAGATGGATAGGAAGATTGATAACCTCTTAAAAGCGATTAACACTCATGTTGATAAGACGACAACTAAGAAGGTTAATGTCATCTCGACTCACTCTCCTGTTGACAAGAAAGCTCCCATTGTAAAGATTAAGGACCCGAGCAAATTCTTTACACACTCAATAAATGGAATGAGAATAGGGACCCGTCTTCATCAAAACACGTTCACTTTGTCAATGCTATCATCCTATTAACACCAAATATTAACAATGATGAAGAGAACCACGAGACGATGCTTGAGGTTAGTGAGACTTCTAAGGACGAAACAACTAAAGAAGTAGACGAAGTAGCTGATGAATACTTCAACAAGTTTCCTAAGGAAGAGGAACTTGCATATCACCCGTACCTCGTGCGCGACCTTCGTCCCTTCTATGCGATGAGACTCCCACACATCACCTTTAGAAATCCTAGGAATCTCAACATACCATGTTGCATAGGACACCTCTTCGTGCCAAAAGCCTACATCGACCGCAATTCCCCAATAAACATCATGACTAGTACATACTATAATTGGGTGATAAAAAGTCTATCCCAAATAGGCAAGATCCTTATGATCCTAGGGCGAGATGTAACTTCCTTGGTAGAGTTAAGGGATTGCCCGTTTATGTAGGAAGCTTCACGTACCTAATGGATTTCGTGATTGTGGAGGATATTAGTACGGCTATAGATCCTAGCTTATCCCATGTAGTGCTAGGAAAGCCATTCGTGGAAAGATCCGGAAAGACTTAAGACCCATCATTAGGGATAGTTAGATTTAAGAATGAGACCGATAAAATTGCCTACCAAATGCCGTTCAAGATTGAGCAATTCTCGTCACTATCCAATGATCGGAAAGAACTTAATTTATCGGTCTACTATAGGAATGATGAGGATAGAAGGAGAGGAGTAGACTATGTGATGAGTAAGATATTCAGATTTTATAAGGAATGCTCGAAACTAGGACCGGATTATAGGACTAAATGAGACCGAGATGACTATTTAGAAAAACACATCATCGAGAATAACTATGCCACAGAAAGATCCTATGGAAATCATCATGAGGAGGATGATGATAATGAAGTCACGTAGAGGCATGGCTTTGAGTCTAGCTACAAGACTCGTAAATAAAAAAAAGTGCTTCTTAGAAGGCAACCCATGTTTATTTGTTTGAATGTTTGTTTTTTTTATTTGTATGTTATATATATCTTTTTTTATTATTGTTTAATTCTCATGCTTTCATTATTTTATGAAAATGCTTTATTTTTTTTAACTTCGTCTTAATCACATATAAAAGTATTTTACAAAAAGATAAGTGTAGGGAAGATCACATGTGTTTTTAGAACTAATATTAACATGAGATTAACAATTTTGAATATATATATATATATATATATATATATATATATATATATATATATATATATATATATATATATATATATGTATGTGTGTGTGTGTATGTGTGTGTGTGTGTGTGTTTGTTAGAGTCAAATTCTTGTATCGAGACACAATGGATGTTTTGCAGTCATTTTCTAGGTCTTTAAAGAAGTAATTTTTCTAGAATTTTTTCCAGAAAACGACTCTGACTCATTCTGTCAGGACAACCTGACGGCGTCGAAAGTAATACCCGACGGCGTCAGGTAATGTAGAAACAGTTTCCAGATTTTCTTTTTTTGTCTAATATGTAATTTTTGGAAATTTCCAGAATTCTTAATTTTTGAGAAATCTGCAAACATCTATTTTACAAGCATTATATCTTACTTAGTTTTTACCATCGATTCTACGCGAGGTTTTGTCTCAGTTTTCTTAAAATTTGCAGGTTATATTGGACAAGAAGATGAAGTGCAAGATGGAAGCAACACTTATTACTTACTCATTCTTTTTGGAGGAGGATTTTACCACGATTCTACACTGATAAGGATTTAAAACATACGTTTTTAGGGGGTCATTTAAGCCCTAAATCGTTACATTTTATATCCATTACTGCTTAAAATTGTTCATTTTCACATTTTAGGTCTTTTGAAAGCAAATTGCTCGAATGAAGCATATTTGGATGAAAAGGAGCGAAAACATGAAGAAAACGACAAAGTCAAGAAAACAAGGCAATTTCAGAAGCCTGACTGCGTCCCAACATCAAGGGTGACGCCTTCACCTACATAGTGTTCCAAATACTCTCAAGCGACGGCTCAGAACTTATTTTGGTCCTATCATGTGACGGGGTCACGCCTAATCTCAGCAGGCCGTCACTCGTTCATTCTGCACCAGACGACCAAGGTTTTCCCAGGACGATGTCCAAGAGCAACTCAGACGGCGTCACTAATTTCTTCCCGACGTCGTCCCATTGATAAGTTGGGAAAGACAAAACCCTATCGACGGCGATCAGACGGCGTCACCATCAAAAGGCGCCGTCTTCACAGTTGTAAATTCTATAAATATAGACTTCAAATTTTCTGCATTATGTATGCATTATTTTGGATAGCAAACCCTAGTTCGTTTTAGGTCCGACTTGGACAGTATTTTAGGGTTCCAAACCCTCTTTTACACTTGAAGATAAGTTTGTTTATTCAAGCTATCACCATGTTTCATCTGCGTTATATTGTTTGTTTGTGTTCTTGCTTATCTATCATGCGCAACTAAATTAATTAGTTTTTTCTTAGATCCAATGAAACCTAGTTATTGATTATTGTTAGGTTGTCTCTTGTTCTAATTGGTAGACGCTAGATTAAGGAAAACTAGCTTCTTCTTTAATTGTTACGAGCTTGAACGTCCTAAATAGTATAAAGCCTTAAAAGTGCACTATAGGCTCTCCTTGTGTTTATTGTGTTGGTTGTAGATTAAGGATAATAGGATATTCAGGGGAGATACCTCGGTACTTGGCGATCCCGGATGTTCTACAGGAGAGTTACGATTCATAGAATTGAGGAATTAGGCATCACACTATGACTAACATGGAATACAACACATCAATTAGGACAAGGATGTGAGAATTCAACCGACTAATAAAAGATAACTAGGGAGTAAAAATTCTAAGTTAACATGCTTTTAATTATCATAAGAACACACTCCTACAATCCATAGTTTTTACTTTTATTTAGTTTAAGTAGTTTTAATTTAATCTGTTTAGTAGTTTAATTGGTAGATTACCAAACCCCCACTCTTCAAACCCCGAGATGTTACTTACTTTCATAAAAAAATATAAAAAGACCAAAATGAATCATCCCCACCTTACCTTTTTGTCATACATCTCTACTAGCATCTCTATTCCCCCTAGAGAACGATCAACCCCATCGGCTTGCCCATACTACACTTCAACGATTAGCTACACTGCCTAGTAGGTTTTAAAGCTTGCTCGCAGAAAAGAAAGTCTTTCGAACCACCCATCAAGTTTTTGGCGCTGCTGCGTAGGAATAGATTAGCTAGTTAGGTTTCTATCTCGATTAGGTTCACTCGCTTGATTCCTATCAAGTGAGCTACTTTTTTCCTTTTTTATTAGATTTCTTGTAGTCTATCCCCATTCTTCGTGTTTTTGTTCGTAACCTTGTCACTTTTCATCATAGAAGGTGATAATCCACCAATTCCACCCACTGATAACCATCGATAGCCCACAACTCATAGTTCCACCAAAACCCTCTTTGAGCCTTTTGCCGAACCCGAGAGAGAAATGTATAAACAGAGGAAAGTCCTCCGTGAACTGGAGCCATATGGCACCACCATCGATTTTGATGAAGCCATGACTGATGAAGAACCCGTGCATTACCCCAACGCACATGACACTTTCGTCAATACTCACATGATGTGTGGGTTCGGGGTTGAGAAAACCTCCTTTTCTACGAGCAAATCTTTCAACTCTCTAGGCGGTGAACCTAATCGTTGTAATGTAGTATGTGATAAGCCCATGGGATTGATTTCGTTCTCTAGGAGATTAGGAATGCAAGAAAGAGATATATGACGAGAAGGTGGGGTTGAGGAAGATTCTTTTTAGTCTTTTTATGGTTTTCTAGAAAACAAATGTAAATATCTCGGGGTATAAGATTGGGGGTGGTACTTCTACCGATTTTACTACTTTTACTAATTATCTGATTATCTAATTAACTACGAATAGATTATGCTAATTGAGGTGTGCTCGTATGATGATTAAAGATGTGTTCACTTAGATGCTATTACTCCCTAGTTATCTCTTATTGGTCGGTTCAATTGTCAGATCATTTATCTTAATTGGTGCGTTGTATTCCGTTTGATCGTAGGGTGGTGCCTAATTCCCTAGTTCTATGAATTGCAACTCTGGTTTAGACTACCCAGGATCGGCAAGTACAATGGTCTCTCCCCCGAATACTCTACTATCCTAAAGCTACAATTCACGCAATAAACATAACGAATGGCCTAAGTGTACTCAAAGGCTTTTTTGATATTTAGGAAGTTCAAGCTCGCAACAATGAAAGAAGAAGCCAGTTTTTCTTAATCTAGCGTCTACCAATTAAGACGAGAGACAACCTAACAACAATTAATAACTAGGTTTCATAGATCTAAGCAAACACAAGAATAATTTAGCTACTCATGTTAAACAAGCAAGTATACACACATACAATTGAACATGGGGTAGACATCATGATAAATTGGATAAACAAACTTATCTTGTGATGTAAAATAGGGTGTGGGACCCTAGATTGCTGTCCAAGTCGGACTACAACTGTATTAGGGTTTGCTCTCCAAAGTTCTACCTCTTAAAATACTGAAAAATCAAATTCTATATATAGATTTACAATCATGACGGCGTCACGTTTTGCTAGTGAAGCCGTTAGGTCGCCGTCATTAGGGGTTTCTTTGGGCCAAGTCATCATTGGGATGGTGTCAGTTGAGACGTGTGACGCCGTCAGTCTTCAATAGGGACGTCGTCTGAATCTTGGTTCTTGGGCGTCTGGTGTAAAATTAGTGAGTGACGCCTTCCAGAGTTTAGGCGTGACGCCATCAGGCTTTAGGACTAGAATTTCCGCTGAGCCATCGTGTGCACTTTTGATCAAGTATTCTATAAAGGGACAACGTCGCCCTTTGGTTAGGACACCGTCAGGTGTGCTGGAGTGCCTTTGATCTTGAATTTGCCATTTTCTTCATGTTTTCGCTCCTTTTCGTCCAAATGTGCTTCATTCCAGCATTTTGCTTCCAAAAGACCTCTAACGTGAAAAGGAACGATTTTAAGTAGTAACGGATATAAAATGTGCTTCATTCCAAAATTTTGCTTCCAATCAATTTATAAGTTAGGGGGCATGAAGCATTGGTTTAAAATAGCTTACAACAAGTACAAGCGCCACAATAGTCATAACAAGCACGTAAATTATATACTAGCACCTCACAATTGGTGTTTGGATTCTCTCATCTCTCGGGTTTATATGAAATATATTATGAATGGAAATGGAAGATAAACACTCATTACCTGGCATAGTACATAGATTACCATAAGCTTGAGAATAGATCAAACCCCCACCGTTTTGGCGTATGCACCTAGGAATAACTATCTAAGTGGTCTTTACAAAGGGTTGTAATGTTAGGCTTAGGGTAGGGAAGTAAATAGTTTTGTTGGATTTGGGATATTTAGTGGTGGCAAGTCAAAAATCTTATGTTACAAGCATGTAAATCGTGGCGTTGCTAAGCCAAGACTCGACTTACTAACACTAGATAACTTGAAACAAAACATAAACATGAACTTGAAAAAAAAACATAAATGATAGATGTAGGATGGTAGCCCGTATGTTTTTCTCATTTTTTTTCTCATCAACTCTTTTTCTATTTTTTTTTCATACCTTTTTACTCTACCATCTTCTACGATAACATCAAAATATAAGGGATTTATAGAAGCATCCATACACTTGAGTTTTTAGTTAACTAACACTAATTGACCCGATTTGAAAAGATCAAAACACTTGGAGTATTTAATTACGTAGACAAAGGGAATTTGAATTTATCGTTCTTTCCCGTTACTTCATAAAATATTACTTTAACCCATGAGTCTCAATCGTCCCAAAACTGTATTCAAATGATATGACTCAACTTAGAAACCATGCAGGTAACTAGATAATTGAACTAAAGGTTTAGTAGTGATAACAATAATGCACTAAAGATGAGTGCATACAAGATAGGCTAAGGCGATTTGGGTGTAACATTTTGGGGTGGATTGTAAAGAGTGCTCTTCATTGATATTCCAGAAAATTGAAACATCATGAGAACCGCGAAAAGGATAGGCTCTGAGGGGTTAACTATCGTGTACTAAAGATGAGTACATCGCAAGGGTGTGAGAAAAATTACTCAACCGATGTGGATGAGGTAATTATAATATAGGTTTAAAAGAAAGGGTTATTCTAATGCCTCTTATCATTTAGTTACTCCTAACTACAAAAATGTAAAACAAAAACTCTCTGGCGACTAAAAGCGATCGACCTTCGATTCCGTAAAAACAATTGATCAAATAATCTTTTAATCATTACTAATGTGGGTGCTACCATTGTTTAGTTTTATTAAATTGGTTTCCTACATCGTGGGTCGGTTCGTATCTTCGCTTTTGGTGATTATTTGTGTTGGTTAAGTTATTACGATTACAAGTTCCATTATTATTATATTTACCCAATTACTAGGGCCTACTAGTATTGCATGCATATTGTTTTTGTTCGATTGCTACATGTAGTTTATTAGGGTTTAATCGTTCTGATGCACCCTTCTTTTTAGTTGTGGATCGATTCTGGTGGGGATTATTAAAACGCTGGTAACCCTAAGCGATTAGGGTTTTTTTTGTTTGTGATCTTGGCGTTGGTCTGTATGCAGTTTTGAGGGTCTTATTGCTGTGATTTATTCATGATGGGGGTTACGAGAGAGAGGGATAAAGGTGGGGGAACGTTGGAACATGATTTTGGTGGTGCTGATAACTACGCATCATTGAATAAGACTACTCCGGAAAAGGCTCCAGGTGTCGTTACTCCTGGAGTTGAGAGTCTTAGCATGGACACTAACAGCACTAGTGTTAATTCTCTTAATCGCACCTACGACCGTACTACTTTGGCTAGTAATCTTGATGATATGGCTGGAAGTAAATCCTTTAAAACTTCTATGCCTAAGGTGGCTTTGTTTGGTAATCCGAATGTGACTAAGGAAGGGGATGAGCAGGTCAACGATGGATTGAAAGCTCATACATTTGCAAGTAAGGTGGGATCTACTTCTACTACCCGCAAAGTTAATTTCCGCGCTCTTGATACGGGCAAGCCTCTTAATGAGAAGGCCGAGGTAAACATTCCTTTGTCATCTATATTGGAAGCTAATTCTAAGTTTGATAATACTCTTTTCGGGTATTTTATTGGCAAGAGGGTTGCATTTCCCGTAGTTGATAACTACGTGAAGAACGCATGGAAGAAGTTTGGTGTGGTACGTTCTATGATGAATTCTAAGGGTTTATTTTTCTTCAAATTTGCCTCTATTGAGGGATTAAATGGAGTGTTAGAGAATGGACCTTGGTTTATTCGATCCATTCCTATTATTTTGAAGAAGTGGACCCCCAGGACGAATTTTATTAAAGAGGATTTAGGTTCGATCCCTGTCTGGGTGAAACTATATGATATTCCTATTGCTGCTTTTACTGAAGATGGATTGAGTGCCATGGCTACAAAACTCGGTACCCCTATTATGCTTGATGCATACACGAGCTCTATGTGTTTGCAGTCATGGGGGCGTTTTGATTATGCTCGAGCTTTGATTGACATCAAGGCGGATCGGGAGCTTAAGGGGACAATGGTTATTGCTGTGCCAAGTTGGGATGGTGAAGGGGAGGTATTGCATACTGTTAGAGTGGAATATGAGTGGAAACCACCTCGTTGTGGTGTTTGTATGGTTTTTGGCCATGATGAGACCCAATGTCCCAAACGCGTGCCTGTTGACCTTAAACATCAAGCACAAAAGAATGATGGGTTCCAAATGCCTCAAAGGAAGGCGTTTCGTGGTATTGAGGTGGGAAAAGGGGCTAAATTTAGCCCTTCTAAAAATAAGAAGCAGGTGTATCAGCCTGTGTCGAAGAAGCCGAATGCTACAAAGAAGAAGATTACTGAAGTGGCTAGTACAATTGGGACGAATATTGATACATCAAATCCGTTTGATGCTCTTAATATGGTTGATACTGATGAGGCTGATATTCCTAGTGTTACTGTTGACTTGACCAAAGATGGTAGCTCTGTTAAGGGTGGAAATGGTAGCACTAATACTACTCCTATTGTTGGAAAAATTGAGGAGCTTGAAAAGCTAATTATTGAGGGGAAAGTTACTCTTGTGGATGATGATGGTAAACCTCTTAAAAAGGTTGATTTGAAAGAAAATGCGCATGATACGGCTACTAAGCCTAGTTCTTCTTCCTCTCCATATTCTATGGTGGGTAACCCATTCTCTAAAGTGGGGGATGTGATTGTTTCTGACAGTGATGATGAGGAGGTGCTTGAGCCGGATAATCCTATGGCTAAATTTCTCGCATCAAATGGCGGCGGTCATGAGCTTGAAGATTATTATGATGATTATGCGGATCAGGTCTATGATTTACCAGGGCAATTGGATGCTTTGTCTGACATGTATGATATCAAACTCCAAGGTCGTGGTAGTAAGCAATCTAGACGTTAGGTTATGCTTGGTTTTGTGTCAAATGTAATCTAGTGAGTAGTGGTTGTTTTACTGTTTTAAGGATAGGAAGTGTCTTGTTATGTTAGCTTTACCGCCTATGTAACGGGCTGAGATATGAGACTTCACTCATATCCTTTGTACTTAAATGTTTTTTGGAGTAATATATTTACCGGGGAAACCCTTTACCCAAAAAAAAAACTACAAAAATGTAGTCTCACTAGCGATCTCGGAATGTATCACAAAATAAGTTCTAGAATTTATTATACTACCGGTACACTCACTAAGCATTAAAGGTGAATGCTTTTATTCCTAAAGATCTAGGGGCGAACATCACATTTTTGGGGTGGAATTTGAGTGGTATACGGTTTGTGCTAGTCATATAATTCCTATCCATGAGACCCTTTATTAAGACTAAAGTTTAGCTCGTAAATGTCATAAAATTTTTTAAATGTGGTGCTAAAATTTCCCTAACAAATATTTCTTATGGTTTACTACACAACTTACCAAGGACAAGACAAATAATCAAGTGAGTGAATAGTTTCTAAGTTCCCGTTTTAATCTTCCTCCCTACACTTAAACTGAACATTATCCCCAATGTTCCCCAAAAGTATCAAAGTTATGATAAAGGAAGGTAAGTTAAAAGAGAAATAAACTAATACTCCTCTGATTAGCTCGGTAGGATATGTATGAAGTTGCGGTTAAATCCTCCTCCAAGAAAAATGAATAAGTAATGAGCTTCTTCCAATATGTGTTTCTTCTTCTTGTCCAATATAACATGCATACTTATAAGAAAACAAACGAAACTTTCGCGTAAAATTGGCGGTAAAACTATATATGACACACATCTACACTAGAAAGCAAGTAAGATATATTGCTTGTGAAATGGATGTTTGCAGTTTTTCTGGAAAATTAAGAATTGGGAATTTCCAAAAGTTACAACTTACACAGAAAACGAAATTGATATTCTATTTTCCACATTGCCTGACGTTGTCAGGTGTTAATCCTGACGCCGTCAGGTTGTCCTGACAGAAAATGGTCAGCTGCTTTTTTATGAAAAAATTACGTTATTAAAACCTGGAAACATATCTGCAAAATATCCATTATGACTCGATACAAGCATCTGACTCTAACAAACACACAAATATATCAATTTCAATTATCGTTAATCTCATGTTCATGTTCTTAAAAACTTATGTGATCTTCCATACACTTATCTTTTTGTAAAATTCCTTTATACGCAATTAAGACGAAGTTAAAAACAAAATAAAGCATTTTCACAAAGTCTAACATGAGAATAAACAACAATGAAAAAGATATGTAAACACACAAATGAAATTGAAAAACAAAACAAGCAAACAATTAAGCATGGATTGCCTCCCACGAAGCGCTTTTCTTTATTTATGAGTCTTGTAGCTAGATTCGAAGTCGTGCTCCTACGTGACTTCCTTACCATCATGTACTTCACTTACTAGGTCACTATCGTAGGGTCTTACACGTCGTATATTTACTTTAGACTCATTTCCATTGTTATCGAGTAACACAATGGTTCCGTCTCTTTTTGCCCCTTTCACCGTATATGGGCCGCACCATTTTTGCTTACCCTTCCCTTTGAGTGCTTTTAATCTTGAATTATACAAGATCACTTTGTCTCCTTCCACAAACTCATTAGGGCTCTTAACTCCTTGGTCATGTCCTTTAGTATCACTTATCCTAATTCAATCACCATATATGGGCCGCACCATTTTCCGTGGTGTAGTTATGCCCTATGATTTGTTTATCTCGTTTCCATTATCCTAATTCAATCTCCTTATCCTTGTACGTACTCCATAGTTTTTTCTTCCCATTCAATGATTTTTCTCTTAACTGCGCTATTGGAAACTCGCGAATCATGATCCTCTGTTTCTTTTCCTTAAACTTTAAAGGATGTCTCGGAGCAATAGGTATCCTAACTTTGCTTTTGCCACTTTTAAGTACCATAACACCCTCACCGCATTTGATTGTTGCCTTGGCGGTGGCTAAGAAAGGTGTTTTGAGAATTAGGGGCACGTGTTCATCTTCCTCAATATCTACAATTGCAAAATCCACCGGATAGATGCTACTTGCAACCTCAATTAATACATCCTCTACTATTCCTAAGGGATAAACATATGAATGATTTGCTAAGGAAAGTCTAAGATTAGTCTTGGTTGGTTTCTCCTTAGTCAATTTATTATAGATTGATAGCGGCATTATGCTTACATCAGATCCCTGGTCAGCGAAGGCTTTTATATCTTCTAAGTCACCGATGCTACACGGTATTATGAAGTTTTCACAAATATCCTATTTCTTAGCTACTGGTTTCTTAAGAATTGTTTCGTACAAAGGCCCCATAGGCATGGTGTCATATTCTTCTTCCTTTATTTCACCTACGAAGGTCTTCCTAAGAGCATCATTATACCTAAAATTGTTCACTTGGTTAACAATGGTTTTCCTATTGATCTCATGCTTAAGGTAGTGCCCTATGGTTTTATGTTTATCTAGTTCCTTAGCTTTATCTTCATCCTTACAACTTGAGCTATTATCGTTAGTCTCAATATCCTTTTCCTCAACTACCCCATCGTTATCACGAACAATGGAAATGGCGTTAACGAACATAGTGGGGGCAGTGCAGTCATCATTCCTTACTAACACTTTCTCGAGAACCTTCATCTTAGTGTACTCCTTCACCAAGTTCATCATCGCAACTATTTTCGCCTGCATTTCTTCTCTTTGTGTATAAACTTCTTCCTCAAACTTAGCTAATCTCTCTGAGTGAGCCGCTATATATTCTCCCATTTATGTTTTAAAGCTCGGTGAGAGTGGTATTAGTGAGGTGGAACGGAAGCGTCTTAGGGAATCAGGGTTTCTTTCACGGCTAGGTAATTCACAGAGGGGTGTTGGGCCATTGGTTGATTCAGCAAAATTAACCGTTGATCGATGGATCGGTCCAAGCAATTTATTTTGCCTTTCAACTAGATAGTCGATCCTTTTTTCTAGAGCACAAAGTTGCTCTTCGATGATGCTAGAAGACCTACGAGGTACTGATATGGCCTTTACCGTGATTTTAGGAGTTTCATGATATTCACTCCAATCCTCGTAGCTTTGACCAGCGAGCTCTTCAATGATATCCCATGATTCTTCCGCATTGAGATTGCCAAGCCTTCTACCGGCTGCTCGGTCAATGGATCAATGCCGTGATGAGAGACTTTATGGAGTAAGTCCTTGAATCGAGTCTACGTCTCGTAGAGAGTTTCTCCTGGACGTTGTTGGAAAATCAAGATGTTATTCCTTAGCTTGGTAATTCTCCTCGGTGGGAAAAATTGAGTGATGAAACGAGTGGTGAGATCATCCCAACTTGTGATGGATCATGCGGGAAGTCGCTCAAGCCAATTACTAGCTTGGTCCCATAGAGAGAATTGGAAGAGACGCAAGTGTGTGGTCTCTAGTGTGGTAGCATCAAGGTCAATGGAGTCAACGATTTTTAGGAAATCCTTGAGATGCTGATTAGGATCTTCGGAACGAAGTCCATGGAATGCACATCCATTTTGCACCAAACGGATGGTGTCGGATCGCAGGGCCGTAGTTTGAGCTTGAAGTGGGAGCTCAATGGTGTTCCTATAGCCTTGATGGCTTGGACTAGAGTATTCACCAAGAGTACGGCCTCTTGGCAGGTCACGTGGTTGATTGAGTGGAAGTGGTTGATGGGGTGGTGGATCGTTGTTGGGTGGGTTATCACCTTCCATGATGAAAAGTGATGAGGTTACCAACAAAAACACGAAGAATGGGGATAGACTACAAGGAAGCTAATGAAAAAGAGAAAAAAGCTCACTTGATAGGAATCAAGCGAGTGGAAATAAACGAGATAGAAATCTAACTAGCTATTCTATTCTCCAGCAGCGGCGCCAAAAACTTGATGCGTGGGTTCGGGGCCGAGAAAACCTCCTTTTCTATGAGAAAGTCTTTCAACCCTCTAGGCAGTGAACCTAATCGTTGTAATGTAGTATGTTATAAGCCTAGGGGATTGATTTCGTTCTCTAGGGGAATAGGAATGCTAGAAAGAGATATACGTCGAGAAGGTGGGGTTGAAGAAGATTCGTTTTAGTCTTTTTATGGTTTTTTAGAAAGCAAAGGCAAATATCTCGAGGTATAAGATTGGGGGGTGGTACTTCTACCGATTTTACTACTTTTACTGATTATCTAATTATCTAATTAACTACGGATAGATTATTCTAATTGAGGTGTGCTCGTATGATGATTAAAGATGTGTTCACTTAGATGCTATTACTCCCTAGTTATCTCTTATTGGTTGGTTGAATTGTCACTTCCTTTATCTTAATTGGTGCGTTGTATTCCATTTGGTCGTAAGGTGGTGCCTAATTCCCTAGTTCTATGAATTGCAACTCTCCTCTATACAACCCGGGATCGACAAGTACAATGGTATCTCCCCTGAATATTCTACTATCCTAAAGTTACAATTCACGCAATAAACACAACGAATGGCCTAAGTGCACTCAAAGGCTTTTTTGCTATTTAGGACGTTCAAGCTCGCAACAATGAAAGAAGAAGCCAGTTTTCCTTAATCTAGCATCTACCAATTAAGACAAAAGACAACCTAACAACAATTTATAACTAGGTTTCATAGATCTAAGAAAACACAAGAATAATTTAGCTACTCATGTTAAACAAGCAAGCATACACACATACAATTGAACATGGGGTAGACATAATGATAAGTTGGATAAACAAACTTATCTTGTGATGTAAAATAGGGTTGGGACCCTAGACTACTATCCAAGTCGGACTACAACTGTATTAGGGTTTGTTCTCCAAAGTTCTACCTCTTAAAATGCATAAAAATCGAATTCTATATATAGATTTACAATCGCGACGGCGTCACCATTTGCTAGTGACGCCATCAGGTCGCCGTCATTAGGGTTTTGTTTGGGCCAAGTCATCGTTGGGACGGCGTCAGTTGAGACGTGTGACGACGTCAGTCTTCAATTGGGACGTCGTCTGAATCTTGGTTCTTGGGCATCTGGTGTAAAATTTGTGAGTGACGCCTTCTAGAGTTTAGGCGTGACGCCGTCAGGCTTTAGGACCAGAATTTCTGTTGAGCCGTCGTGTGCACTTTTGATCAAGTCTTCTATAAAGGGACGGCGTCGAACTTTGGTTGGCACGCCGTTAGGTGTGATGGAGTGCCTTTGATCTTGACTTTGCCATTTTGTGCATGTTTTCGCTCCTTTTCATCCAAATATGCTTTATTCCAGTGTTTTGCTTCCGAAAGACCTAAAATGTGAAAAGGAACGATTTTAAGTAGTAACGGATATAAAATGTGTCGATTTAGGGCTTAAATGACCCCCTCAAAATGTATGTTTTAAATCCTTATCATGATCTCAGCCCACACGGTGAGGAAGTTCCCGCCACCCCTATAAACGAATAGGGGCATTTACATACATCCCCACCCAAACTTCTATAATTACATATTTCTCCAAAGCATGCTTTAATAGCATTGTACATCATGCATTAGAAACTTGTGTTTTGGGAAAATATGTAATTTTTGAAGTTTCCTTAGGTATATATGAAATTCCTCAAAGAATAATCTTCTCTGTTGGGAATTCTGCTAAGTTAGAATTATGCTGATGTTACTACCGAAGGATTCTGCTGAAGTTTAATGTTTCTGCTGAAGAAGAGAATCTGCTGAAGTAGTATAGTATGTAGTTTGTTTCTGCGGTAATAGTTATTCCGCATTTTATATAGTTAGTTAGGATATGCATGAGCTTTATTAGGAAGTGATTATGTATATCTTATTTAGTTTTATGATTATACGTTTCTTAGGAAACAAGTTAGGGTTCCTTGTCTATAAAAGGAACACAATAGTATGATTGATGTAACGAATTGAAAAACAAAGTTTTAGTAATATAAAGATCCATAGAGGATCAACGTGTTCTTAGTTATTGTGTTTGTGCTTATATTTGATTTCCGCTAAAGAATATAAGTCGTAGAGATTGTCTATTAGTTTGCTTGTGATTACATAAGTAATACTAACCATCTACGAGTGCTCAAGATCTATCTAGGTCTAACAGTTTCAAAAAGTGGTATCAGAGACTCGTGAGAGTCTCTACGATACTAAGAACAGTCTTTTCTAAACACTCATACAACCAACACATCATTCACCATGCCTGGATCACAAGATGATATCGAAGTCACCAACAACCAGAACACCACCCATCTGCAACAACTGAGTCTCTCGAACAGTAACGCCAAGTTTCCTTATCTAAAGAAGGAGGAGTACGATCTATCGGCAATGAAGATGCAGAACTGGATTTCCAACATTGATTGGAATCTATGGGAGATTGTAAGGAAGGGAAACAGTTTGAAGAGAACTAACATAGATCCTGATGGTAATCTCATTTATGTTCCTCCCAAATCTGCTGAAGAATTACTGGCAGTTCAGAGAGAAACTAAGGTTAAAAAAGTTCTTCTTCAAGCTATTCCTGAGGATCACTTGAGTGATTTTCACTTCATGAATGATGCTAAGGATATATGGTTGGCCATCAAGGCCAAGTTTGGAGGGAATGAGGAGTCTAGAAGAATGAGAAAATCGATCTTTGCGACAACAGTTTGATGACTTTCAAATCTCTGAAGAGGAAGGAATTCACAAAGGCTATGACCAGTTTCACAAGATATTAAGTCAGTTGAATCAGCTTAAGGCAAAGCCAGATAATGATGATTGCAATTCCAAGTTTTTGCGATCTTTACCTCAATCCTAGTTACAAGTAAGAATTGCCTTTAAAACTAAAGGTGGGCTTGATATGATTACATTTGATGTACAACAAGCTTAAATCTCTTGAGCCTGATGTACGAAGTCCCTTCCGTTCATCAACTACTGCTAGTCATACATCATTTGTTGGGGCCTCTAATCCAAAGATGACTCATGCTCCAAGTCCTACTTACTCATCATCATCTTACACTACCACTCCATCAAGTTCTCAATCTACAACTAGTGGTATAATGGAAGATGTGCTTGGATCCTTCTTTGTTGATTATGATCCTCAGCAGGAACTTGCATATGAGGATTTTGATCAGGTAGATCCACTGGAGATGGAAGAGATGAATTTGAAGTGGCAAGTGGCTATGCTCTCCATGGACATCAAGAAATTTGAGCGTAAGGCTGGGAGGAAGTTTGGTTTCCAGGGAAGAGATCCAGCAAGTTTTGACAAAAAGAAGGTTAAGTGCTTTACATGTCATCAGATGGGTCACTTCTCCAGAGAATGCAAGGATAGGAAGGCCGGAGATGAGGTGAGATACTCTTCCTATCGCCAGAATCAAAGGGATGCTGGAACTTCGAAGCCTAGATCCTCAGTTGCTATGGTCACTTTGGATGCCAATGTCGATTGGAAGTCACATGAGTCTGAGAATGATGATGGTCCTGGTGGTGATAATATTAGGTTGCTAGCAAGCTGTACTTCGTGAGGATAGGCATGATCAGATTGCCTTGATGGGCATCTCTCATGTACAAAATTGTTTGTTTGGTTGTAGTGAACGTTATAATGAACTTAAGGAAGCATATGATATTTTGAAACCTAAATATAATGAATGCTATGTTGAAGTTGAAGCTTATAAACATATTTTAAAAACATTAGAAAGACAAAAGGTTTGGTTTTAGAAGAATCAAATAGCTTATGATGAGAAGATTAGGGTGCTAGAAAGTGATCTAGAATGTACTAAAAATGACTTAAAAAGGTCTGAGAAATTGAAAGCTGATGTGGTGTCTGAAAACAGTGTGTTGAAAGAAAAATTAGATGCAGAAATAGCTAGACATAAAAATTGACAAAAAGCTGGTCTAAATCTTGCTAAAGAGCTCTATTCTTGTCAAACTCCTAATACTTCAATAGGTTTAGGCTTTAAGAAATATGTAGGATTAGAAGCTAGAGATGACACACGTAAATCAACACCAGCAGGCTTAGCTAGTTATGTCAAAGAAGGTGATTTACATGCTGTACGTGGATCTATTAGAGGAATACCTATGCCTGTTGACCTTTCCATTACTGTTGACTTTGATAGATCACATCATTTTTATGGCAAAAAGTCAAAAGACTTGCCATACCCTGATTCTTCATCTACTGATTTTGTCTCTTGCTCTGACAGTGACAAATCTTCTGATCAAGGGTCTACTTCTTATGCCAGCTGTGATTCAAGTGATAAGTCAGACCTACCCAAGACCTCACCCAAGTCTGCACCCAAGCCTACCTACAAGCCTATTAGAGTTACTGCTAAGGAATCCTCTTCTAAGACAGTTTCCTCTGAAGACTTGTCTTTTCATTCTTTGAATAATAATTTTGTTAAAATAATTTCTTTTCATGGTTTTGGTTTGAATACTTCTCTGAATAGAACATCTTTTGGTTTGAAGAAATCTTCTAAACAGAAGACATGTTTTGTGTGTGGAAGTAAATTTCATTTAATTAAGGATTGTGATTATTATGAGCAAAGAATGGGTGCATGTGCTAGGCAATCTAGACCAATGTGGAATAATGTTAATAGTATACCACCTTATATTCCACAAGCTACTCATAACAAACCTTCTCCTTGGAGACGATCTGTAGCTAGACCATATGTGCAACCAACTAGGTCATACTTTAAAAATGGTTATTGGCCTGGATATGTTGACTCTTTAAATGATGGGAAAGGTTATAGGGATACTGCTGTGAAGCCCTCAGCAGGTTGTTCTTGGACACAAAGGGGACCTAAATTTCAATGGAAACCCAAGAACAATGGTGGATCTTATAAATCTGCATGGCATCAATCTAAAGATCCACAAGGCAGGTTCAAGTCAGTAATGACTTGAGCCTCAATAGTGTACTAATATTTTGTATATTTTTGTTGTTGTTATAGGATCATCCTCTTAAGCACAAGGAAGTTGGCATTGTTGATAGTGGTTGCTCCAGAAGCATGTCAGGAAACATAGATATGATGCATAATTTTGTACCCCTTGAAGGAGGAGGCAATGTGACATTTGGTGGAAGTGATGGTAGAATCACTGGGAAAAGGACCATCAAAACACCTCAACTGGACTTTGAGAATGTGTACTATGTCAAGGAACTACAACACTTCAACTTGTTCTCAGTCTCAAAAATCTGTGATACAAAGAACAAAGTACTCTTCTCTGAGGATGAATGTCTTGTGCTGTCTAAAGACTTCAAACTTCTAGAAGATACATCAATTTTGCTGAGAGTTCCTCGTACTCACAATCTATACACATTCAACTTAAATGATGTACAACCAGAAGGTGACTTAACTTGTTTGGTGGCTAAAGCATCCCTGGATGAGTCTACAAAATGGCATAGAAGGATGGCACATGTGAATTTCAAGACCATTAACAAGCTATCTAAACTGGGTCTTGTTGAAGGACTTCCTTCTAAAGTTTTCACCAATGAACATAACTGTGTTGCCTGCAACAAAGGAAAGCAACACAGAGCCTCATACAAAGCAATTAGTGCAGTGAGCCTCATTTCAGAACCTCTTCAGTTGCTACATATGGATCTTTTTGGTCCAACTCAAGTCCGTAGTATTGATCACAAGTACTTTTGTCTAGTAATCACTGATGGATTTAGTAGGTTTTGTTGGGTGTTCTTTCTGAGAACAACAGATGAAACATCTCCAGTTTTAAGAGAGTTTATTACCCCTGTTGAAAATCAGATGAATAAAAAGGTTAAAGGCATCCGGTGTGATAATGGGACAGAGTTCAAGAATGTTGTACTGATAGAACTCTGTAAGTCTAAAGGGATACAAAGGGACTATAGCACTCCAAGAACCCCACAACAAAATGGGGTAGCTGAAAGAAAGAATAGGACCCTAATAGAGGCAGTAAGATCTATGCTTGCAGACTCTAAATTACCCACTATGTTTTGGACTGAAGCAGTTGGCACAACTTGTTATGTTCTGAACAGGGTATCCATTACTAGACCTCATTTCAAGACACCTTATGAACTTCTCTATGGGAAAGTTCCTGCTATTCACTACCTCAAACCTTTTGGATGTCAAGTGACTATTTTGAATACTAGTGATCCACTGGGTAAATTTGATGAGAAGGCTGATGAGGGTTACATTGTGGGTTATTCGGCTCATAGCAAAGCTTATAGGGTATACAATTTATCTGCTAAGAAGATTGAGGAGACTTTGAACCTAAGATATCTAGAAGACAAGCCTAATGTTCAAGGACAAGGTCATGTTTGGTCTTTTGACCTTGATTACTTAACTGACTATTTGGGTTATTCTAGACATGTGGCTAACCAAAATGCAGGTTCACAAGAGTCTCCTACTGACAGTGCTGTTACCATGAATGCTGATTCTGATAGTGAGTTTGAGGATGATGAACATCCTATCATTGTACCTTCTTTCTCCCCTGATAATTTTTCAGGTGACACTTCCAAAGTTAATACTAATGAGAGTGAAGATGAGTCCAACTATGCAGAGGACCTTGCTAGGCTCAAGAAACAAGAGTATGCAGCTAATCTAGAAGCTGAGAGGAATGCTGAGGAGATTGCAAGAGAAGCAATTAGTGGAAATCAACATTCTGCTAAAAGTGATCCTGTTTCTCCTATCATCACCAATTCTGCTGAAGGTTATGCTGTTTCTACTCCTATTTCTACGAGAGTGTCCACAGACTTTGGGGAACCTTATACACGTTTTCCAAGACCTTCAGATCTTGGTAATCATCAACCCAAAGATGGAGTCTTCACCTCACCTTCCTATGACACTGATTTTGAACCAACTGTGACTAATCTTGATACCTCCATTGATGTAACCACCATTGCTACTAAAAGGATCAACATTGCTCATCCACAGTCCAATATTATTGGTGATCCTCATGCACGTGAACGAGAGGCATTGTAACAAGTCTAAATATGGTCAGTAGCTTTTTCTCTTAGTCTCAAATCAGCAGAGAGACAATCACACAGACTATGATCATTGTTTGTTTGCTTGTTTTCTCTCTCAATGGAAACCAACAGTGTTACTCAAGATTGGATGATTCAAGTTTGGCTTGAAGCAATGCAAGATGAGATGCAACAGTTCCAAAATCAGCAGGTTTGGATATTGGTCCCACTACCTGAAGGGAAGTATGCAATTGGGACAAAATGGATATTGAAAAATAAAAGAGATGCAAGGGGTGTTGTGATTAAAAAAAGGCAAGATTAGTGGCTCAGGGGTTCAGACAAGAGGAGGGGATTGATTATGATGAAGTGTTTGCACCTGTTGCTAGAGTTGAGACCATTCGTATTTTCTTGGCCTATGCATCTTACATGGGTTTCATGGTATATCAAATGGATGTTAAAGGTGCATTTCTATATGGTGAAATAGAAGAGGAGGTTTACGTCACTCAACCTAAAGGATTTGAAGACCCAGACCATCCAAATCATGTGTACAAGGTAGTTAAAGCTCTCTATTGACTACATCAGGCACCAAGAGCATGGTATGCTAGGCTTTCATCATTTCTGCTGAAGCATGGCTATAGAAGAGGTGCCATTGATAAAACACTTTTCCTGAATAAGAATTCCACAGACATTATTCTTGTGCAAGTTTATGTGGATGATATTATATTTGGGTCCACTAAAGAAGCTTGGTGCAGGGAGTTTGAGGAGCTGATGAAGGGAGAGTTTAAGATGAGTGCTATGGGGGAGCTTACTTTCTTTTTGGGTCTCCAGTTCAGCAGAACCTGATGTATCTTTATCAGTCAGGACAAATATGTGAGGGACATTTTGAAAAAGTTTGGTATGGAGAGTGTCATGACTGCACAAACACTTATGAAGCTCCAAAGTCAAAGACCAACAATGAATTAGATCTACCTGTGAATGTTCATATATACAGATCAATGATAGGTTCATTGATGTATCTAACAGCTTCTAGACCTGACATCACTTTTGCTGTGAGTGCTTGCTCTAGACATCAAGTCACTCAACTTGCTTCCCATCTGAATGCAGTGAAAAAAATCTTTAAGTATTTGAAAGGTCAACCTCATTTTGTGTGCTTCGGGCACTCCAGAATTGAGATGCCAATATTGAGAAGAACGATGCAAACAAACCTTACTCTCATCCTAAGCAGTATGTCACGAAATTGTCGCGAGTGTTCTTTGGATACAAAAATCAATTGTTGGATTATGGGTATAACTTCATGAACACAACAATTTTTATTGATAATCAAAGTACCATATGCATTATTAAAAATCTAGTTTTTAGAACTAAGCATATCGAAATCGTGCACCACTTTATAAGAGATGCATATGAAAACATTTTATCAAAGTGGTTAAAATTCAATGATGATAATGTGGCATCTGCTAATCCTTTTGATGGACCAAGGTTTCAACACCTTGTGGTCCATATTGGTATGCTTAACCCTTATCTGCAAAGTTTAAGGAGCATGTAGGCCTCGTGGGAGGCATATGCCTCAGGGGAGGATTTATGTTGTAAACTTTGTATACTAGTTTATATTTTTGCTAACACTAACCAACTAATGTTCTTTTAGTTTGTTTTGGTTTGGTTTGTATGTATCTCTGTGTCTGTTTTATAGCTTGCATATATAAATTGGAGTGGTCAAGAAAGCTTAAAAGCCTATTTCTACTGAAAGCAAAGTATTGAAGTGTGCATATTGTTTCCACTGAAGATAAAGTACTGATGAGAAGTACTGAAGTTAAATTGCTCATTCATTCAAGATACAGCTTACAGCTTACAGCTTACATTGCATACAATCAACTTCAAATGGAAATACAAGATTCATAACTATACATACTAAGTTCCTATCATCTACTAGCTCATATCATCTATTCCAACTGCTGGATATGCATGACCAGGATATGCATGACCAGTACGACGAGCTAAGGATCAAAATAGGAAGGATGGATTAAGGAAACCGAAGATGATGAAGATGAATACAAATGAGATGGATGTGTGATATGACTTTTTCCTTTGTGCTTCATCTGCTGGTATCACCAAAAAGCAATCAATCCATCTTCATTTTGCCCTTCCCCTTTACGATATGAGATGAAGCACCAAACCATGACGCAAGAAGAGCGAACACCACCTGTTTAGGTGGTGGAGGTTGAGGGGTGTGAAGTTATCTCCTTAGTGGAGTCATCGAGTCATCGAAGACTCACTTGGATCCACTACACTGTCATCTTTAGAAGAAGGGAGAAAGGGAGATTTTCTTGGTCGTGATGTTTGTGGAGGAATATAGAGTCGCCAAAGGTTAGTATCATCACTTGATGATGATGATGATTGAGAAGAGGTTGGATCAATAACCTCTGGTTTGGTATTCATGGTTGATTGTGGTTGATTGTGGTTTGTGATGAAATTAGGGTTTTGTGATGAGAATTGGGGATAAATGATATCTGTGAAGTGTGTATTGGGATTGTTTTATAGACGGATTAGAGGTTTAATGTAATTAAATGTGAGTTGGGTGGCACAAAGAACGCTCCCGATATTTACTGAGGATATCTTTTATCTTAAGTTGTTTCTGCTGAAGCGAATTACTCACATTGACCGTGTTTCTCACAAGTGTTACCTCTTGGTTAAAAGTGGAAATGCACGTAAGATATAGTCAACTTAAGTTCCGATATTTTTGACTATAATTTGGGCAACTTATACCAACTCATTATACGCATATCTTTGATTCAAATTAAACGAGTCCCTCTTCACTTATATTCACAACACTTCCATTTGCAAGAATCATAACCCTACCTTACAATTTTACACATTGCGCTTCAATTGAAGAAAGATGATAACAAAGTTGCTTTTCTGGGAGAAGCAAAGGGTGATGATTTGTATAAGCCAATGGTGGAGTTCTTGAAGAGATCAAAGATTCATTATGCTTTAACGCATTCTCCGAAAGTTGTTTATGAATCATTAGTTACACAATTTTGGGCAATCAAAAAGAGGAGTGACACAGAGATCGTAGCTATGGTTGACGGAACAGAGCATGTTGTAACAGAGGAGTTGATTAGAAGACAGCTTCGATTGGATGATGTTGATGGGGTTTATCATTCTAATGTTGTGGATATTCTTGCTGGGCTAAGAGCTTTTGGATATCGGAACAAGGACCGATATATGGTTCAAGAATCAGCTTGTGTCCGATGTGGAGGTTTTTGGTTCACACATTGCTTCAACATAAGCAATAAATCAGAGGATGGGACGCTTTTCTACACAACCGATGTGGTATTGTGTGTCTTTCTCGTGGTTTGACTTATAACTTTTCTAGGTTTATTTTTGATAATATGGTTGAAAATATACATAGGAAAAAGCATAAGTTTTTGATGTACCCTAGGTTCTTACAAATGATTTTAGACATTACTACCCAAGCCCAAGCTTTTTGTCCCATAGGAGCTTTAACTTCTAAACTATTTGCTTCAATGAGAACTAAATATGAGGGGGCACATCATCCTTTGTTAGTATTATGTTGCCTCAAGACAATGAGGCTGCTGATGAGGATAATGTTGTTAATGACTCACCTTCTACAACTGTTGCTGTTGATGGTAATCCATCAGTTGACATTGATGAAGGCCTTTCTAATGCTGCTGGATCTCATGATGTGTTGATTAATTAGACCTTGACTGATGGGGAGCTTAACACTATTCATCGTCTGGATAATTCTACTATGAAATTCAACTTCTTGAAGGAAATATTTCATTTGGTGGATCGGCAAGATTTGAATACTCTGTATGATCTTGTTACTAAGTATTATGCTATTCATTCACCATGTGGTTCGGTTTATTTTATTGGGTGATCTTCAAGTGTTGTTTGATTCTCAATCTCCAAATGGTAAAGGGTATCATATTTGGAAGAATTCACATCAGTGGAAGGTTGAGACTTGGATATTTTATCCTTTGCCTTGTGTGCATATGGCAGACAAAGGGTGGGATTACTTGTATGTTTTTCGATAAGATTTATCCTTGTCTATGAGGTCGATGGAAAGAATGCTTAGCCGTAATTTAGAAGTTCCTCCGGATCCAATTGGTAATGATAAGTTGCATGCTGAACAATGTGTTGGAATCATTAAGACTCAGCTTCTGCAACACAGAGCATCATCTTGGTTGTGGTAATTTGTATAGTTTGTAATATTTGCTTCTTTGTTTTATTCTTAGTTTAAAAAAATATATATATATATATATATTTCTGTGTATATTTTTGTTTGTCTAACTTTTATCGCAGGTTTGTTGTATATATTTGATGGTTATTAACTCACCAGATATGCCTTGTGTATATCAAAGGGTTGGTTAGTCCAAAGGGTACAACTTTGGTAAAGACACATCAAATCTGTTGATAGCTGTAATGGTTTGCTCAAAATCATAGGGTATGCAACCACCCATGCTTAATTGTTGAGGGTTGTATGGTCATCAATTCACCATGGTTTATTCCTTTTTGGAATCCAAGAATTGGGTAGCCCACATGTATATGGCTTGTGGTAAAGGCAGTGGAATACCATATTGGGTAATCAGTTCACCAATCCTAAGAATTGACTAGTCCCGAGCAAACGGCTACGGTAAAGACATTTCAACCGCTATATGGTTCGTTGGTTGCTAATAAATCGTTATGGTACCATAGTTTTAACTTAAACATTTGGCTACTCCAGTAGTGATGGCTATTGATAAAGAGACATCAAATCCATTATTTTCAATGATTCACCTCTCACAGAGTTACACACCTGGATGTGATGATAATAGTATGAAACTAAAATGTTTTGATGTACATTATGTCATTTGTTGTTGCAAAGAACTGGAGCTTTAACGATTTGTCATCATCGAGGTGTCAATGTTTTATGTCTTTGTTGTTGATGTTCGAAAGTACATCCTCCTAAGCGTTGAAGATCTATCAAGAAACCGAACTTAACCAAGTCAAATTCCAGTTTAGGGAGGATTGTTGGGAATTCGCTAAGTTAGAATTTCCACGTGATGTTACACCCAAGGACTACTAAGTTTAATGCCACAAGAAGAGAATTTGTCAAGTAGTATAGTACGTAGTTTGTTTCTGCGGTAATAGTTATTCCGCATTTTATATAGTTAGTTAGGATATGCATGAGCTTTATTAGGAAGTGATTATGTATATCTTATTTATTTTTATGATTATACGCTTCTTAGAAACAAGTTAGGGTTCCTTGTCTATAAAAGGAACACAATAGTATGATTAATGTAACGAATTGAAAACAAAGTTTTAGTAATATAAAGATCCATAGAGGATCAACGTGTTCTTAGTTATTGTGTTTGTGCTTATATTTGATTTCCGCTAAAGAATATAAGTCGTACAGATTGTCTATTAGTTTGCTTGTGATTACATAAGTAATACTAACGATCTACGAGTGCTCAAGATCTATCTAGGTCTAACAGTTTCAACATTCTTCTACCTCGTCTGGATTTACCGACGCCATAGTATATCCCTCTAAACAAATCAATGAGGTATTACAGGCAAATGACATTTGGCTATCCAGAATGCATGTCTGTTTCACGGATCCCGCACCGAGAACCCAATTCACCACATCAAGCATTTTTTTAAATCGTCGATACCATCTATGTCAACGGAGCTTTGTTAGGATCCAAATATTATTGTGTTGATGATTCGGGTGGTCTTGGATAATCAAAATACATGTTTGCCATAGTTAGAGAGTTAGTAGAGAGAGAGGGTGTTCTTGCTAGAGGTTTACACAAAGTATGGAATATTAGATTGAATGAAGAAGCACCACCCCTTCCATGGATGGAAGGGGTATTGATACTTACAGACAAAACGACCTCCTATCGGCCTGTGGATTAGGTATACAGTGGGTAAAGACCCGTCCTTCCTCCACGGTGTTGCTCTAAACTAAACTACGCTACAAACTAACAAATAAACTACTTAATAACGTAACAAACGACACGTCTACGAGCTAACATATGCTAGACTTATAATTGGGGTGACCGACACTTTAACATAGAATTTTCTAATTCCTAACAATCTCTCCCTAAGGGAGGTCACCCCATGAAATACATTTTGCATCCTAGCATTCTATCTTTGTCTTTAGTTCTTGAGCTCGTAGACTTGAATTCTTCAACATCCGCATCTTTGTGCTTTTGTAGCGATTCTTTAAAGTCCGCATTGAATTGTACTTTAAGTGGAGGCCTTTGAACTGATCCACTTCTTTGATGATCTTCAGCCATTGAGATCATCACCACAAGAAATCTCTCGATCACCCTTCATTGTGTTGCCATCATGTGAAGTTGTGACTTTTGGACCGACATGCTCACACTTTTAAATTATGACATCTTTCCATCGAGGAAGGAGCCTTATCGGTTCATGATATTTGCGCTAAGAGCATAGTATAAAAATATCGCAACTGTGTTATGTAGATATGCACCAGTCATGATTTCTTCAATTAAGTGTGGATGCTGTGAGCATGCAGCTATGGATTGACTCCTCACTCGGACACCGCAACCGCCCAAATGTACCGCAAACAACAAGCATATTAAACACACGGTGTCTTTGATCACTTTCGTTGAATTGAGGTACACGCCCATGGTTCCCCGCTGATCAAGACAAGTACCGCCTGTGATCGTATAATTCAAGAATCTTCTTGGAGGGTTTCGCAGTCGTCTAGCCGCTTCAAACCGAACGCCTCAAAGAAGACAACACGGAGTGTGAACCAAATAATTGAGATTCACCGATTGATGAAAAATGATTTAAAAACAATCGCGTATTGCTTAGAAGAAAGAGTTTTGCCATACGACGAAGGTTTTATGAGAAAGATCAATTTTCAATCAAAATACTTTTGTATTAGAGAATGAGTACACATTCGACTGCTAGCAAAAGAAGATTCAAGACATCAAACGGTTTTTCTAAAAGTATTTTTTCAATCAGAGATACTTTTTGAATTTGAAATAAATACATTCGACGGCAAGAGAAAAGAAGGTTTGCACATCGAACGTTTTTCCAAAAGTATTCGCCAATTCCATTCTCGACCAAGGTTGATTCAAGAATGAATCTCCCCATCGTTTCTATCTAGTTCTCACAAGCTTGATCTTTTGCAAGATTTCACATGTCACCCACCAAGAGCTTGTTAGATGTTGGCTCTAGAAGGATTTTCATCTTCATTGTGAATATTTTTACATATCACTCGGATGTTCTGGCAATACCACTGGGATAATGCGTAGGACTCTTAATATATTCTTACTTTCCACATTGTGTGAAACAACAAGTCTTTATTAATTTAGTGTCCTAATGAGATATTGTGGATGATCTCTTGGCTCTAGACTCAATAGTGCACATTTGGTTCCTCGTGCGGAGACTGGAGAGGGTCTCCTTCTTCAATATCAACCATCTCTAAGAGAAAGTCGATAGATTATGTCTCCCTGAGAATGAAACAAGCCCTTTAAGAGGAACTTGAGTGGCTTGGGAAGTTTAGTGCAAGGCCACGGGTCCATGACGCCTTGTCTTCAATACCGGTGTTACCTTAGTAACAACCAAGAGCATATGTATTGAACCCTGCCGCCTCTAAGGTTGAATTGATGGAGGGCTATTTCTTTTCACCCTTTTCACATTCAGCTTTTCATTCTTCAACCCTTCTGCTTACCAGACTTCATAACTAGAACCTTGTTGGGTTTATTCCACTAGCTCGTCTCACCCGCACTCTTCCCATATTCTCATTTTTCTCCTTTTTCAATATACCTAAGGACTCTACACTATCTAGTGGATTATCCCTGGGTAGATCCCTCCGTTCTCAAGGATCGTGGGAACGAATACCTAGCCTAACCATCCTTATAACTCCATGCATAAAGTAAATTGGTCGGTCTTTTGGTATTGTTCTTTCCTTCATGAAACCAATCGAAAAATCATTTGGAAAAACAATTAAGGTACTTGTGATACGAGATCAAAGCATTTTGTACCTTAATAGTTTTGATCATTTAGAAAACCTCCCCCTCAACATGTGCATATGATTTAGAAATTGTTTATCACATGGAGGCAAGAGGACTTTGAAATATTTTCTTTGATCACAATTTTCATACGAAAAAGCCATTTGATTTTCATGGTAAAATTCTCCCCCTCAATATGTGCATAGGATAAGAGAAATCATTTTAACACATAGAGGCAAGAGTTCTTTTGAAGCACATCCACGAACACACAAGCCATTAAGAAACCATTTAAAACTCAATCAAGGTACTTTATAAATTACTTTAAAAGGCTTCCATACCTCGATAGTTTGTTTGCTCCCCCTCAATATGTGCTTCGAGATTCAAAGCGCTAGCACATATGAGAGAGCAGCCTATACAATTAAATCAAAACGATCACCTTTTATCAAATTTCATTATTAAATCACAAATTCTCCCCGATCAAAAATATCAAACCCTTTGAGATTTTGGATCCCAAGTGATTTAATACGGTTTAGGAAACATGGGAGAATATGTGGCCCTGTTTAAATACTCATCATGTTTTTGGATAAATCCTCCTCCTCAACATGTGCATTGTGTATAAAATCGTTTGGCACATGAAGGCAGGAGTGCCTTTAAAGGACTAAAACCAATTCCATTTAAATAGATAAGAGATTTAACTCACGATCTCTAGCCCGATCAAAGTTTCAAACCTTTTGAGATTTGTGATCCCAATTGATTTAAATCATTTAAAAGATTTTGGGGAAAGACGTGGCTAGATTTAACTTTGAAAAATGACAGATAAGGACCATTTTAAGACATTAAAGATTGTTAGTGTCACGTATGATTGTTTTAAGAGATCTTTAAGTAAAATAAAACAATTTCACAATCAAACAAGAACATAAAAATTTTCATTTTGAAAGACCTTGATTCAAAAAAAAAAAATCACCATGACATAACATTAAATCTTTAGATCACCACAAATTTTGTACAAACGGACTTTTGTGAAGAAATATCGTTTGAAAATATTTTATTTTAAATCACTATCCCCCTCAATCCATGACGAAGTCAATAATTGAGTGACTTAGGTTTTGATAACAAGAAGTCCGGTGATTTTCAAAAGATTAGTCCAATATATTTTCAAAACAATATTTTCCATTTTCAAAACAATTTAATCAAATTATTCAAAATTGTTTAAAAATGGTATCCCGCACAAAGATATGCTAGGTGGTTGAGAAGCTTTGTTGTGCCTGTAGGGCTTGGAAGAAAACCGTCTGCAGATGCGGAGACTTCTTACGCTGCATTTTGAATGCCAACCGAGGTCAAATTAAGCGCCGTTTCTTCAATCACTTAGAAGAAAACCATCTCACGATGCAAGGAGACCTCTTACGCTGCATTTCATGCCAACTCTCCATTGAAGTCCAATTAAGTTTCTTCATTTGTCAACCCAAGATATAGTTACCCTTTCCTTCGCATCCAATCATCATATTATGTGGGATCCGATCGGGAACATTCTTATACCAAATACCGTGCATAACGCTAGTGAACACAAACATATATATGGTGGTCGACATCACCCAAACAACAATCGACTAATAGCAAATCAATTCAACATATTAATCAGATCATATAAGGTATGGGAATAATATGTTCATCAAACTATAATCATCTAATCCTAACAATCACATCCTAGAAACCTAGTCCTTCAATATAGGCAATTATATTTCATGATAAGCACGAGGATGATTAAGAAAGTCCGTTAGATGATGTAAATTTCAAACATTCTCCCTCAATCAATGACTCTCTTTTTGAAAAAATTTAAAAGCGCAGAAGTCATTGATTGAGTTTGCAAATTAATTTAAAAACTCAACTATAGATTTTCAAGCAACTCATTTACCACCAATTTGAAAACAACAAATATTTTTCTCAAGAATTTTAGAGAAAAACATTTGTATAGGAACAAAGCAGCCCTTCACATACTTTCCTCATTTTGAATTAGGATAAGTGCACGAAATATTTGAAAATTGTTTAGCTAACACTTTCCTTCCTTTAGAGAGCGGGTTGCTATCTGAAATAATAGCAAGCCATAGTTTAAGCTGGCCTGGTAATCGCAGCCATATTTTTGACATGTTTAGAAAAGAATATTTACACCTCCGCTTCGAACTTCATATGGGCCCGTGCCATTATTGAATGACATTTCTAAGACCGTAGATGTTATCGATACCAGGAGACATGTCTTGAGAAAACATATTTTTGGTCTTTTCAATTTTCGATTTTATGGGTTTTTGGGTTTTATATTTTTCTATTTTCTTTTGTTGGTTTTATATTTTTGTATTTTGCTTTTGATAAATATTTACAAAGATAGAGTAGATGATATAATTTAAGAGGATGATGATACGAGTACCGAGATAAGGATATCGAACAACACATCGTAGAAGATAGAATTCATCATCTCTTAAATTTCCACCACCAAAGCTTCCGAGGCTCCAGAATAGAAGATAGAACATGAGCCTTTGAAAGAAAGAGACTTTGGCACTTCAAACCAAAATCCTTATGTTGAGCAGATTCAAAGCTTTCTTTCAAGCTTCTATTGCGTGTGCACAAAGAAGCACACCATTATCATCGATTCTTGCTTCCTTTAAGAATAATCACCGTGATTCTTCGCTCGAGGTTATATCATCCAAAAGAACAACACCACGATCATCCCACAAATAAATAACTCTTCTCAAATTTCATTCAATCAAGTCGAAGCAATCCATTCCAAAAGGTGTCAAGAGACCACTTCCCCACGTAGTTGAATTGATGCGCCAGCTTCTTAGACTAGAGCTCACGAACCCGAATACACAAACCCGAAGACAAAGAAACTTATACCATCAAGTAGAGATTAAGTCCGATAGCCAAAGAATAACCCCGATGTATACTTTTCTCTTCCCTAAAGAAAGTGTATGAAGCTCAAGAACCCGGCACCAATGCCCAAAAAGAGAATAACTGATAACATTGAAGAAACAGTCAATCACCGATTATTCTCAAGGATGACAATCTCGGATGTCCACTCCGAATAAGTGATTAATCCCTCAAGTGAGACACTGAAGGCCCCAAATGTACACAATCTCTCCGATGAATGCGATAGCATCATCACACACTTGTGCTCTTTATCATCGAAACTAACTCTTCCATCTCTTCCCCACATAGTTGGAATAAAAACACCGAACGCCATGAGTCAAATCTTGAGTTTCTCTCGGTAATGACAATAGTCTTCCTGATATCTTCAATCACTTAGAAGTATTAAGCTCGCCAAGATTACTTCATGTGATAGATGTGTGCTCCTTCCCCTCACGGGTTTTGATACTCTAATCAGAACTCTATGTAAGCCCGTATACATGAAATCTTTGAGAAGAACACGGTAATCTTGTGGGAATCAACATGTCAAGTAGAATGTGAGCAAGTCTAATGGGGATTAAATCGACATTTTACTCCCCCAATTAGTGCTCTCCCTAAACCGACAACTGCTTTGATAAGTGCCAGATTAAGAAGAAGTCTTTAGATAATCAAATGCGACTCATCTTTAGTCTTCTAACATGTAGCAGTAGAAGAACCGATCAGACTCGACCTTCTTCAAGATTGTGCAGTTAGGGAATAGATAGTTAACATCTTCAACTCACACCAAAAGTATCCCACCAAAAGCATCCCAATTAACTTACATCTTGCAAATCCCCTTAACTAAAATCCCTCCAAATCAAACAAGAACAGAAGGATGTTCATCAAGGAAATCGCAATCGTGCCGCAACTAACACACAAGATGGTAACACCAAACTACCAATCACATCAAACAAGAACACAGAGATTGTTCGGAATCATCATGTTGATGTACGCGAAGCATTAACCGAAGCACTTTGTTGATAAACTCATCAATCCGAAAGAAGATGTCAACCAACGGCTCTTATAAGAGAAAAAAAAACTCCATGTGAAGATGACCCGATAAGAAGAAGCTCTTCTTACATGAGTTTAGAGCCGTATGACCATTTATATTCTCAAATATCAATCAACAATGCAAAAAATTCACACTTCTTTTCCCCCTCAAGAATTGCATATGGAGATGCCATTCTTGACTAAATAAGTGAAAATCATCCGAATGTTCTATTCACACTTCTCTCCCGCAAAATAAGCACATGATGTCGCGATCTTCATTATAATCGAGCACGTGGAATGAGAAAACAATCAGTGGTAGCCCTGTTCACTCTTGACACTGCATGGAAAAAGTATGAAGCATGTTGATGAGAATGGTCATAAATGAGAAGATTTCTCTTCTTTGGAAGATAAAGCGCACTGAAGCGTACACTTTTCTTTTCTTTAGAGTACGAGGCTTGAACTATTCAAACGCCATAAGAAGATTTCTCTTCTTCCGAAGATAAAGCGCACTGACACGTACACTTTTATTTTCTTTAGAGAACGAGGCATGAACTGTTGTGTTCATACGTCATAATCTCTCTCTTTTCAACTCTTTTAGCAAAACATGTAAACATCACCATTATCATTCAATAGGCTCTTTGTAGTGACAGCTGATGGAGAAAACCCAATATGATGAATTTGACCTCAAGTAAACTAACCCGAACTCGTAACTTATACTTGCACATATGTAACAAAGAGCGGTGTCGATTTCCATTAGCATCTCTAAGTACTCTCTATGTACTCTATACTCTTCAACCAACCAACCATCAAGTATAAGACGTACATTACCTCTTGAAAATCCACAATTGAATGTGACACCGAGCACTATAACGTAACTCCTTAAAGTGATAGTTATTTTGAGGTGATAAGAGCCCAATTTCCCCAAGTGGTAAAAGAAGAGGTAAAAGTCACCCAACAATAACTAGATTTCCAAGTCTTCGCTTTTGATAATAAGCTCGAACAAGGATCATGAAGAATCTTCATCCAACCATCCCCACCTTCGATACTAAGTACACTTTCGCCTGATAATTCACTTCAACCTCAAATAAATAATACTGAATTAACGCCTTTGTCACATCATCTTGTTAACTGCTCAAATCTAGCCTCATTTGACATTTAAACGAACTTTGATAATGGTTTCATCCCGACCATGGTTAAGTGAGCATACCCCCGTAAAACCTTGTAATAACCAAACTGCCATGAAGACAACCCAAATACACACCCAATTCATGAAGTACACCTTTTATCCTCTTCTAAATAGAAACCGGTAAAATTTCCTTTCTCCAAGATGGTTCCATCATCATGATTTTACAATTCTATAGTTTAAACCGAAATAGTAGTCGTGGGATTTTACAAAACCAAGAATAAACCGTAAGATAGTTCCGGAAATGCACTTTAGAATTGGATGTTTCCATTGTCACGGGATTTTACAAGTCTATGATTTAAACCGAGAAATATGTTCTTTCATGGGATTTTACAAAATCAAGACAAAACCTTAAACAATATCAGTTTGAAATGTTTTATGATAAATTTGGTTTCGGTGAATATCTGTTTTTAGGGGAACATGCAGTGGTTCATCAACTGTTCAAAATCCAACATCATTAACCATCCAATCAACACCTTGGTACACACATCATTCACGCATTCTGTCGGCTATTGCAAAGGACCACCGAGAAGTAAACCCGATATACCCAACTTGATCATGAAGTAGAATTCCCCAAATTTGTTACTTAAACTTGTACTAATCCTGTGAAGAAGAAATCCAATGTACAAAACCCTTGACATTCTCGATTGAGTGACACCAAGTGATAGGGTGGGTTAAATGAGAAAGGATTACAAACGCAACTAAATAGCCAAGTCTTTATCACACTCTATAAAAGCCCAAACAAGTCATCTTCGCGGAAGAGTAGAAAGAAAGAAGACGAAATAAGTAAACGTGTCCGGAAAACCTCACTTCAAAGCCAAATGAGAAATATCGTACAACACAACCCCGTAGTCAACATTGTTCAAGCATCGATTCAAGCCGAGATGGAATATTATCCGTAAAAATGCATATACCAAAGTATCAATCACAACATAGTTATCTCTTATTGGTCGGTTGAATTGTCACATCCTCATCTTAATTGGTGCGTTGTATTTCGTGTTGGTCATGGGGGTGCCTAATTCCCTAGTTCTATAAATTGTAACTCTCCTCTAGACTATCCGGGATAGCCAAGTACCATAGTATCTGTAGCAACCGGTAATTTTCCAAATCTATTTTAATAGTAAAATTTCATTTATTATTAATTGTTTTTCACTTCGGACTTTTTTAGCCAAATTGAAATCAAATACGAGAGATTATCTTGTTAAACGTGAAAAACTACACATTTCGCGAACCGGCACAACCATAAACCTGTGAATCAATTTGATTTGTTTGTTATTTTATTTGTGAGACACTAGTCGTGCAAATACTTGATTTTATAGGAAAAATTATTCTGAACCCAATAACGTAATTTACGTGTTGAGATTTGGGCAGTTGCTAGTCCAAATAAGCCCCAAATCGCTAATTTGTGAAAGATTGCAAAAATGGCGGAAATGGTCCCTATGCTATAAGTCTGTCCGCCACCCCCTTAATTTTTTAAACGTTTCATTAAGGTCCTTGTGATATTTTTTTGCAACAAGATAATAGGATGATTACATTTTAGGGTTTCATTTTATCCCAATTCAGCCTCTCACCCTCTCCTTACATAACATCACCACACTCCTCCTCCACCCATTAATACAAATTGCCATCACCAAATAAGCCATCGAAGGATGGAGTGTGATTTTTGGGGTTGTAGATCGCGTTCTTTTCTTTTTTTACTCATGTTTGGTTCATGTGTTGACGTCCATTCACACTCATCCTTCTCTTTGATTTATGGTATGCCGTGAACACGCCTTCGCTTTTGTTTTTCTTTGTTGAAAATTGATTATAACTCGTTTCTTATGGGTTTTCGTGGAATAAAAAGGCTATTAACGTTATTTTTAATAGTGTTTCATGTGTAAATCTAGATTAAAAATGGATGTGAAGAGTTTCATGATAACCTTCACGTGGTAGTATTTAGAAAAACATGTTTGTGTGTGATTCGGTATTGTAAACGAGTCGACTTATACCCAAACGGGTTGGGTAAGGCCCGTGCGACCCGGTTCAATTACAATTGAGTCAGATTTGATTATTTTGGTTATAAGTTAGCTCAGTTTATGAATATATCTTATTTGGTTATTATTGAGTTTGTTTCAGTTTGTTAGTCTCTGGTGACCATCGCATATTATTATTTGGTTTTGGTTGTGTTCTCAGATCTAAAAAGAACCTCGTAGGGTATATGTTTCTTGTTTAGGTCTTTTAAACGAGACACCCAAGGGTGTGTCGTTGGTGCGCTTCGTACCAACAACCCAAAGTTTCTGCTTTTGTGTTGTTGGTTTGTCATGACACCAGAGGGTATTTTATTTGGTTCGGTTTATAGCTAAAACGCAAAGAGTGGTTTTGACAAGTGATTTATGGTGCTTTTTATTTTGACTGTGACAAATATATATTTAACTTTGGGGAATATATAATTGTTGACTATCAGTATACGGGTACACCTTATTCTAATTATTATGTTATAATTTTATCGGATTGAAATTAGTTTGCCCTGATTATATAATGGTATATCTAAATTTTATCATACGAAATGAAAGAGCTATCTGCTTATTAGACTAAAAGTTACTATCTTTAAGTCATATATCGAGACATCGCGATATTGGACAAACTGTTTACATTAAAAACTAATACAACTCATACTGGACAATGAATTAATGGATTTACTTTTGACTGAAGCTCTAATTTAGCTATTGTCGGCCTCATGAAATTATCAAACTTATCTAAACTGTGATTAAGTCAATACGAAACATTATTTTGATAAAACTTTTGATTCTGGATAACATTTCATTTGTAAATTTATTTTGTTGGCGAATTTATTACGTAAGATCGAATCGATAATTTTATTTAATAGCAAAATCATTTTGTTTTAATCATATTATTAAAACCCATTTTTTTGTTAGAAACATGCCATCTTATAAACTATTTGGAATATCGTAAGTAAACAAAATTTAACCATTTATTGTTACCTTTTCGCTTATTTGCTAAT